>CAVNZK010000030.1:2400000-3000000 GCA_963693345.1 Pieris melete
ACTATTCGTTCAATTATTGCAAATAAGATACTTAGGTTTTTCTTACTAAGTGTACATACGCTTACCACCAAAACCTGCCTCAATTACGTGCCAATTCTCAATCACTAGTAGATTTTTTTTTAATAATCCAAACTAAACTTAAAAAATAATCTAAAGCAATGAGTTTTTTCTTCAAATAATACAATTTCGAAATATAAAAATGTTTATCGATATTACAGATAACAACAACACTAAAGTTGCTAAGTAATTACTGGAATCTCAACCTAATTTTATTATTCTTCTCTGCTTTAAATGCTACTATTCAGAGCTCGAGTCTTTTACATTTTTATGAGAAAAATGGGGCTGTACAATGGCTGTAATGATAGCCACATCCAAATAATCCAACGATTCCAAAACAAATGTTCAGGGGAATAGTCAATATTCCCTTACATTAAATATCCTTTTTACTAAATTAGGTTAGACTTAAATTACTTATATTATAATATGTATATGTATGTATTTCCATGATGTCTGAGTATGTAAAAAAAGGAAAAAAATTACTAAAATATACGTAATTTAGGTATAATCAGCTAAAATCAAAAATCAGTGAAAGCAACGAATCAAATAAATATTATATAATAATACTCCAAAGTGTAACATTAATTTTAAAATAAGCGAACAAGACGGTTCCCAGTTTAGGCAGCAGATCAAGAGACGCAAATGGAAATGGATAAGCCATACACTTCGAAGGAATCCCAAGCAGGCGCTTGATTGAAACCAGCAAGGTAAGCGGAAACGTGGAAGTCCCATGAAAACCTGGCGCACAGTTGCAGATGAGGCAAAGAGAGCCGGAAAGACTTGGATCGAGGTGAAATACGAGGCTTAAGACCGAACAATATGGAGACTGTGGACGCCCTCTGCCCCATCTAGGGTTTATAGGAAGTTAACACGGTACTCACTTCGCTTTTAAGATATTTCCAATAGTTTCTCAATGTTGATTTACTCTGAGTAAGTAATTTCATGGGTTTGGTTCTGATTTTTTTATACACAACTGGATAGACGTTTGGCCACAATCCCATCTGATGTTACGATGCGGCCTATTGCAGGGCACACCTGTTCAGGTGATGCCTATTTAGCCGCCGATTAAATGAACCTATATTAAATTGTCTAGGGAAGATGGAAGTGGCCAAGGAGGTGAACTCCTTTGCTGTTTTTACAAGAAACGACCATCCAAATCTTGCAGTGGGGATGTCACGAAGGGGTAAAACTCCAGCGTGTTTCTAGATGAACGTGATTTTAAAGGGAATTTTGTAGTTCCATGGAACACTCTCCAGGGTGCAATCTATAGGAGACTACAAGGCAGGCAACTTAACGGCGATGGTCAAGACAAGAGTTCAGATTCAACTATGATGTCATACAAATAGTTTGACATCTTTGTATGTGGCCTATATTTTCTTTGAATACACTTGATATCCTTTTAGTGTACTACATATAATAAAATTTTTACCTGTTACCACAATATATCCGATAACCATTTGCGCATGTAACACCGCTAAAATCAAAGTTTGTTGCCCTTTAGAAGTACTAAATAAAACAAATGACGTAACAATTATTAAAAAGGTTTTATATCGAACTGGCCAGTATTGTATGAGTCATCGCGAAAAAAGTAAAAAAAAAACATGGCTGCGCAAAAAAGGCGGGAATTCGAGACACCGAGCAGGTGTTCCAACGAAGGACGAGTGCCGATGAAAGTCGTTTTGTTGGAGATCCGTATGGTTTGAGGTATGCATTTTTAAATTATGTATTCGCTAAACAGCGATATTTATTAGACAATGTTACTTCCTTATTAAAGTAAACGAGTTTTGTGGTTGCTAATTACTTATATACATATTTCTGTTAAATAATCTTGTATTTTATTATTTAGTAATAGCCAACGACCATTGTAGCATATTTAATGACAACCTTGTACATATTTTTAAAATTATAACCGAAATTTCTATGTCAAAATATAAAATTGATACAGTATGGAATACATGTACGCCAATAAAACTCCATGCAGAACCAAATACGCTTATTGTAAAAAGCATTTCTTTCGTATAAAAAGAGTATTTGTAATATGACGTAAGCCTCGAACAGGTTTTGGCGTGACCTTGTTGCTTTGTGGTCATCTTCGTTTTGTATGTCCGTCTGTGCAATATTATGTACCTAGAGACGTTTTCTTATACGATTCTAAAGTATCAAAAAAGGTTTTATATAAATTTATTTTTTATTTTTTCTCGTCTTTCTTATATAATGTAAAACGTAGATAATATTGATATATTTTATGCTAGAAATAGAAATCGCCTTTCTAAAAGCTTCTAGAAGCTAAAGTTTTAATAGTTAATTCAATGTCGAGCGGGTAACGAGGAAAACTGTACTTCGTTATTTAAATCAGTAAAATTATTCCTTAATAAATATTTAACTTAAGTAATTCTATTTAACTATAAACCGTAATAAACTAGTGATTAATTCAGTCCACACAACATTATTCTGTTAAATTTTTAAAGGTGCCAAGTTTAAAACTCTGCAGTGAATTTTAAACCTAAACCTACTTTGCAACACCAGGGCGTTACAACGCTTGATCTTCACCTATTTCTGTATCTGTTTAGTGATTTTTTTATTAATAGGCAAATAAGATATTACTTTCCACTTTGAAAAAAAAAACAATTTCCAAGAGCTTAAAATATTTTCTTCGAATTAAATTGAGCGTTAATTTCATATTTCTCATTTATATTTTGCACATAAAACTTACATAAAACTTTGAACCCAGACCTGATATGCTGTGTGACAAACGACAAGCAACACCGGATACCGTACTAGTCAACCTAAGCCGCGATTTCTTCTATCAGAGCAAAAAAGCCTTGAAAATGATGTAATACAATTTCTAAGAACTGTCAATCAGAATTTTTCCATAAGTAACACGAGGTAAAAGTTTTTTTTAAATTATTTATTAAGACGTACTAGGTGTGTCTACCTGGAAACAATACAGCTATTACAAAGAAGTTCCATCGACTTATTTACAGTGAGAGTTCGGGGGCTTGATCTATATCAAGCCTCACTTAGGGGCAGAAACAAGACCTACGGCTAAAAAAGTGTATATGTAATCTTGACATACAGGAGATCCCCGGCTGTGCACCAATGG
This sequence comes from Pieris melete, assembly GCA_963693345.1. NCBI lineage: Eukaryota > Metazoa > Arthropoda > Insecta > Lepidoptera > Pieridae > Pieris > Pieris melete. The sequence goes on from CAVNZK010000030.1 coordinate 2,403,161, forward strand.
ACTTTCTGTCTATGTGCATATTTAACATTCACTTCAACGTTGAAGGAGTGAGAAAACCAGCTTGCCTTAGACCCAAAAGTCGACGGCTTGTGTCAGTCACAGGGGGCCGATCACCGATTTGCCTATTAGATTGACAAATGATCATGAAACAGATACTGAGATCTAAGCCGTAAAAGGTTGAAGCGCCTCCGATTTATTTTTATGTGGGTCTTCAAGTATTTCGTCCTACTATATAAGGAATAATAAATATTTATAATATGCTCTAGATAATTCAACCATTTGTGATAAGGGTACGCTGTTGCATCTTTACCGATCAATATAAATGTGATATAAGTCAATGACGTCAGCTATCAGTGACAATTTTGCATGCACGTCATCAATTGAAGATTCGCATTATGTATGAAGTAACCTCTGACAATGTGGAGTCAATAGGAATGATGAAACCCGTTCAAAGGATTAACAGTGTCCTAAATAAAATATATATAGTTAGCACATATAATATGAGAAAGGTCGAAGATTACTTTGATTTATATATAATTTGTCTACTAAAGCTTACTGCATAATTTATTAATCTTCTTCTTTTGGTCCCTCTCCATCACTGGAGAACACGTGAAGCGTGTCTTGTACTGTGCCAATACAGCAACTCTTCCGCAGTCGCAATACCCGTCCATTACCTACCTAACGTTACGAAGCCATGATTTTTTCGTTCAACGCCCCGCGCCGTTTACCCTGAAGTTTACCCATTATAATTATTTGAAGGAGGTAGTAGCGTTCATGGCACAACACGTGGCCCAGATACGCAATTTATTTATATCTAATTTATTATAATTTAATAATTTAGGTATAATTTGGAATATCTTGAAGGAAATCGTAATACATTTAGTTTACCCAAAGGTATAAAAGTCAAATGTCAAAATCGTTACATAGGTAACACCAATGTAGGTATACATATTAATGCTTCTAATTTTACATTTACTGCCAGTTCTCAAATCAAGGCCGTAGAACGGAAGAGAAGAACTGGCAATAAACTCTCCGCCACTCTTTAATCGCCATTTTTTTTGTTTTACACTTTCATATGTATTTTCAGTGAGAAAGTGTCATTAATTAATCTTTTGCCATCAAATATACTGAAGGTATTCCAAATGGAAATGTTCACACTTATTGTAGAACAAAGTGCAGTGAATACTATTAACACACTTGTTACACCGTTATTCAGCGCATGCGTACACTTGCTTAGAAACAGGCATAAATTTGTACTTTCGTTTTTATTCCAGAGACGACTAAAAATCTGAGATAGACGCCATCTAGTAATAATAAACACGCAATACAAGTTGTCATTGATTAAAAACGTACAAACTGAATTCGATTAGATAATAAAATAAAATAATTAAAGTCGAAATCGTAAACGTAATTACAATTTTAATTGAAAACATAAATAATATTAAATTGAGCATGGGACAGAAATGTTACTGCAATATTAATATTTTTATGATAAGCTTAGTTTCGCCTTAATATGATTTTTTCACTATTAGCTTAGCTTTTGAGTAGCTACATACTAACATATGAAACATTTTGCTATGTTACCTACATACATTAGTACTTACAAGTCAAATAATTTACGTTTTTTGGTTTTACAATGTTTCTCTCCATAAAAATTTCAGAATTCAAGAAATAATTTTAAAAAACCCGAAATGGTCCAGCCGTCTTCGAGTTTTGCGTTCAGCGTATGGTTCAGCGACATATTTTTCGATCTTATTTATATATGTATATGTCTTTCTTCTATTTATATGTCGTTAGGATCGACATACTAAGGGTTATGCTATGTTATATGTATAAGACTTTTAGGTTAAAAATTATGAATGATTCATGTAAGTATATTAGCTCATTTGTTATCTTAATTTTTTTAATAATTTAATTGATTTCCGGAGCTCATGGGCGTTAAATAGTTGCGTACCATCAGTAATTAAAACACGTGTAGCAATTAACCACTGAGTCATCCGGGAATTCCAGAAATTCAATTTAAAACGCTATGAACTTTTCCTTTACATATAAATAACACAAAAGTTATTGTTCTTAAAGCACTGTTTTCTAAAGTGTTTACTTCTCTTTCAGATAGATTTCGTTAACACTGTAATAAAAAGAGTCAGGTATAAAAATCAATTCCTCAACAAAGCGCAAGAAAATAAATGCTGTCAAAGTGTGTTATATCAGAGCTATCTGATCTCACAGATTAAGTTCAATGTAACAAAAAAGGAAAAAATACTCCTATGACCTCATCGTTATCATAAAATCCTACACATACTTTTAAGTAGGGCCTGGTGGCAGAGGCTGGTACTCTCAATATTGAGTCGGGCGTTCGAGCCCTGATTCTGCACCAAAACATTTTTCCGTTAGTCATATGTGAAACTATCATGAGAAATCCAGCATGTCTTTGACCCTATCAAGAACCTTTCTCAGCCTGAGAGGCTGAAGCGTGTCTGCGTCATCTACTACTGATGAAGGATAACGAACCCTGACGGCATTTTTCTGGTCAATATATCAAAGGCTACAAGGTCACAATTGGTCACAGCCCTTAGTATGACATTCAATCAGGAGGCAAGCAATTGGCAATCATCAGTGGACCGCACGCGGAGATCAGCAATTATATGCACTTGTTGCTAGCTGACGCTGCACAGAGTAGTGAAAGAACAGAGAGTACAGAAATATTGGGGTGAACATTTTTCAGAACAGCATTCATTCATCACCTGGGAATAACTATACTACTAAATAGAGGGAAAGGTGTCCATATAGGGCCCAGTTTGGTTCGGTTTTGTATAGTTTTATTAAAGAAGGATGGCGACTAAGCTATTTCGAAAAAAAGTGTTATCTTTAATATTTCATAGGCAAACATCAGCATAACTAATATATAATGGTTCACGATTTATTAAGTCTGAACTCAAAGATACAAAAATGCCTACCACAGAAGACAAATTCTTAGTGAAACAATTATTTTATAATATCATCATGATTTTATTCAAGAGGTCTGTCATTTAGTTTCATCGGCAAGAATTGTTTCGGCTTGGAAGGTACATGCGTGCATAAACATTTACGTGCCTGAAGGTAAGGAGCTCGCGATTCGTCTGGCATTGAGAGTGTCCATTCCAAACACTAAACATCAAGTTCAAAGTCTCCTGCTTGTTGGCCTTTAAAAATTTCATAGCTAACAACAAAGGTAGAATTATCAATATCAAATAAATTAAAAGTCCATTTTTATTTTGGCATAGGATTGGTTTTTGTTGAGAATACATCTGAATGTTAATGCTCTGTGTTTCGCCAATTAATTGTTGAAGAGACGGCTTGGCGACAGTGCAGCGTGCAAGCTGCGCTCGCGTCACCATGACGCGCTCTTTATCCTTGTGTTATGCAACTTTCTGTTCACCATTCGGGAGGAGTTGTTGTAAATTCTTGATTGACATATGTCAGTTAAAACCTCATGTGTCTTTGTATAAATAAATTTATTAAAATAAAAGAAGTTTTAAAACGGAAAATGTTACAGTTAGAAAAGTGGAAAAATTAACAGAATATCCTAAAGGATAATGTAACCTTCATAAAACTGTATGTTTTGTAGAAACTTGAAGAAAGAAGAAGAAAGAAACATTCGTTAATACACAAATTATTTAGCAAAGAAATATAAAACTTAATATAAGAAATGTTGCAATAGTAATAAAATAAATATAGACTTTATTAATGTAATTAAGGTAACATTAAAGTAGTACACGACCTCCAACGGAGTGAAGGCCTCCTCCAAATTCTTCCACTTGTCTCTCTTTTGCTACTATTTTCCAATCTTTTCTCGCTTTTTCTTTTATTTCATCTTTCCAGGTTTATAGCGTACTCTTCGTTTTCTTCCCACAGGGCCATTTCAAATTGTAGACGTCTGTTATTCTTATAAGGATTCGCATTATACTGGCTTTCCGTAGTAGTAGTGCGCAATGTTATTTTTGCCTCAGTGCGCTCAGTATATTCGGGCAAGCTTTGTGACCAAAGCAATAATTTTCAGTGAATAAAAACAATGAATCATTATATAAAATCCAATTAAACAGAGAATGGAATCATTCATTAATTTCATTTAACAGACCCTAAAATTGTATATATTAATGTAAAGTTTGTTAACATCAACTCGAAGACTTCTCTCCTATCTATCCCACCTCTCAAGAGGTTTATTTATTTATTTATTTATTTATTAACACTTCGTTGCTGCATATACATTAATATAGTACAATCATAATTAAATAAAAAGGAGAGCAACTGGCGGCCTTATCGCTTTCGAGCGATCTCTTTCAGGCAACCACTGTGAGAAAACAAAAAGTATAAATTACATAAGATAGGCAAGAAGTGCAAAAATACATGTATTACATTCAGTTGGAAACAACGAACAAAAAACAAATTAAACTAATAAAGAATACATGAAGAAAAAAAAAAATAATAATAAAAAAGTGCACATGAATCATTTTCAATTTCTTAAATTAAGATCAGTCTCAGTAGGTACCTATTATTAAAGTTAGGGATAGGATGTGGACAGGTAATGTTTGTAAAGAAGAAATTTAAAGGAAGATAGAGAAGGAGCTAAGCGAATAGGGAATGGAAGTGAATTCCATAGCTTAACTGCAGAGACCTTAAAGGAATCGCCAAGAAAGGAGGTTTCTCATCGATCATAGAGTATAATATTATACGTACGTTGCTTTATATGTAAGAAACCTTTTCGATCGATCGTTTTTTCTCCGACTGACTTTGTAAGTCCGACTACCGCGAAAAAGTTTTTTAATCTTTCGGGTTAATGTAATAATAATAAAGCCTGTTTATTTTTTACAAATGTTGAATACACAGTTCAGTTGATAAAAAAAAAATTTCCTGTACCATTCATAGTACCATTGATCGAAACCCCTTCACGGGTAAAGGTTAACTGCTAACGCATCTATATCTTCTATACCTTTTGGGCACCCTCTTGTTCTTCTTCCCCTTGGTCTTTTCCATATAGTTGTCGGGGTAATATATAACATAGCGATGACGCAATTAATGTTAATTATGGATTTTTATTGGTAAAAGAATTTTCAAAGTCAATTATGTAGATCCAGAGACTATCCCCTTTGTAATATTAGCCTAGATAAATTACGTAAGCTGTAAGATAATACTAAAACGTGATAATATGTCATTAAATGAAGATACATGGTCGCGTGATTTATGAGTCATTGATTAATAACGAATACTCAAGTCATAAAAACGTGCGGCAAGAATATTTAACAAAACCAGTTAGTTGATTCGGTTTGGTTTCGATATAATCGATTTGAACAATGAGCATTACTACAGTTATTTTAATTTAATATTATGCAATATATTATGCTCTCTTTAATCGGCTTCGTCTTTACCGATTCAAAATTATATATGTCGCAGCCAACTAGCTTAATTAGCCGTTAAATTAACAGCCTAGCCTTTTAACTAAACGGCGGCTGAAAGATATTCAGCCGAAGCGTTTGATACAACATTTAATAACCTTCCCGGCTAATGCTGAGGCCATTCGTACGATAGAGACATTATTTTGTAGAAATAAAAAAATATGAAACATGACTAAGCTAAACTGCGTCACATACATTCACTAACAATCTTAAACAATATCTCTCTGTCCGATACTGAACGAAATTGTATGTGTTAAGTAGAATTTATTATGTCAAGTACCGTTAATATGTCCAATGGAAGATACTAGCTGCTCACATTCTTTTTAACTAAGCATCCTTTTTATTATGTACTAGCTGGTGGCCGCTACATTCCATCATACATTACATATGTAGCTAGCGGTTTTGGCAGCGCACGCCAGAATAGCTCGCTAGTGGTAGATATTTGGTATCCTATGTGTTATTCTGATGTGAAAGCTATATTATTGTAAAGTTTAATTACAATCCATTCAGAAGTTTTTACGTGAAAGAGTAACAAACATCCATCCATACTAACAAACTTTCGCGTTTATGATATTATACGATAATAGAGTTTTTTCTTTACTATATAATTCACAACATTCTTTAATATGTGAGCGACACTTAAACATAAAAAATACATATAACCGTGAAGTAATAATTTAATAGACAGGAATTTAACACGGAAATATCTAGTCTAGAATTAATAGTTTGAATGTCTTCCTTAATTCCTAAGATAAAAATACGGAAAGAATTATATCTATAATGATATGATAACAAAATATTCAACTGGGATTTAAAACTTTAAAAAAAAATTTCTTCCAGAGACATATACCTAGTTTAAACACTTTATTTACCAATGTTTTAGTTTATACTACATTAGAGGAGTATAATTCATTGAATTCTTGAGTATTATTCTTCTACCTGTACTCATATTATATATTATAATGATTTAAAGAAAAAACTTTTTGACCGGATTGAAGATAAATTTAAAATTATATGTTAAATAGTTGTAAATTTATAATAATACATAACTTCAATCCGGTCAAAAAGTTTTTTCTTTAAATGTGTAAAGATTATGTCAATCAAAAACAATATTATAATTAATTACCCTACCTAGCTTTTACTTTTTTATTATTATTTTTTTTAGATTTTAGTTGAGGTATATATAATTACATGTATTTATTTTGTTAATTTAGATATTCGCTCAACGAATAAGTATCGCACTACAGCGAGGAAATGCTGCCAGGCCTGCCTACACTGTTCCAGGGACCAAACATTTACATACTTCTTATTACTTAGAATAACAATACTTGTTACCATGTTTACGATGTTTTTTGTATTCAAATGTATTTATAAGTCCTAAACTAACATGTATGTTTCAATATACAAGAAAATACGATATCACACATTTTACATATTATACAATAGATTATATTAGAACATACACATTTCAAGCAAGGAAAAAATTAAACAAGCAACCACAAAATATAAATTTAATTAAATATAACTTTAAACCTCAATAAGAGCGTGACACATCAAGTTACGGTAAGTAAAAAAAGATTGCAAAAAAATGGCAACCATGGTAAAAATGCTTTCTTATATTCAGGTTTTACAACCATAGATTACCAGATAATAAGTTTAGAAAATATTTATTGATAAGTACATCGTAAATTGTAACTTGTAAGCAAACAGGGCGTCAAATTCACGGAATTGCAATTGTCCTACATAAATTTATTTAAATCGCTGTCGTGTGCCGCTCGTGTAAGCATAACTGAAAATTTATTGTGTAAGGTTTTGTTTAATACGGAAAATTGAAATGTGCATTTCAATCAACATTTGTATTACATTTACCATATAAACACCATTTTCATTGGTCCAATCGCACCGTTTTTACTACAGTACTTATCACTCTTTTCATCACAGCGTAAACAAGCAGATTAAAAAAAAAGGGTGCGTGTACTTATGACATGTAAGAAGTTATACTTCTTTGGCATTATTAAAAATAGTTTTTGAGTGTATGCAAATAATTAATTACAATTAAATAATCAAAAACTGGAAAAGGAGTTATTATAGTCAATAAAGATCAGTTTACGTTTGAAAAATTAAATAAATCAATATTTATTATTATTCTCTTACATTAAGTGTAACATAAATTCTATTATTATTTGAATGTTGTTTTTAAATTATGTCCAATGCCGTAGCATTTTCCGTAGGCAACTTCATTCTGCTAATTTTGTGTCACGCGCCTAAAGAAGTATAACTTCAAAAATGTTTCTTAATAGGTACCTACGATCTTGTAGACTTGGCTTGGCCGCGATTCGGCTGAGCATAGACTTCGACTTTCTTATAATAAACCCTAGAGAAGAAACTTAGCGTTAAGTATGACTCCTGTATGTCAAATCCACGACATTTTTATCTCTGAGTTTCTACCCTTAACGGCTTGAAGGTTGTTTGCAAAATAAAAACGATTATCAATGTCTGAGGAAAATTTAAAGAGAATACAGGCATTTAAGAACGATCTTTTAATTAAAATTACATCACACTATCTAGATGACAGCTACATGATATAAGTCATACGCATCAAGGCATGTGACCTTATTTTCTGTGACGTCAATTAATTGGTAGTATAGTGCAGGGTAGTCTGTGACTTCAATGTTACTGCTATTTTTCACAGAATATCAGTTCCACCAACAGTGATATTAATAACCTATATTTGTAATAGGCTATTTTAATTTTCACTGAATTTACTTAATCGAGCAATTAAATTTTGACTTCTTCCGCAAAGATAAACAACGTTTTAAACAACAATTGCAAACTAGTTTAACAAAAAATATAAATTGTTTAAAGGACGCCACGTGGTGCATGCATGTCATTAACTGCGACATAAAAACGTGTTATCCGGTAATGAGATGTGAAATTGATCTACAAACGCGTAGTATTCTACATTGTAAGTATAAAAATATTATTATATGTACCTATTAAAATAGGGTATCCAATATCTTCAAACACTTATAATTGGTTTTAAAAGCAACATAAAAGCTTACGATAGACAAAATACTGTATTGTTAGGTCACTTTTAACTAATTCAAGTGTTCTATAGCTGTGAGAAACTTCCATCCATTCTCCATCAAATAACATATTCTGTCAATAAATAATCATAATAATTGGACAATGAATTGACTTCCGCCAATGGAGACTTTACATAATAAATTATTGTCCTAATTCAATACATACCTAGTTTTAACTGGTTAACCCCTGTGACAAATGCAATCGTAGTAAGCTCTAGCATGTGCGGTCAATGAACCGCGCATAATTCAGTTCAAGGTTGTTCTGACTTCATGCGGTTGGGCATTAAAAGGTCTCCATGCGTTCTGTGGTCCTCGAGCTGGTTTGCAAAGACCATCTACTATTATTATTGACTTCGTGAAGTGGTTTACTGTATAAGAATTCCATTTATTGAGTAATTATCCAATTCGAATATGTGTGGTGGAAGTATTTAATTAATTTCATATTATAACGCGAAAGTTATCTTCAGGCGTTGAAAAGCCTTGTATCCGTTTCATAGAGAATAAGAAATAGATATATGCTCGCGTCATCAAGTACAGTTGTTGCATCAGACGATAATGCGACTACTTTTCTTGTTTTTTACAAATGTAACTGTACTTTATAACATCTATAAATTTGTATTACTGGCGAGTTAGCTTCAGAGGACTACAGTAAAAGATAGCAAGTTTTCTATAAAATGATGAGCGAAGTATAGATTAAATTCGAAATTAATGAACGTAGGAATATCGGTAATAATTTTACTGTTATCTTTGGTTAAAATCTATAGGAAATCGAAGTTAAGCATACATTTTACCAGAACTAAAACCTCATAGGAATTTAACGGCTTACTTTAAAAAATAACTTAAATGTAACGTAAAATGTTTCATACTGTCACGTGTGTGAACTTTTAGTTGAGAATAATTTACAAACCAAAATAGAGAAGTGCATAGTTGAAATACTAGCCTTGCGTATAGTACACGACTCTACAAAAAAAATTTCGTTCTTTGTCCTAAAGTTTATACTATTATTTTCCAGTTAGTTACAAAAACGAAAAGAAAATACCTTTTTTCGGTATAAAGTTTGCTTTTGTGATAGTTATAATAATAATACTCATTTACTGAAAACTACGAAAAGTTGGTTGAGGATATGCTTACAAAGTTTAAGGCCATGGGCTGCAGGATGTCATTAAAAGTACATATGCTGCATGCTCATTTGGATAAATTTAAAAACAATATGGGAGCCTATTCCGAAGAGCAAGGAGAACGTTTCCATCAGGACATCATGAATTTTGAACAACGCTATCAAGGCCAATACAATGAAAACATGATGGGCGACTATATTTGGGGTTTATTGAGAGAAATGAACATAAAAGAAAAAGTAAAAGTGTGCACTTTTAAGTTATTTTCCACTTTTCTATTAGCTAATTTGATAGTAAAACTTAATAAAAATAATAAACATTTTTATTTCAATAGTTTTATTTTCAATCAAAAATTAAAATCCGAGATTTTTATAAATTTCGTTCAATCAGTCTTCTAAGCACAAAAGCAAAGTTTTTCATGCCATATTTTTTTTTCCGTCTTATAACTACCGAAATTTAATGCTTTGCAATCAAAGTCAAATTTCATGTTGACCCGTGTTATGTGTTATACATATTTTTAGTATGTAATGTATGTTTAGGATTTAGGTAGGATTATTTTAGTTTTGACTTACAAAAATAACGTAGAAAGATAAATTGTTAGAGTAACAAAATAGATAACGTTAAGTTAAACATAATAAAAAGTAATACTACATTCGAGAACGCAAAATTGACTGAAATGGGACACATGGTAAGAGGAGAAATTAATAAAGAAGGTAAGTGAGTATCCTAGGTTTGGAAAGAGAAGCAAGGGAAGATAGGTGAGGCCTTGGGAGGACAACATAAGAAGGATAGCCGGTACACAATTGCGAGGGACGGATAAAATTGGCGGCAATTGGCGGAGACCTTTGTGAAGAAACAAGCTGATTAGTTGTAATAGTATAAAAACTTACTAGCCTATATACGATTTTTAAGCTTACATATCTATATAAGCTAATAAATCTTCCATCTCTCTAAGTCACAGTTTCGCAGTACTATCTTTTCCCAAATCTTGCGATCTTATCATTTATATCTCTCGCTTTTTAGATCTATTTGATTTATAGTTTGTAAGCATTAGTTAGCAATAGTTATTAAACCATGCTGAGTTAGCCTGTTAAAGCGTGTACTATTTTATTGTCATTTTTGTTTGTTCATAGATGTAATTTTTTATTGAAATGTAATACGGAAATAAAGGCTTATTTTATTTAATAACTTATAACTTAAATTTTCGGAATAGTTTAATGTTTTAAACTTTAAAAATTTGATTTGCCCTTTGGCAACAAAAATCCTATTTCGAATCCTATGCATCACGAGCGATATATGTACCTATGTTTTTTCCCACAGTTTAGCTAAGTGATTGAATGTTTATATACAATTAGTAAGTCGCATGTTATATTAATTGGTTACAATAATAACTTTCTTGATATGCTTCATGACATAGTCTTCCAAACTGAACTAATAATCTTTAAGGCGCGAATCGTTACTGGACCCGCAATGTACCAATTATAAACATACACAATATTCGTTGCCAAGCAACAGCCGTTATAACTACATATGGATTTTTTTCTAAAATCAAGTCCGAAAGTATTGATTATAAGAACAATTTAATAATATCGTTTTTGAAGAATTTTAACGCGTGACTTGCCTTGAACGTGAAGGCTATAAATCAATACTATAAATGCCATTCGTTTTAATCCGTTGAAAACTGATTTATATTGTATTTTTTATAGAAGAATTACCTTTTACTATTATATAAAAGTAGCGCTACAATAATTTTTAGTTCGGGGCCTCAGATTACTGTGCCTGTTTCGTCATAATTAGATGATCAGCCGTGCCTGACACACAGCGACGACTTTTTGGGTCTAAGGCATGCCGGCTTCCTAACCATGTTTTCCTTCACCGTTCGAGCAAATGTTAAATGCGCGCATAGAAAGAAAGTCCATTGGTACACAGCCGGGAATCGAACCTACTAGGCCAACATTTGCGGACTTAGATTACCCATTAATGCCTATTAGATTTAAAAATGATCATGAAACAGATTCAGAAATCTGAGGCAAAGGCCTAAAGAGGTTGTAGCGCCACTGATTTTTTTAAAGTCTTGCAACCCTCCAATGGGACATGTGGCTTTCTACATTTAATTGCTCATTTTTATTTAAAATTAAGAGCAAAATCAATACAAAGCTTATTGAAACATTAAAAAATGTGTCACAAATAAATCACTACGGAGAATTGAGTAAGCATTATTATAATGTGCAGTTCACAATAAAAGTAAAAGTATAAAAATCTAGACTTGACCTCGAGGAACCATTCAAGTTCACCTCCTTGGCTGAGAACCTTCACCTCCTTGGTAACAAAGCCTAATTACCTATTTAAACTTCGGTCCAGGGCAACATTCATTGAAAACAATACTGAACAACATGCTGCTGGACTGACTTGCGTACGGGGCATCCAGTACCAACTACAGCAGCTCTGTCAAGAGCCTGAGCTTTTACAAAGCCACGTTTGTTAAAACATTGTGTTCGGAGTGTGTCTGAACACTCAATGCACCTGGAGAATCAATGGGAACGGATAGTTCAGCAACTTCAAGTAAGAAATAAAAATGAAACAGTTTTGCAGCCTGTTACACTAGGTGGGTCGGTATCCCGTGAACTATCCCATCCCAGCAAATTGAAGAACATAGGTACATGTCTATAATTAAGTCTCTTCCATGTTAGGGAAATAAATTGATTAAAAAAGGCCAAATTTTATTTGGCCTTATTAAGGTAGTGAAATTGCAGAGCCACTAGAAACTTTTGCTTCCGCCTTTTCATTACTAATAATTAGATTAGGTCTCTATCTCTATCTATCTCCATTGAAGATTATAGGAAGACAGAAAAAAATCCTAAAAACTAATCACCATCCGGCTGTACAATGATTTTTGTTTCCATCTACGCAGTTAAGACACGGTGGAGACCCAAAAACATCTAAACAGAAAGATAATGCTTGCCCATAAAATAGCTTTAGCTTCGGATGCTGAAATCTGAAGCGAATCACGAGTGCCACTGGATTATAATTGTGGACCGAAGTTAGTAGCGTTATGACAAATGCCTGTTTGAGTGACCACTAATAAAACATAGAATTTTCATAGATTCTAAAACTACAGTTACAGATAACGCATGAAATATTTTAAGGTTTAGTCTAAAGGTTAGTGGCCCCTTCGCTCTCAGATTATCTACTATAGTGACGGTGTATTTGTCAAATATAATGACTGTTCTGCGAATTGAAATATAACAGGTTGTTTGGTTAGTTTCATAGATCGTCATTAAAAAATCAAAACTTACCTGAAAAACACGTGGTCAATTCTTCTAATACTGCACAAATGTTACTTTATACTAAAATACAGATAATATTGTATTCGAATTATTAGCATTTTGTGTTTTAAAAAAGAAATTACAGTCCACTCCACGTGGTCAAAGAAACTGGCACAATCACAAAAAAACCGCGCCGATTTCGAAAATGGAACGCTCCCGTTGGAACAAAATAGTGATGTCCGGATGTACTTATCGATATTTTTTTCCAAATGCACTCTTATTGCGTGCGCAACGTCGAATGTCACGTTAGAAACTGGTGGTACCTTTATCAGTTACGTTTCAAGCTTAACTTAAAGAATGTAATAATATTATAGTGATGTAAGTCGAGTCATATCGATATCTAATTGCATCAGCATTCTTGTTAAGAAATGGCATTTCACTGATCTTAGTATGAATTGACGATTCGTTAGTAAATTGTAATGGTCACAGATTGGTATTAAATATATTGCGTAAGATAACGTTTTAATGAGTAAACAATTTGAAAATTGAGGTCGATGTATGAAAGTTATAGCGTATGGAAATTATTTCTTACAAGTGTAAGTGCTAGTGTAAAATCAAAGGACGTGTCTAAGCTTTCTATATTATTATACACTTATGCTTGTCACATTAAATCTTGTAATTTTCTTTTAAATACCAATGTATCAGTGTGCCGACCGTATTTCCGAATCATTCGGACTTAGGGTCCTTCAAGAAAATACTACCAATTTTTAAAAGGCAGGCAACGCACTCGTGAGCCCTTTGGCATTATAGTGATATGGTATATTATGGTTGGTGGATTCAGTTTCTGCACTTAGACTCGTACTCGGTCCGTTTCGCGTAGAGTCCTGGCTAACTAAGCCAGCCTAGCTGCTTCCAGAACCTCATTAATAGTGTACATGTTCTATTAAAAAAGCAATGGAATTGTTATAACCATGCAACTTGAAGGAATGTGTAATAAAGGTTTCATTATATACCAAATTTATTATACAGCATCGATAACTAAAAACAACTTTTCAGTAAAACATATTACTTTAGAATGTACTTGTAAAAATCCTTAAGACCTAATTATATACCTATAGTAAGCAGTAGTATTTAAAGTATAACTCGTAATTGCTTTAATTACAGATAAATATCTTTTCGCGGCTTTCAACGATAGAAAAATCAATGACTCGTACAAACTACGGCTAGTATTTATTCTCTGGAAGCCCTTAGGACCCATCATGATTAGGAAATACTAAATCGTCGTGTTCCGTTTCAAAGCCGATAGGTTTATGACGACAACAGCTACAATAATTCGAAGCGCTCAAAAGTGACCTTCAATTTACTTCGCTATGTTATTACAATTATTTATGCATATAACTTTTAATGCATTAAATATGAAACACATAGCTAAATCTAGATAGCTCATATAAGTAGTGTTGATATTTTTATACATTATAAAGTCCTATTTTTAAAAAAAGCAATAATTACTTTTGAAGTTAAATTGAAGTCAAATTCGTACAAAAATATAGACAACTCATTAGCAATTGATTGGCGATTAGTTCATTTCATTTTATCGATATTAATCTGGCACCTCACTAACGATCAGGTAAAGAGGGTGTGTCATGAATCGTGGTGATATAATATTATTATCTTACAGATAAGAATGCGTATTAAAATGAACTGAACGTAAAATATATTAATGGGCCGCCATTGACAGTATCTCTAAGCGAGTAACATTTAATTAAACAAGTTTTTATTTTACAATTACAAGGCTCGGATATCATATTATTATACAAAAAGATATTTATTACAATATATATATATATATATTAATATTAATCTAAATTACTATTAATATTGTATATTTTTAAACCAAACCATTAAACATAGTTAGCAAACATTTGTTACTATTCTTATACTGTCTATATAAAAAATTATATTAAAATTAAACGAAGTTGCTAAGATCGTCAAAGCAAGACAACATAATTTATTTGTACATTGGAAAATATACCATATGAAAAAGCTATAAAGAAGCCGTAATTAACGAAGGTTCAAAGCAATAATTAAATAATTTTGCCTATACAATTTATCTCACCAAGATGATGGACGTATCTTATCTAATTTAGTAAATTTTCATGTTATCCTGTAATAATTTGGAATTGAATTGAATTTTCCTTTGGAATCGATGTTTTTTCATTTTAAGTTTATGTTTGCCTATTATTGACAATCTTGTATTTTTCTTTATGAACCAATGTATCAGTGTGCCGGGCGTTGGCAAGCTTGGTATTTAAAAAACTATCAATTAAATGATATGATTGAACTTTTAAATACCTATTCTTAAAACTCATATTTACGACAAATTTTGACCACGTCATAAAAAATTTATTACGGAAATTTTAACACATATCCTTCAACTAATCATACAAGGCAAAGTGGCAGGTAGAAGTAGACCTGACCGCAGACGCACGTGCTGGTTAAAAAACTTAAGACAGTGGTTTGGTCAAAGCCAATTGTTTAGTAGCGCGGCATCCAAAATCAAACTAGCCATGATGATCGCCAACGATCGCGAGAAGAAACACAAATCCACGAAGGGGTGAAAACAATCAGTGGCGATACAATCTTCAAGGTCTGGGTCTATTTCTGTATCTATTTCGTGATCATTTGTTTTTTTCTAATAGGCTAGTAGGCGATTAGCCTCCTGTCCCCGACACACGTCATCTATAGATATTTTTTAGTCTAAGGTATGACACTGACAGTTTCCTCACAATGTATCCAATCACTATATGTGCTAATGTTAAATGCCCACATAGATGAAACAGTCCATTGTTGCTCAAGAATGAGAGGTGTACGCTGAAGTCACTACTGACTTTTCAGAGTTATAGCCAACAGGCTAATCTGTGTAGGGTGTTATATGATGCTGCCATGTGCCAACTGTACTTGGCTTACTAACGTCTAGTGTTTTGAAAGCTAGGAATAGAGGTTACCTTTAATATATTTAAAAAAACACAGTTTACTCGTACGATTTCCTGTTAACTTATGTAATAAAACAGACAAACAACACAAAATTAACACCGCCATTAAAGTACCAATTAACATAGTCAGCTGTAAATCGGCGTTATTTCATTCGTTATGGATTTCATAGTTTTATAAAAGTACTTTTGAATTAGTAAAATAAACGCTATTGACCTTGAAAAATTTTGCGTGGCACGTGCAGAACTTTGCACGTGCGATCTCCCGTCCGATCTACCGTCGGAAAATATTACAATATTTCTTTTATTTCATAAAAGGAAATAATTTCAAAGAAGTTTATTTACAAACTACATTATTATTGAAAAATCAAACGTTTCACCTTAATACGATGTTTTTACTTAGCCTACGAAACATTTTGTTATATAGATAAAGACTGTTCGCTTTTCTGGAATATATTATTATATTTATGTAACAGGGGCAAACGAGCCTATGGGACGCCCTGAAAGGGCAGTCATCGCAGACCGTGGACACCCGTTTTTAGTGGGTGAGTTGCCGGCCTTTGAGGGAGTAGTGCACTCTAACTTTGAATAGTTGGAGGTCTCCCAGGAAAAACCCCCACCGGGAGTCGATCCCACAGTGTCACAGCCATCAAGATTATTGATGAAATTTTGAATTGATACGGCTCAATTATTTAACGGAATAAAATCTTAAGTACTTACTTAATTTTTTTATATTTTAATCCAATTTTTCTTTAAAAAATTTCAGAGCTTAAAGAAGAAATACATAAGAATACTCGAATTGGTCCAGCCGTCATCTTATTTTGCGCTTAGCAACATATTTTGCGATTCATTTTTATTTATTGTGTTAACATCGATTAATGATTGTTTTACCATTAAAAATTTAGTTGGTATATTTTAATAAAGGAAATTTAGCTTTACTACAAGTTAGTTCTAAATCCTTCATAATTAAATCCACCGCCTACGTAAAAAAGTTGAAAGCCAAATCCCTTTCAACCTGGTTTTTGATCTAGGTTCACTAAACTTTGGTGAGTGTCATAGAATATCTAAAATTTAATTAGGATAAGCTAGGATTACTTGTGAACTGCGTAAGCATAGATCTATATATTCTAATATCAATTCGTTCTGCATTTACAATAACAAATACGATAATATTAACGAATTAAAAGATTTAAAGAAAAAATTTTTTAACCGGATTAAAGTTTTTTTGTAAATTTTAAATTTTATAATAATACATTATTATAAAATTTAAAATTAAAATTATGTTAAATAATTTTAAATTTATAATAATACATAACTTTAATCCGGTTAAAAAGTTTTTTCTTTAATTGTGTAAAGGTTATGTCAATCAAAGACAATACTATGAATAAGATGTTTAAGCTCGATTTAAAATTATAAAGCTCATTAATTAGAGCCTGACACACTCCCTGCATCCCATTGTAAGTAATTATTGACTTTGCATCTATAATAAATTCATAAATTATTAATCATAGTATTATATATATATAGTATATATCTCAATTATTAATCATAGTATAGCTACTCAATTATTAATGTGAGCTAATATTGTTATTAGCGCCACCTATTTCAATGAAGCGGATATGAAATTAATAGTTATTGACGTAATTTTCATCGTAATGTTTCACAGATTTCCGGAGGTCTTGGAATATTCATAAGTAACACAGTGTAGAATTCCCTTGCTTCGGAATCGGAGGTTGGACATATTTTGGGTCACAGTGAATACATATATCTCAGTGTCTTTAAAAAGTTTTTACCGCCTCGTTCAAAAAATTGGCTGATTTTTGATTTAAGCTATTTTAACAAAAGCTCATTTGTCTCCTGTGAAATTGTGTTAACGCTACAGCGTTCATTACAATGAAAAGAGAAACAACAGTATATAAAGTGATAACACTGAATTAGTTTTCACTTATGACAAAAAACACTTTAAAATTAAATCATGTTGGTTATGTTTAAACTAATTTAAAAATATCGCATTGATGAAGATAATATTCTCTATTATTACTTAAAATACAGTAAATAAAATTGTCACGTAATCGATTAAGTTCAATAATTGTCTCTATTATGATCAATGAGCAAGAACAGCGGGGTTCAATCGTAGCTAATGCAATTTCATTTAAGAACTAATTATCAGCGTGAAAAACAGCATGTTAATAATTCAATATAATGGCTATTAGTCAGCCAATGAAGACAACACATAGCTCAGTGGGTTGAGTCCCATATTTCAAATCTCTTTATTAACAACTATAGCAATTACATTTTTATTTTGTTAATAAATATGTCATGGCACGTGTCATGGAATGGTAATTTTAAGGTGATTTATAGTGTCGCTAGCGCCATCTATTTTCCCATAGATTATTTACTATAGACCAATAGATGTATGTGTTCCACAAAGTTTAAAATCTAGGGTAGGATTTCAAGTCGAGACATAAAACGCGAAGTAAGGTGAACATAGGTGTGTTCGGTAACACTTAGAACTAAGTCTTCTTATCACCCTGAATGTTACGCTGTGATATTTGGTTAGAAATCTAACAAATTAAAAGAGATTTCGTATACAAATATAAAGAGTAAAAATACTGAGACATATTTGAAATTTAAATGTATTTCTACAAACTCATTGATTTCCAAATTATTTCGATGCTTGAAAAATGTAAAATTCACTCGGAGAAATTTAAATTGCAACGAAAAGTAGAATTTTATCTACTTTGCTGTTGGGGCTTAATTAAGAGGTTCTGAATTCAAATTTTAAAATAAGAAAATCCGTAGTATTATACGTATATATTATACACAATATGTTCCATTGAATAATCCTATATGAAAAATAGGATGTCCTATAGAATTCCAATTCTTGCAGTATTTTTTATGGGAACGATTAGAGACAAGTTTGTATTTGTGTGATATTTTATAGTTTTTCCTTATAGACAAGTATGAAGCCATCTGACACTGTCAGCTTTTAGATCTAACATATGCCACTCTTCTAACGAAGTCTTTTTTCGCCGTATGAGCAAGTGTTAAAGCCAGGTAGAAAATTGGCTACATTGACCTACTGGTCAATATTCTAACATCTATATAATATGTATTCTATTCTATTGGTAGGCCTAATACATACAGCATAGTATACATAAATTCTTCTCTAATTTGCATTTGTCTATTAGAGTTATATTAAATTTTTTGGTATAAATTAAAGCTTTTTTTTTATATACAAGATTTTTTAAATTTATTTTCACAACTACGGTGAGTAAAAGTTGCGTCCTTGAATCGATATTATCCATCACTATCTGAAATTATCTGGATACTACTGTATAGCATTAATGAGAGTCGTAGCACACTACGCGATTTTGTAATTTTGAGGCAAAATGGTAAAAAGGCTCATGAGAAAGACGTTTTCTTTAAAAAAAGTTAATTACACTTAGAGCCATCTATCTGAATGGCTGATTAAGTATTTATAATCGCTTCTAAAGAAAGGTGGGGTGATAATGGATGAGGGATGTTACTATGCAATCGTTAATTTTTCATTTGTTTTTTTACTGTCAAACTGACTGACTATTTTGACATACAATCAGAGAAAAAATGACGTTGAAAAACAATCTTGCTTGCATTGACCATTGATTTATTTTATATTTAAAAGCCAACGCAGTGAAAGAAATAATCTAACGTATGGATTGCCACGGCACACTTTATTTAACCTACTTTATTATTCATCAAAGAAAGGGACACTTTGCTAGTAGGGCAAAAATATAATATTTAATCTAAATAATAATTTAATTTAATTATATATCTCTCGAGGGTTGAGTTTGGCCTTTCGAGGCATATGACCCCTTTGGGTGGTTTCTTTGTTCGCGCCCTGAGTGCTGATACAGGACGGTACGGAGGCGGAACCATACCAGGCCTTGGGGGGAGCTGCAGCGCGACAATAGACAGGGGCTCTACTCGCTGCGCGCAGACGTGGGAATTTAAGACTGAAAACCTCAACACTATTTCTAGAACGTCGTTTTTTTATTGCGTTTTAACCATGCACAACACCATCAGTTTGTTACTAAATAAATAAATGAAAAGATGAATTTAGACACTTGTGTTGTTGGTATGGAATAACATCCGATAAATCCGGTGTTCTTTCTGAATGAAATCTAGAACGCAATACGCGTTCAATTTAGACATTTGGGTACTACGTAGTGCCTAATTAGCTGACAATTGACAACGATTTGCGCAATAGAAGACGTCACAAGACATTTCCGCTGACTAGATATGAATGACACGCTATGATAAAGAGGTAGTCGAAGCTTGAATGAGGAATGTGTCAGGTAGACGTTTTAGGGTTCTCACGGTTATTTACTGGATATATCAGCGCGTGTGCGCTATTAAACGTCATATAGTTCACCGCAACTCATATTTAATAATACAACTTATATTTAATATTATCATTATTCAACTAACTTTTTTCCGTCCAGATACTACGTTGTAACAGTTTTCCGCAAAGCAGTTCAGTTTATATCCACCAAAGTAAAAAGACAGATATAGTCTGTCACGAAAGTCAAAAAAACGTCACTATTTATTTGTCATTATTTCAATGTATGTGCTGAAAAGTGACTTGTAACAAAAGGACGTTTTAACACGATTTCGCAAATTTATTCAAATGAATTAGTGGTTTGTTTGCCTTTATCTAATATATAAAATTCTCGTGTTTGTAATTAAACTCCTCCGAAATGGCTCGATCAATTTTCGTGAAATTTTGTGTGCATATCGGTTAGGTCTCCTAATCGGACAACATCTATTTTTCATCCCCCTAAATGTTAAGGATGGTCCATCCCTAATTTTTTTTTAATGATACATACAAAAATACATACAACCCTTACTTTTCACCTGTCTACGATCAATCCCTATTTTTTATTATAGTAGATAGTGATTTATATTAAACTACAAAAATGTTTCCTAGAAATAATAGGGTCAGCTAGTGTTTCTATATAATTTTGTCATAATAAAGATACATTTTAATAAAATATAATCGAATACATATTTTTAAACATTATTAATAAACTAATTCCCCATTGTAATATTTTGTTATATCGTGAACCAGGAAAACGATAACAGTACTTAACGTTAATTAATGACGTAATGATATAAATTTTCACATTTTTCCGGCGAAAAGGGATAATAAATGATTTTTTACCCACCCGAAATTATTAGTGTCGGAAGAAATTTAATATACATATTTCCTTATAGTACGTTCATTAAGTAAATTATCACTTAAGCATATTAATAAAGATTCACTACGCCAATCAACTTTGGCATTAAACTCTTGGCTGAATTAACCATTTAGGTTTATTTATTTAATTAAGATATGTTATAAACGTAACAAACGAGCCATGTATACGGCGTCGAGCTTTTGGTTTAACAAGCGGGCGGTACAATAAACAATCTATTCTTTAGTAATAGGTATAAATTGAATCTATACGTACTAATAGTTAATAAACAAATCTAGTTTATATACAGGTTTAAATGAGTCAAATAAGACAAAACATCTTAAGACAT
The DNA here is from genome assembly GCA_963693345.1 of Pieris melete. Lineage (NCBI taxonomy): Eukaryota > Metazoa > Arthropoda > Insecta > Lepidoptera > Pieridae > Pieris > Pieris melete. The sequence continues at coordinate 2,424,615 of CAVNZK010000030.1, forward strand.
AATATGCAAACACTTAATTCAATTATTAATTTAATAAAATTATTTAAAACGAAAATGATTTAAGATCACTTAGATGACTCGGTGTCGACCCTTACGCATAACTTTCTCTTAGATATGTCTAAGAAATCGTTTTTTATGTCAACAAACATATGGGATTATAAAAATCCACTTACAACGGGATGAGGGATGAACGGTTGTATAGTAAGTATATATTTTTGTAGTAATTGCTGTTTCATAACGAGAACAATAAGACTGTGTAGCGATACCGCTCTAAGCTCGTATAGTCAAATATACAACGGTTTCTGAAGTTAAAGACACCAGTGACGTAACACGACAACATATTCAATGAATGAATCACCAGTTCCAAGATTTAATTGATAAAAAATGATGAAATATGACGACGTCACTTCTCATTGGTTTAGTTCCGTTTTTTTATGACAGGTCAATGTCATCTAGGGTTGCTACTGCGAAAAAGTAACAAACATTTCTATAACATGTTATTCAATTCATATCTGAGATATTTTTCTTTACGTGCAACCTTTTTGAAGTCCGATAATCTAAACAAAACCTATTTAATTAGTAACATTAGATAGAATATATTGAAAAATACTGTCCTTTTTTAATCGATTTAATAAATAAATTGTCATTTTTATGTTTAGTTTTTTACTCGCCGATAGGAAGGCCTTTCGACACGCTAAACTTTTATTTCAATGTCAGCCCTATTTTCACAAGTTTTGGCGGGAAACTCACGTGTCATGACACATTGGTTCTAGGAACACAATTATAGTTCTACAAGTTGTGTTAAAACTTTAAAACCGTAAAAAAAGAATAGACCCTATACCTGAAGGTTCAAAGTTCATTATTGCTTGTGCATTATTGCACTTTTAAAAAGGGGCCGTCCGCTTATCACATGTTACAATAATTTGCCACGTAGATTTATGTTTCAATGGAATAAGAAGGAAAGAACGTTCTATGACAAATTAAGCTTTTCATGGAATAATTGTCAGAAAGAGGAAAACTTTGATAATTTAATATCTTTGACAGGAATGTCCTAATTTCGTGCCAGTTTTAGTAATACAAACCACTTGACAGTTACATTAATTGATGACTCGGTGAACAAATTTGACAAACAGGTGAGATCTAATATTACCCAGCTAGTTAGTTCAATTACTGTATTTAGTATATCTCATTACTTATTATTTATGTCCCATATAACCATACCTTGTGATAGACAAATATTTCATGATCATATTTAGCCAAATAGGTTCAGCCATTCTCCATTTAGCGTGACAATCGAACACATTTTATTTTTTACATATTAGTGAAGAATTTATGAAATATATTCGTTAAATTGATATGTTTAAATAAACAATATCAATAAGCTAAATGATTTATAAGAAATGTAATCAAGGACAGAAAAATCACTTAAGAGCAAAAGATTTCGTTTTTGTTAAAAATTTTGACGAAACTTTAATTAATCGTAAAAATAATTAATATTTCAAAATAATTTAGAAAAATAAAGAAGAAGAAAAACCTGAATATACAAAAAAATACTGAACCAAATTTGTTTACTGTTACCTAAGTTAGAATATATCTTACTACACACACGAAATTTAACACAACACAAATATTATCGGTCAAACTGATAACCTATAACTTTTGAAGTCGGTTAAAAGGAGAAAGATCCGTTAAGTCTAACTGTATTTCAGTTCTATCAACAGCAGGCGAGTCCCTAGAATAAGGAAATACATAAAATATAATAAATAAATAAATTCGGTAAACGTTTTTCCCCTACATTCTTAGTACTTCCCATCTGTCGTTTTTCCGCAGCTGCTGATAAGATGTATGTCTGTCCGTAGACGTAACGGTTGTATCAAATTCGATCTATTGGCTATTGATCAAGGATACGAAGGTTTTACGATAGGAGAGATCAAATATTTAACTTCAATTTATCATATCACGTTAAAATGTCTGTATAAGGCTAATTTAATTTGTATGTTTTAGTTCGAATCTTTATGAAACAAGCATTATTACGGATTCAATTGTTCATATATTTGTCCTAAATAAAGATCAGTAAAAAGTACATAATGTGTCTTATACATATATTATATGTCTTGGTTTAGGTCTTTACACGTTTCTTAATTTAGACAATATTTAAAGACTGATATTTTGAGACCAATCAAGGAATCTAAAGATATTAATAAAAAAGTGAATATAGTTATAGTTATAGTACATAAAAGGAAAAAAAACCAATAACATTAGGTCCATTGGCACGTCCAAGACTTGAAATTAAAAATTGAAAATTGAAAACTATTTGAAATTCCTTAATACAAACATATTATTTATGAAAATATTTATTCTGCATGCATTTTGAAAAAATAGTAGAATTTGAAATGTAAAGCCGTTGACACAGTTTAGTATTGTTGTGATTTCTAAAGCTTTCAGAAGGCAGAATTCACCATTTTCTAAATCATACATGCTAACAAGCTTAGCTAAATACCAAATTTGTCTGAATAACAAAGCCAAGAACACAACAAAAAAATGACTTATTTGTACATATGTAATACATTTGGATACTATATTGAATTTATAAAATTCCCTTGATAGTAATTTTAGTAACACAAATTGACATAATTTTGCGTCACTGACTGAAATTATATTGAATTGAGGAGAAAAACCACCTAGTGTGTTCACGAAGTCCGGACCGTATAAAAGGGTTTGATTCTGTGATCAGGATCGTATTCAACTTAGATACGTATTAGAGACAACAGTGAGGTAAGAGAGTGTTGTGTGTTCAGTGAATTGCGAAGTATTCATCGTAGTTTGTTTGGTGTCTTTTTCATGGTCTTTTTAATTTTCACTTTTTCAGTCTTTTATTTCAATTACGATATATTTTTAACTAGACTATGAAGAAACCTCTACATAACATACCTTATGTATTAGTTATTTTTTTAACTAAATAATTGGAGATACAAAAACCTTATAATTTGATTTTTTGTATCATTTAATTATTGGGTAATCAATGTAAAATACCTTCCACTAATTCAATAGAGAAAATACAGACATAGCAATAGAATAAATGTTATTTAACCTATTTTTTTTTTTGTTAACTGTAAAGTAAGTACTTGGTTTATTGGCAAATTTATGAGTATATATTGATTGTACGACAATTGAATTAGTGAATGGTATTTTACAATAAGTACCTAATAGAATGAAATTAAATGTTGGGACCCCATTGACCCCCCAAATGACCCCATTTTATATTTTAAAAAACTTTTATTGAAAAACATGATTTACAATCTTTTTATTGACAAAATATCATTAACGTTCGGGTTTTGTGTTTTAAAACTAGCTCATAATAGTCGCATTTTATTAATTAATTTATTATAAGTTCAGGCAATAAAAGTAATTGTTTCAATTGAAAATAATATGCAGTAACAAACGCAATAGATATTTCAATACCTCCTAGCGAGCATTTATTTGTATTAGATTAAAAGGAACGTTCTGTTTATGTACTACAATTATGTTTTTTTTGTTGATATTTGGCTTATTTTTAATAAAAAAAAAAGTATTGCTACTGAAGTACAAAGGAATCATAGTATCAGAAAAGTTTCTTGCTCTATACAACAATATCTATAGTATATTATTATATATTCTATGTGTATATTAATATCTAAATATGTAGAACATATTAACTACATAATTTAAATATATGTATAGAATAGGTGCCTCCATTTTGATGATTAGAGGAAACGTGTAACACGTAACGTCTGAACATTTTTTCACTTGCATATTTCATTGAGACTTGGCGAGTAGTTTAATTAGGCCGGCAACGCACGTGCGAGCCATCTGGCCGTGTGTCTAGGGGCGTCGGTATCACTTAACAGCAGGTGAGCCTGCTACCCGTTTGCCTCCTATTATGTATATAAAAACGCGGTCTATCACTCCCACGTCATCGAATTTTTGGACCAAGATCCTATATCATTGTATAGCCAAGTGCTGATTGTGACAATTTCATGCAAGATTCAATCTTCTACTAAGCGAACTCTATCTTGGTCCGGTGTTCTTTACTTCTAGGCCAGAAGTCGAATCCACACGACATTACAAATGTATGCATAGTATAGCGCGAAAAATAGTACCTATAAAGTAATTTTTGCAGTGTTGGCCTAGTGGCTTCAGCGTGCGACTATTATCCCAGAGGTCGTAGGTTCGATCCCCGGCTGTGCTCCAATGGACTTTCCTTCTGTGTGCGCCTTTAACATTCGAACTGTGAAGTAAAACATTGTGTGGAAACCGACTTGCCTTAGACCCAAAAAGTCGTCGGCTTGTTACGTTTTTTTCTAACAAGATTAGTAAAAAATATCGCTCAAACATTCCCTCACGAGGGCGGCGCGGCGGCCACGTTGATAATTTACTTGCGTTCATAATTATTCAGGCGTTCTATAACATTGTGTGAGGCATAAGGACCTGACTGTTCTTTCAGTTGACTGATCAGATAAACGGGTCCGATAGTTCTATTCTTGACAATAGAGTTGCTTCATTACAAATTGCTTAATACAATAAAAATGCGTCGAACGGACTCGAATCTCTGGGTTTCCAATAAAATTACACTAAACTATATACATTAAGAAGTTACATACTACTTATAAACAGCAATTACAACAAGATTTTACATGTATTATTATTAAGTTTGTAAATTAAAATATGTATTTATTGTTACAGATCGTACCAAATAATACTCACCTAGCGCCATCTCCCGTTAAAAAGAAAAATGTTCAACTTAGTTTCGCTACTTGTCACCGCGGCGCTGGTGTCGCTGCAATGCTCCAGGCAAGCTTACGCACTCCTAGAAAGACCAAAGTTAATTCAACATAATAATTTAGAATCAAATGGTTAGTATTGGTGTAATATAAGTTTAGTTATTGGTTAACCAAGAGGCTTTTCAGTGTATGTTCAATAATTTATTGTCGTAACTTCTTTAGTTTCCCTGTGAATGAAACCCGACAAGTTTAGATTATTGTTAGGTTATCTATATCTTAGTAGAAATCAAACTTTTTCTGCGTAATTACGAATATAACTTAAAAATTGTAAGAGAGGTATCGTAAGCCCATTCTAACGATAATAATCGCATACAGCGCCCCTAGTGGTTACGGTCAGAACTAATACTTCCATACAAACGATATTTTATACGACAATGCCGAACTTGTACTCAAATTCCAGGATAAATTTCCTATTTATCGGGCTTTTTATTTATCATTAAGTTGATTTATCAGGAGTATTCTTACCGCTTTCAATATTAGCATGCCAGTAAAAATTCATACAGCGGTATGGGCGGAAATCATGAAATTTAAATCGAACTCAGCTGTATTATTTCTTTGAATTCATTAATAAACCTTTAACCCACATACATTTATGGATTATTTTAATATCGCTTATTCCTCTCAGTACTTGAATTTAATTCACCTTTGGGATGTTAGTATCTTTCATTTCTAAAATGTTAGATTATTACATAACAAAGATCCTAGATATAAACAAAAACTTATTAGTGATAGAAATTGATACACAATAAATCATAATATGGCTGTTCCACAATAGCGTTTGGCAGGGAATCATATCCCTCCTGTCTCTATTTGATAAAATCAAGAGCTTCCAGCTACTAATTACATTAGTGGTAGATGGTCAATAGTGTAGTAGCATCATAAATAATCTAATAGTCTGGTGCCAGCGGGTTCCGACTCGCCCATAAATATCATGAGGATATCTCGGAATATTTGTCGCCCGGGCCTGGCGAGAGACGCCAAGCCCACCAGTCCTTATCTTAAGCAAATAAAGGCCCTATTTAGGAATGGGGATATTTGACACTCCCCAGTAACCTAGCTCCTCAGCCATAGATCTACCTAATCACGTGCCTTATATTCTTCTATTTAGATATTTAAAAAAAATATTCTGATGTTTATATACTATAAACGTTTCCCTGCAGGTTTGCCCTAAGGGCTCATCAGTCACCTAAAATTTAAGTCTTATTTATCTTTATTACCTTTGAGTATTACTATTGAATTCCTCTTAAAAACGCATATAAAACATTAACTAGGTATGTACAAATTAATAAGATGTGAATGCAAAAGTCATATTTCAAAAGGTCACAGATTACTCTATTGGATAAACGGCGATTAAATTCGGCTAGGTTTTTACAAATTTAACTTTCTAATAATGTCGGGTGTTTTACGAGTCAATATATTCACCAGATGTGCGCATTATGTCTGTCCTGAATGAATCTAGATTTTTTACTTTTTTCTTACGGGTCTTAGATTATTATTAAACGATTATAAGACAAAGGCAGCCTTGTGTGTTCTTTTTTTAAAAATGCGAGATAGATAAATGTTGAAATATAAAAACTTATTTCAAATTATGAAAACATAAAACTTTATTATCTAATTTTAATCTGTGGTCTTGGCGCCAAATTCGAGCAAAGAAAACATTGAGATGTTCAAACAATATTTTATTTACGTGTCAAAGTATACGAAAAATTCATTTAAATAATCATGAGGTATTTACAAAAACGTCTTTGATTTCAGAAATCCCTACCCCTCGTCGAAGAGAGCTTCACAAGTATGTGAAGATAGACCAAGGACTTCCTGAAAGCATCACTAATCCAGAGTTACCACTTGTACTGCAGTGTGTGATTTGGGGAAAACCTGCTCCCGTCGTAACCTGGCTGAAGAATGGACTAGCAATAACTGATGTAAGCTAATATCCAAATACATTTTCAATCCGAACTTTCTCACTGTAATGTTGAATAAATATACCTTCATATAAAATTGGAATAGTACGGATGTGTGTGTGTGTGTGCTCAAGATTTGATTCAGTTATTTTTACCTTCAGGCTGTATTATTAGTTTATGTTAGTAAAGTTAGTACTGGAGTAGTAATTTAGCTGTAGAATATTGGGCCTATAAACAATAGATAAATTCTAGGGTTCCTTGATTATACTTCCATCATTTTGTCTTCTAAAACTGAGAAACTTCTCAACTTACATAAAGTGGAAAGAGTTTGTATGTTTGTAACTCAGGACTCAGGACCAATATATCGAATTCACCTTTCATCTGATAGTCCACATCATCATATCCTTGCGATGCCTTGGTTGGCGATCATCATGGCTAGTTTAATTTTGGAGGCGTACTTCTAAACAATGACTTGGCGCTTTGACCAAACCATGGTCTTAAGGTTTTCAACCAAGACGTGCGTCTGCGGCCAGTTGCCTATGAGTTGAAGGAGCTCATATTTTTTGGTGTTACGAAAAACGCGTCCGAAATACTCAAGTTTATTTTTCATAAGCACTCCTTTGTTCTGTCCAGAACATTCTTGATTCTGCATTCTGTCCAGAACTGTTGTATTTCGTATGCGTTCTGTCCAAGATATTTTATGCATACGTCGATAAACCCAGATCTCGAACGCTCTCAGTTTTTTCGGACATTATTCAAGACAAGATTCTACGTCGTAGAGCAGCATAGAGAAGACGTAACATCGCGCAATGCGCGTTTATAGCTAATTTAGGTTTTTGTCACAAAGAACTTTTTTATTCATCTTTGCTATATTTATTTCCAAATTCCAAGCCTGCAAGACATCATTATAAAATCATAGATTTATCATTTGTTCGAAAGCAAAAGATTTTCAATATTTAAATTGATGAAGCATGGAGTCTTTTACGCCTACCGTGAAACGTTCATTGATACAGATTATATCGCGATAATGCGTTGTTTGTGTCGAATTATTACCACCTTTTGGAGGTCAGTAATAAACACTCATTGATGAAGAAATACCTTCCCCATGTTACATAAGCACACTGAACGAATTTCACAATTACAATGCACGTTTTTGATTGCAGTTTGAAGAAGACTCTAACGAAATATTCAGTAGTCATCCCACAAGCGTGGCAGGACTTATGAGCAAACTAGTGGTATCTGCTCCAGCGAACGGCGATGTTTACACGTGTGTGGGCACGGCTGGTTCTAAGCAGAAGACTAATTCGACCACTATTTACACAGATGAAGGTATTCTTTTATTTATAAAAACGAAATACTCTATATACTTTAACTCAAAATCATTTGCGCCTATTTAAAACAATTAGCAAACATTCAAAGGCAACTAAAGATGTTTATTTATCATTATTAATATATAACTAAGAGGAAATATACTAACTAGTAATACATACATTAGGCTAGCTTATAAACTAATTGTGCTAGTAAAAAAATTCAAAAGTATAACAGTAGGCAAAAAACAGAAGACATAGATAGAAACACAATTACGTAAAAAAATTAAGATTATACAATAAAAGAGGGTATTTTAAAATTTTATAAAACATTTTTTGATGTGCAAACAGACTCGCTTAGAAAGCGGCCATAAATTTCAAACCTAGATAAACTAAAAGAGTATTTAGAGTGTGACTTGAATATCTAAAATTTATTGGGGTTTGATTTTGATTAGAATCTACATTACAATAAACAATTTAAGCAAGAAAGATTTCAGTATTACCAGGTATATAAGAATAATCATTTTCACAGATTCCGAAGAATTAGAGCTACCAACAGCACCACTCATCACCGCATACTACAACAGCATTCTGCAGGTGATGGGCTCCAGCATCACACTGCCTTGCCGGCACTACAGCCCAACGAAAGCGCAAGTCTACTGGTTGGACAGGGATGAGGAACTCATCTTCGACAATTCCAGAATGAGGGTTTGTATTGATTTTAAATTGAAAGAAACATTTATACACAAATATTAAAAAATTCACAAAGAATTGCAAAACTATTGTGGCTAAGACAGCCGAGAGTTAGCTCTAACTTCCTCTAGCATCTGTCAAAAATGTACTGGAACTAAGTTGTCCCAATTGAGTATATGATATTTTTCGATATCAGTGGGGTAATTAAGTATGTGATTAGACTGGTTGAGGTCAGAAATGGACAATTTCCTTCTTCCACCGAACTGGACATGAGTCGCGAAGCGCTGAACTCTGTATCTTACTCGCAGTGGACACTTAAGACAGATTTGACTAACTCTTAGTGAGCTCATCAAAATAAAACAATAGGGATTAATAAATAATATACTTAGATGATAGTAATAATAATAATAAGCCTTTTTATTTCCTGTTTTACAATAGTTGGTAGTTGCTATATTACAGTAACAAAAAAAAAGATTTTTGTTAGTAGGTATACTTATACTTAGATATGTTGAACTAGTTTTATTTCATCCTTTAAAAAAGAGATTTATTGCTACATAAACAAAAGTAAAAGAAAAATTAATATTCAAGTCTACAAACAATATTCTTTAAGTTACATGGTATCACACATTGCCATTAAACATTATGAGGCGCATTAAACTTAGTGCATGGTTTGGACCCCAATTATTTATTAAAGTTTTTATTTTAGACATGCTAGCATGGAACTTAGGATGCTCTGTCCATATTTTATTATAAAAGAGGGGGAGCAAGGACGCTCATATTGCCAGAAAGTTCGCAAGTGGGTTGCCTTTTAAGAATTGGTACGCTCTTTTTGTGAAAGACCCTCAGTGGAATTGTTTCGGAAATACTTCAGTGGGCAGCTGGTTCCACATAGTGTGGTGCGCGGCAAAAACTGCCCTCAAAAACGATATTGTTTATTTAAAAATCTTTCAAAGACCACTAAAATTTCGATTTATTACCAAATTCTAAATGTAATTCTGTAAATGTTTCCAGGTGCTGCCTTCTGGTGATTTGCACATCAAGGACATATCTTTTGAAACAGATATGGGTCAATACACGTGCACCGTGAAGAATAGCTATGGCACGGACACGGCGTCCACTTTTCTGTACATTCTTCGGGGTTAGGTATGTAAACATTTCTAGAAACCAACCCTACATAACTGCGCTGGCAAGGATCGAAACTTATTTTAGGAAAACCCTGTACAGCTGAAATAAACTCACGGCAGTCCATGCTTTAAGCTGTATTCTTGTCAAAAATAAATTTAGGAAACAAACAAACAAAATCTACTTTTTTTGGCGAATCGGCAAAAATTCGTCAAAATAATGATGTAAATAAACGAAACATTTATTTATTTGAATAAACCAAAAGTGTTTAAATTATGTTTAATAGTTTATGTTTTTATGTTATGTTTATGTTTTATTATATAAAACTAGATTCTTTATTGGATCTTTCATCTTATAGGTGGTGTTAAATTGTTTTGTTGTTGTATATTGTTTTCAAGTAGAAAAAAGCATTGTATAATCAAAAATGCCTTATAGCACTTCATCAATGTATGCAGTATGTATGAAAACCTGAAATATTGTTTATCATGAAATATTTTAACCAAGTATTCCATTCCGTATGAAGTACTAAATATATCAGTCGACTTATTCTCCGATATTGCACAACACCTAAAGTGATACCTAAAAGTATATTTTTCCGTTAGAACACTTACTTACGTGAATTATTTATTACAGATAAATGAAAAAAATATGCAGCAAGTTATCCGCCGACATCGATGTTCCTACTTAAATTATTATTAGCTTAATTATTGTGATTTATGTACTTAAATATGTTATTGTAACTTAAATAATGTTTTAAGATTCGTTTTGTACATTTAATAGATAGGCTAGAGAAATGTCAAAGTCAGTTGACAGTTAAGTTGTTACGATATTTTTTTCTCAACATGTTGGAACAGAGTTCCAACCGTAAATATCTAAGTTTTAACATTTTTATAATGTATGTAAAATTGTTAAGCTTAAATTGCATTTATTACATTAAGTTATTTCTGTACAGCTATTATTTTATTTTTTACCAATATTGTATTTATTAAAAATAGATGTTTAACCATTGTGATTTGTCATAATAAATGTTTTATTGAATTTAATTGCAATCTTTTTGTTGAAGTTATACTTCTTTAGGCGCGTTATGAAAAATTGATGAGAGTGAAATTTTACGATGCGCACGCATTTGAGACACAAAGTTGTCAGTGTGATTATAGCGTGCGCGAGCGAGATGGGAATAAGACAATCTACACGTAAAAAGAAATAGAATATGCGTGAAGTTAGCAGCTATGCCAAGAATTTTGAATGAACATAATGACATTTACCTTTTAAACAAAAGAAAGAAACAGAAAGCCAAAGAAGTATAACTTCTTACGCGCGTACATAAGTACACGCACCCTTTTTTTATATTGTACTGGTTATAATATGGAGGTGAGCTTTAATTTATAACATTAAATTAAAAGCTTAAAATAGTCACTATTATTTTTTCTGTCACGGGTTCTACGAACAAGGTGTCTTTGATACAGCCAAACATTTTCACATGAGCAACAAGAAAAATCCTACTTGGGGGTTTAATCTTTTTTTCTGTTACAATTTACACAAAAACATTTATACAATATTTATTTGTTTTCCTCGACTTTTTACAGTTTCATAACACGAAATAATACAAAGGAGCAACAACAATGAATGTCAAAGAAATATAACAATTTAACAAATTGCACACAAATCTATGTTATATTGTCATAAAGCACGCCAAACTTCTATTTACTTATATGAACTGTCTTAATCTCAAATCTAATAGAAATTCTTTACTTTTGACTTTAGTCTTTCCCGGTGTAGTGTATTGACTAAATAAAGTGTTGCTTGGTTGTCTCATGCGCCCACGTCACTTGTCAGACAGTCAGTCGTAATCCGACATCCGAACGGAGCGGTTGTGTGTAGAATGTTTGTACAAGTGTTGTGGTGTTGGTGAGCCGTAAATCACTCCAAGAAGCAGGACATTACATGTGGCGACGAGGAAAAAAGTGAGTACACATTAGTAAAACAAAAACAAAAGGGAAAGATACGGTGCAGTAAACAAGTGACGTCATTCCCAGAGTCCTTTGCCTATAATTTACTATGACCCGGTTGTTTTAATCATTAGCTATTAATAGCAGAAACAGTTGCTTCTTGACTTCTGAACGAATGTAGATACTTTTATTGCTGACGGGAAATATGAATTTGTATTACAATATTTAATATTGTCGTACCTACATTTAAACAGTAAGCAACAAACCTCTGCAATTACTGAGCTAAGGATATAAACAAATAATTACCTATAGATTCAGCTAATCTAAACTACGGGCACCTATATTGAATGTACGATTGTTTTGTAGCACCTACCTACATAGTGATAGAAATATATTGTACTAGTAGACCGGCCAAGCGTTGCTGTGGCTAAGGTTTTTGTTATATTACAAAGTAGTAAACTATTCAAGGGAAACGGTACGAGAACACCAATCATGGGGACCACCATGCTTTATGGTGCTTATGCCATTAAATTGTAGAAACGTTGATAGAATTATATGAAACGTTGGTACTTTTAACACAGCGCCATCTGTTAGAATGGTGACTATTAAATAAGAAACAAATATTTTGCAATAAAATAATATTGCGGGTATAAATTGAGATGTATCCTATCTTTTAAGTAAGATCAAACTGCACACGGTGTGCAAATTTGATTGATATCGGTTCGGTAGTTTAGGAGTCCATAGCGGGCAAACAATGTGACCAGTAATTTATATATACTAATATTATGCTTGTGTTTAGTGATGTTTCTATTTGTCTAAAAAAAATAAAATAATAATAATAAAAATAATAGCAAGGTTTATTTACAACCGTTGACCGTTAAATCGGTAGGTACCTGTCTACCTAACTAACGCAGATTTAACAAAGACCCTTAATTGGATCTGGTTCACTAAATTAATTAAAACTATGTGGTTGTGATTAATACTGTAAAACAAAAGGGAGTATCTACTCAAAGCAGTTGGAACCCAACTGATCATTAAATTGATACCTGTAAATAAAAATAAAAGCAGACTAAAAGTCTGATCATTAAATTGATGCCAGTAATCAAAAATAAAAGCACACTAAAAGTCTGATCATTAAATTGATGCCAGTAAATAAAAATAAAAGCAGACTAAAAGTCTGATCATTAAATTGATGCCAGTAAATAGAAATAAAAGCAGACTAAAAGTCTGATCATTAAATTGATACCAGTAAATAAAAATAAAAGCAGACTAAAAGTCTGATCATTAAATTGATGCCAGTAAATAGAAATAAAGCAGACTAAAAGTCTGATCATTAAATTGATACCAGTAAATAAAAGCAGACTAAAAGTCTGATCATTAAATTGATACCAGTAAATAAAATAAAAGCAGACTAAAAGTCTGATCATAAAAGTCTGATCAAAATTGATACCAGTAAATAAAATAAAAGCAGACTAAAAGTCTGATCATTAAATTGATACCTGTAAATAAAAGCAGACTAAAAGTCTGATCATTAAATTGATACCTGTAAATAAAAGCAGACTAAAAGTCTGATCATTAAATTGATACCAGTAAATAAAAGCAGACTAAAAGTCTGATCGTTAAATTGATACCAGTAAATAAAATAAAAGCAGACTAAAAGTCTGATCATTAAATTGATACCAGTAAATAAAAAATTAAAGCAGACTAAAAGTCTGATCATTAAATTGATACCAGTAAATAAAAAATTAAAGCAGACTAAAAGTCTGATCATTAAATTGATACCAGTGAATAAAAATAAAAGCAGATTAAAAGTCTGATCATTAAATTGATACCAATAAATTAAAATAAAAGCAGATTAAAAGTCTGATCATTAAATTGATACCAGTGAATAAAAATAAAAGCAGATTAAAAGTCTGATCATTAAATTGATACCAGTAAATAAAATAAAAGCTTTACAATAAAATTATTATTGTACGTTAGTGGGTACTAACTTAGCAGATTCAAAATCTGATAATTAAATTTATACGTTTGTTGGTACGGACGGCTTAAGTAGCTTTATGCGGATAAAAATATAATCCGATCATTAAATTGATACAAGATCATCTAAAATAAAATCTACTAACTTAGCAGATTAAAAATCTGATAATTAAATTTATACGTTTGTTGGTATGGACGGCTTAAGTAGCTTTATGCGGATAAAAATATAATCCGATCATTAAATTGATACGAGATGAAAGCATCTGAGATCAAATCTAACTGCAGATACATAGATATCTGAATCATAAAATTGATAATTCCTGGTTGCCCCAAAGATGTCAATCCTTTCACTGGAAAAATTCGACTGTAACGGTAAATCTACCTCAATGGGTGCACGATGGGGCCGATGGAAACGAGCACTATTCATTTACCTCGAAGCATCTAACATTGACAAAGACGTAAAGCAAAGGGCCTCCCTTCTACATTTCGGTAGGCTAGACTTACAGGAAGTGTTTTACAACATTCCTGGAGCTAATGTCGAACCAACTGAAGGCAAAGACGTGTTTGAAGTAGCAATATCTAAACTTGATGCCTACTTTGCACCAAAACAGAGCAAAGTATACGAGAGACATATATTCAGGCTCCTTAAACAAGAACCTGACGAAAAAAAAATAAAAAATTTAAGTGAGACTGAGAAAACAAGCTGATAAATATTAGTTTGCCGACAGAGATGAAAACATTATCGACCAAATAACGAAAAAATGTTTTCTACCCGAACTGAGAAAAACGATTTTAGGGATGAAATTACATTAGAGCAATTAATCACCGAAGCAAATACTCTTGAAGTTGTTAATTAACAATTAGACGAGTTTAAAAACCAACTGAAATCAAATGAGAATCAAGAAGTAAACAGGATGGATAGTAAATTTAAAAGGAACTTTGATAAATTAAAGAATTTTCTACATGGATTCGGTAAATGTTAGTAAACTTAGACTTGCTGGAAATGGAAAAGGAATAAAGAATGCCTAAGGTGTGGTCTTATGGGGGCATTTCAGACAATACTCCCGAACGAAACAGATGTTGAAGCGGAAAGTTCAAATATTATAATAATATAGACATGAACAAAAGAAAGGTCGTTTCGACAGGAAGAAGAACTTAAATATAGGGATATTATAGAGCCGGTAGTGCGTTATTCTAAATGGGGGTCCCCTGTAGTGCCGGTGCTGAAAGAAAATGGAGCCATTGTACGTGAAAATCACCCATTGCCGACGATGGACAAGTTGCTACCTAAAATGAAAAATGCAAAAGTATTTACAAAATTGGATATTAAAGACGCATTTCACCAACTTGAAATAGATCCTGCTTCAAGAAACATAACCACCTTTATAACGAGTAAAGGCTTATTCATATACAAGAGACTCCTTTTTTGGCATATCATGTAACCGAAAACTGGGGACCAGAACAAAAGGGGTATTTTAAGTCGTTGAAGGAAATCATGACAAATATTCCTAGCTTAGGGTATTATAATGTTAGCGATCGTACGATTGTCATAGCAGATGCTAGTCGGAACATATAGAACGACGACGTGAAGTTGTTTAAAATCTTACAAAATGAACTTTGTTTTCGTGAGGGTATATTATTGAGAGGAATGAGAATTATGGTTCCCTCGGCACTCGAGGGACATCCAGGTATCGAGTCAATGAAGCCGAGACTTCGTACGAAAGTCTGGTGGCCTAGATGCGACAAAGAGGCTGAGAATACTGTAAAAGCCTGTAAAGGATGTACTCTTGTATCTGCACCATGTTCACCAAACCCTATGAAACGGCGTGAGTTGCCAGAATAGACTTGGATTGATATTGCAATTCATTACAAGTAGTGACCACATATTTGTTGTAGTCGATTATTACGGCAGGTATAAAGAAGTGAAGATTTGTCGCAAAATTACCTCTACTGAAATTGTAGCCAAACTTAAAGGAATATTCAGTCGATTAAGAAATCAATAACTGCAGATAATGGAAGACAATTCATCAGCGAAGAGTTTAAATCATTTCTAACAGAAAGAAACATTATTCTTTTCAATACAGTACCATACTGGCCGCAACAAAATGGAGAGGTCGAAAGACAAAACCGTGACATACTTAAACGTCTTAAAATAAGTATAGCTGAAAATACAGACTGGAAGGAAAGTTTACTGGAATATTTAACCATGTTTACTGGAAGAACCCCATCAGAACATTTCTTCAAAAGGCTGTTTGGAGATAAATTACCTATGGTAAACGATACAATAGAGAGGACAGCACAAGACACTTAGGTTAAGGATAGAGATCAAAAAAAAAAATAAAAAAAAAGAAAGAAAAAAACGGGAAAAGGAAACGGAGACAGGAAACGGAAGGCTGAATAGTGTGATTTAATACCAAGAGCAAAGTGTATATAAAAATATGAATAAAGGAAATAAATTATAATAAAATTAAAATAAATAAATCCAGAAACACACACATTGGAAATCACGAAAGGAGGTGATATCACGGTAAGAAACGATGAAACCGGTCAAACTCGAAGGAGGGACGTTGTACATTTGAAAAGAGTTCAAGGGGAATGGAATGTCTGAAAAGAAATGAAAGTTAACGACGAGGAAATGAATGTCGGAACTTAACCCTAGTTTAGCTGCATAAAACTTTAATTTCATTAATTATGTTTGATTCATGTAAAATCCATTATATACATGAAATTTAAGTACAATACATTCATTAGTAATCAGGGGGATCTAATCAATAAAAACAAATAAAACAAAAAAGGGATGTAGTGTATTGACTAAATAAAGTGTTGCTTGGTTGTCTCATGCGCCCACGTCACTTGTCAGACAGTCAGTCGTAATCCGACATCCGAACGGAGCGGTTGTGTGTAGAATGTTTGTACAAGTGTTGTGGTGTTGGTGAGCCGTAAATCACTCCAAGAAGCAGGACATTACACCCGGCTTGTCACAAAGTTACTAGTGCGGAATAAATAAACTTCTTTAAATGAGTAAAGTCGCATTATAGCCGATTTTTGGACTGGTTGTTTGCTCCAATCAGGTAGCAGTGATTGTAGCACTGATCGGAGCAATATAAGTGACGCTTTGAATAGCTGCGTTCTTGGTCTTGCCCCTCAATACGTTAATTGCCAATTTAAGATCCTAGAACATCAATCAATCTCAAACCTGTCAAGCCATTTCTTCTTCTTTCATTGTCACTTACGTATTAGAATATCGGCCTAAGATGGGATAGCTATCATCGATGTTCTAATTGCATAGTACGGCTTAGAAAAAAAACATACAAGTATATTATTTCACAGAATACGTTTCCGTTATAAAAGTAATAGAAAATATATTTAATAGTGTATAAGCAGCTTAAACAAATGTAATAATTGCTCCATATTGATTGATGACAAATAATCATAGTATAATATGACAGTAATAGAAGAATAGATCATCGAAATATATAGTCTGTTAAGTGTAGTCAGTTCGAGCGCAGTTAATTTTAACCTTTAGTCAAATGCCAGACGCGACTCTTGGGAACAGAAATATGAAGAGACTTCTTCAATATTATGTTTTATTTATTTTTATAAGTTCTAAAACAAAGTGTATGCATAAATTTATACAACAAAATATCACATCACAAATTTTACACAGATTTTATAATTAAAACATAAGTAAGTTAGCAAGGGAAAAATTAAACAAGCAACCACAAAGTATTAAAAAGTAATAATAACTAAAACTAAAATAAAAATAATAATAATAATAATACTTTTGCTATCCTCTTCTTTTCACATTCCTTCTGACCTAGTCTCATGTCCGTATTCATTCCCCTCAAAACAACAGGATTAAAAGCAATGAAATTTTGGAGAGAACTAAATTTAATATGCACATGACCAGCCCTGCGATTATGTAACTGATTTCAGAGCGACAGCCGATGCGAAAACCGCTGTGTGAGTTCGAAAAGTGAGTTACATAATCGCAGGGCAGGACGCTTACTATGCTGGGCCGGTAAGGTCAAAAAACTTAGTTCCTTATCCTATTATATTTTTTCCTATTACCTCCATATATGTTCATTGTTAGTTAGACGAAAGCTTCTCCAATTAGTGATAGCCAATTATGAGACTTCTAACTTTCAAAACGGCGTTGATTTTATAAGTTTAAACCTCATATGTTATAAAAAGAACCATTAGCTTATACAAACAGCTTTTTGGCTGTTTTTGGATAAACCAGCTTAAACATTTATCTAACTAGAGTTATCGAATGTCTTCGTGTATTTTACGGTCCTCCTTTAAAATACCTCCAGCATTTAGATGACAGATGAATGTAAAACAAACGTAGAATTCACTAGCACATAAACGCCATTGTGTTACTGATATATTCGGATGTTTGTATGCGAAGTAGCGAAATAATGACTTAACATTAAAAATAAATACCTCAATTCACGTCACTGTTCCACAAAATAGTACAGAATGTGAGCGTTACCTTGAGAACATCGCAGGCGCACCTTTCTTTCAAGCTTACATCTGAATCTATAACAATCTTTCTCAATAGAGCCTTCAAATTGTTTCACTACTTTGCATGTTTTCGTATCACTCAACATTGTTCTTAACGTTTTCATAACATGGACGCAAGCGTCTTTATTATCCTTTTTCTCCCTTATTATAAATACTCAGGTTTTATACGTACATTTAATTGTTATTGGACAAATTGATAATTTTGCGTCTGCGCGTGAAGGACTAAAATGCTCATGGCCAATCACAATCAAACGAAACGCGCAGTAGTTTTGTCTTAAGTTTTATATTCTCACCCTGTTGTGTGATACGTCCTGGCTAATTAAGCCAGCCTACCTTCTTCTAGAAGCTCGGAAGTTTCCTGGGCAGTCGCTTCACGGACCGACCACGAATCGAATTTTTTGTATGGAAATCTGCAATGCTCTTGGCGCATTTGAAACTACTCGGAAACATGCATAGTTTAGATAGGATTCGAGTTGTTAATAATCAATTGTACAGTCTAAGCTAACTATTAAATTCTGGCATTATTTTATACGAATAGTTGTGTAGTTATCGTAAAATTCGTTTTAAGTTCCTCAAGAAAGACTTGATACATTTAACTCTTTCAATTTATGTGTTGAAACCGTCGTGATTGTGTGGTTTCTTACCCTCGTCTTGTGGTTATTGTTTAGTAATGTTTTTATACTTTGAATTCTTTCCTCAACCATCGTATGTAATGTTTAGAGAACATAGCATGCAAGGTTATAAACGTAGAATCAGGAAGAAAATACATCGGCCAATAAATTGTAAATATAAAATATATAAATGGTTTTAAATACGATCGATTAATTTAGGTACTTAGAAAAATTATTTGCTAAAATTAGGTTAAGGAAATAAGATTAAAAAAAAAACAAAAAATGGACCATTATTATTAGTGTAATAGTAATTAATACAATAAATAACAATAACAATTTGCCTTTATAATATTATATATACCAATGGCGCTACAACCTTTTTTAGGTTTTTTCAGATTTCGGTATATGTTACGTGATCATTTCTAATAGGCAAGCAGATGATCAACCTTCTGTGCCTGACACACACCGTCGACTTTTTGGGTGTATGGCTTGCCGGTTTCCTCACGAACGAGTGTTAAATGCGCACATAGACAAAAGTCCATTGGTGCACATGGATCCGGGGATCGAACCTACGACCCAAGGGATGGGAGTCGCTCATTGAAACCACTTGGCCAACATGCAGTTATAGTATAACGTAACATCTAATATAATCGTCATTCTTGATATTTAGAACACATCCTTTAGGAATACGTAGAAAACTAACCGCAATGAATTGACAGTTCTTGAAACCTTTCCAGAAACAAAGCTTTAACTTTAACATTAACTATACGGTCACAATAACAGTTATAAAAGCACTTCATTAAAGTACCTTAATTTGAAATATAGTAGTAGGATATTTGATTATTTTTGTCGTTTTTACATTCCAAAGCATAAAAGTTATTTACGATTCTGTAATGTTAATCTTTTACATAATATACATCGATTCATCTATCATGGTCTTCATGAACAAATGCTAAAACTACAAGTACGCTGAAATACAGCTATTTCAGACAATAAATATTAAATGGCCATTGCAAAAGCTCTCCAGGATCTATGAAAAAAGGTAGCTTTAGAGAGTTGATCGCGCTGTTTTCGAATTTAAGTTAGTTATCCTATTTTCGACGCTTGGGTTACTAGAAAAATGTCAGGTAGTTGTATTATATCCACAATGCATCTCGTTAAAGAATAATATTACATATTAATTTAAGCTAATTTAATAATATTATGTTTTTGTACAATACGTAGTGAACGTATTCAGCCCGGACGGCGTAGGAAACATTCCCAATAATTTTATTATATTCAAAATATAAATACAATATTGTGGTTCATAAATTTGGCGTACAATTCTCAGGTGCCAGGTTCAGTTTAGCTGACCAGAGTTGAGAAACACAACTGCAAATAATAATTGTTTAGGGTAGCTCCACAATTCTGATACACTCGCTGTTCCTTGCTGATTAATACAAAACTTATGTACGCGCGTAAGAAGTTATACCTCTTTGGCATTATTAAAAATAGTTTTTGATTGCATGCAAATAATTAATTCCAATTAAATAATCAAAGACTACCAGTCAATAAAGTTCAGTGTACATTTGAAAAATTAAATAAATAAATATTTATTATTATTCTCTGACATTAAGTGTAACATAAATTCTATTATTATTCGAATGTTTTTAAATTATGTCCAATGCCGTAGCATTCCGTGGGCAACTTCATTCTGTTAATTTAGTGTAACGGTGCGCGCGCATCGTAAAATTTCACTCTCATCAATTTTTCATAACGCGCCTAAAGAAGTATAACTTCAAAACAGGCTTGAATAGATAATGTCATAAAAAAAACTGTATCTGTTTCGTGTTATATAAGTGATCAGCTGTTTTCGCCTGACACACGCCCTCGATCTTTAGGTCTAACCCACGCTCCCTCACGATGTTTTCCTTCACCGTACAAGCGAGTATTAATTGGGCACATAGAAAGAATGGCGTGAATAGCCAGGTTTATTTAACGCACCAATCTATACATTTATTATTTCTGATCCAAATTTGACAGTTAGCATGTTGAAGGCCTGCCCTATCACGAGTTCACTTGTTCACATTACTCACTGTTGACCCGTATAAATCAACTTTTTGAAACATTGTGAACATTAAGCCTATTAGAAGCATACACAACGCCATTACCACAAACAACTCTACTTCAAATAGTTAAAGAACAGATACAACACACTGAAACAAATATTAATATACATAGCTATTAATTAATAGTATATACACAATACACATGTTAAATAAAGTTTTCTTTATAGGATTTTATGAACAAGATCTCGGTGAATTACCACGCCCATCACTTGATTAACTTAAATGCACACTGGGACCAAATCCCGGATAAATAATAATAAGGACAAATAATACAACTCATTGTCTAGTTGTTTCAATTTTCATAGATGAAATGAAGTAGTAAAATGAATGCACCAAGCCCCATTGGGGTACATAGAGCTTTAAACAGTCTGTAATTATCATAATTATATGATCATAATTACTTAAATTCGTGAGAACTTTTATTTATAATATATATTAAATCATTTTTTAACCGTGACCTAATAAACACTAAATATATCACGACCTTAATGCCAACTACTCAACCTAATAAGCAAACGGTTCAAGGTTCAACGATCGACTAAATAACTATTATTAAATGTAATTTTCGGGCATCTCTTGTTATTCAAACTTGTTAATAAATTCTTCGTTGGGGGTTCATTGCGAAATGCATTTTTAAAGACTAAATAAACAAGTAGATTATTTAATATGAAAATATTATTAATAGACATTTACTGAGATACATAGATTACCGAAGAACAACATCGAGAATTAAAAAAACAATTTTACAATACTCTAAATTGTTACAGATATGAGATAAAATTAAAGAAAATCAACGGCGTTACGTCCCATACTATATTTTGGTCTCGGACCTTAGTGTCATGATCATAATAATTTAGTGTCAAGTGAGCAGCCTTCTGTGTCCATCAAGTCTTTGATTTTCGTTGGTTTCCTTTATTGTTTACCTTCACCGTACGAGCAAGTATCAATTGCCCACATAGATCCATTGCTGCATAGCTCAACCCATTACCGAATGGATGTGACCAATACAGCTCTCAAGTACTTCTATTTAGTAGCGGCTTACTGTGAAATTAGTACATAACGTATTGTAAAAGTTTTAATGGTTTTTTTGAAGTGAAACTTCTTTAGGCGCATGAGGGTAAAATTTTTACGGAACGTCACGAAGATGTGCAGCGTTTTTGTCACAAAAAAGGAGAGAGCGATTGAGACCGATTGAGAGAGAGTGATAAAGGGCGAACGTAGCATGATACAACACGCTATTGGTTGTTGTATTCGTTTAGTAGTTACATTATACATATTAGAACTTTACATGGCAATTCTGTCGAAAAATTTAATTATAGGATTTGGGCAGCTTAACTACTGAATAATTAATTTTCAATGATGTTTCAATTCTGACATGTGTACTTTGAACGCACGCACTTTTTTAAATAATAGGGGATAAACGAGCCTGTGGGACGCCCAAAAAGGGCAGTCATTCCATAGACACCCATTCTTAGTGGGTGCGTTGCCGGCCTTAAAGGGAGAAGTACACTCTAACTCTTCGTATCTCTCAGGAAAGATCCCCACCGGGAGTCGATTTCACAGTTCGCTAGTTCGCAAAAGAACATGCGTTTGAAATGGATTGTGGTGCTTCCAGCCAAGGTGATGTTTATGAAATTTTGAATTGATACGGCTCGTACGATGTTGAAACGAGGCAGGAGGGATCCACCGAAAAAAATTAACATTATTTATCCATATATTTTGTTTATGGGCCTTTAATGATTACTGTTTCTTTTCGGTTCTTCTGTTATCTACTATCTCACTCACTCTCTGTTATTTAGTATTGTCTACTGACTGTTGGTGTGTCGGCAATTAAATATCATTAACTCCAGCACAAAAACCAACCAAGAGTATAAGAGTATATCCTTGAAATCCCATCTTATAACTCCTCCTTTCTTGGCGAATCTTTTAATGTCTCTGCAGTTAGGCTATGGAATTCACTTGCCGTTGTTCGCTTATTTTCTTCTCTATCTTCCTTTAAATTTCTTCTGTACAAGCATTACCTGTCCGCATCGTATCCTTAACTTTTGTACGAACTACTAACTGACGTGAGACTGATCTTAAATTATCGTGATTCATGTGGACTTTCTATTTTTCATATATCCTTTATTAGTTTAGTTTGTCTTTATATCTGCTTAGGTTTTTTTATCTTAATAACTATATGTTATATGTATTTTTGCACTTCTTGCCTATCTTATCTAATTTAGTACATTTTTTTCTTACAGTGGTTGCATGGAAGAGATCGCTCGAAAGCGATAAGGCCGCAAGCTGCTCTGCCCTCCTTTTCATTTTATTATGTTCAATTTTTATATTGTAATGCAACAAAGTGTTAATAAATAAATAAAATCTACTTCAATCAACATTCACAGACTCCTAAATCTGTAGGCAGGTTGTGGGTAGCACTATCGATTCTCACAGCTGTCCTTGACTCGACGACATTGCAAAACTGTATCATCCATTGTTCATTTGTTTCGACAAGTCCTCTCCAATCCTTGACATACCAACAATTGATACATTTCTATCTTTATGGGGCATCGCATCGGAAACGTGGATGGATTTTAGTAAAGCTTTTAATTGCGGTCTCGTTAATAGTGGCATCACATTCAGGCATAGAAAATGTCCCAAAAATAGATGAATAAATCAAGAAATAAAATGTTCAAGCTTTTTGGAGTTTAAAAAGTCATATCTGAATCACCTTTGTTAAACAACTTTCGTAGAGAGTTTTTGCTACTGTAATAGTGTTAATGTAAATAAGCAAGAGCAAGTTAATAAAACATTTCTCGCAGATGGTACATTTTTCCTAATTTCTTGATATTTAAGACAATTCACACAATATCTTTATAAGTATTTAAGCTTTATTAGTGTAAAGTTTCATTCAAATCCATTCAGAAATTTGTACGTGAAAGAGTAACAAACATCCATCCATATTTACAAACTTTCGCGATTATAATATTAACGGGATATAGTAAAGATTGCTTTTTAAGATAGAGGAAATAATTTCTCAAAATTCCCTCCCAGGGTCTTAATTTATTATGTACGTAACTCGTAAGTATCTAGTTTATTTTTAAATAGCTTCTTATGCGAACAAATTATAGACCAAACTTAGCAATCATATGACATAACAGAGCCTTTGAGACATTTAAAACAAAACACAGTCACTTGCGTCCTCTCATCTTAATTGCTACGACCAATTTAAAAATCCTTCCCACGGTCCTTTCATAATTAATATAGACCTCAATGCTTTGAAATAAAAGCTATTTTACTATTAATCGTGCAGCGCATATGTCAAGATATATTGGTCCCCCTAAGGTCTAATACGATGTAAGATAGTGACCAAAGTAATTGATAATCATAGTGGGTCAATTTAAAATTATTCAACTTTACCAGTGGCTTCGCATATAATATTTATATATATATATATATTATTCTACTGTACGTGTGTATGTCACTGAAGTCTTAAAAAGCTGGACCGATTTAAATGAATTTTTTTGTATGCGTTTGGATGGCGGCCTGGATGGTTCAGATTCACAAATCAGCCCGGCAGATGGCGCTGCAGTCAGTATCAAGGTTATTTATCTATACAGCAAATAAACAGCTGGTAATTATATAAATCTTCTGTGCATGAGTTCGTAATTAAACTCCTAAGCCGCTGCACAGATTTTGATGAAATTTTTTGTGTGAGTGGAGTCGAGAATGATTTACATTATTAGTTTTTTTTTGTATGTAAGATGTACAGGCCAACGTCTGTTGGATCCGCTAATTGATTAAAAAAAGTATAACGGACTTCCTTATTACTTATAGTTATAAGCGACCTCTTGCAGGCAGCCAACAAGTTCTAAGAGAGTAAGAAATATTATAAACCAAAAGTTAAGCGGGCCTCTGTTTTAAAACTGAACTAATTTATTCGTATTTCTTTATTAAGTAAAATTCCCCATCGTTAACTTAACACTTAACACAATTAATGTCCCTTTATTAAAGCTAATATTGCCTTTAATTAGCGGGACATTTAAATAAAACTTCTTTTACGAAGCGAATTTAAATTATTTACATAACTTCTCTCGCTGACCGCAATTAATATACTTAACTTACTTTTAAGTAATGTAACTGTTATATAAATAAACGAAATCTCACTTGTGACTGCTGAAAAGTAACGTCGAGTGACTTTAATAAAATAATTAACTCGTGGTTACTAAGAAAATGTTTTGAATAATCTGAACAACATCCGCGATGTATGATTTAAAAATTATGTGTATCTCAGGAATGTCACGAAGATTGACAAGTCACGCGTTCGCAAGTGCAATGCGCAGTTCTATACGTTATTGCTCTTATATACTATAAACATGTACAATATGTTAATTGATGTCCGAATGTAGTGGCTGCAAAAACAATACATATGTTGCTTTATGTGTAACTTTATATATGCCATTGCCTCTTTATCACGCGTTGAATTGGTTTTAGCGTTCACGCCATTTCATATTGCATCTCTTGACAAATGCGCTCGTTCAATCAACCCTTTAGTAGATTTGTAGTCTATGAATCCTGAATAGCTCGGCTGGTCTTGTTATCATAAAATTATCATAAAAAAATATTAAAATAAATACTTATTTCTTTTAAATATTATTAGTTTACGGTTATTTTTTTATTATTTATTTAAACAATCTAAGATCAATCTAATTTGATAAATGATTTCTTATAAACTCTTATTTTCCTTCGTTAAACCATTTTATCATAATAAAAAATGCGTGTGTATGTGATTTCTACACCTAAATAAAGAACATTTCTTATAACTGTCCAAGAATGCCAATTGATACATTTACGTAAATAATCACAAAAAGTTTGGTTATGTCATCAGTACTATGTAAAGTACAGTACTCTGTGCGTGAGGTCACTTGCTAATGTAGTTCTATATATGGATAGCAAAAAAATTGATATACATAAAAAAGTATAACTAAAAATAATATTTATGTCGCAAATTGGTTGCGATTAATATTTGCAAAGTTTATGTACGACATTTACGTACGACATTTTTATTTAATACTAGCTGACTGGGCAAACGTCGTTTTGCCATGTATATGCCATTTACATATAATAAAAAATAGGGGTTGATCGTAGAGGGGTGAAAATTAGGGGTTGTATGTATTGTGTAAAATTAAAATAAAAATTAGGGGTGGACTACCCTTAAAATTTAGAGGGATGAAAAATAGATGTTGTCCGATTCTCAGACATACCAAATATGCACACAAAATTTCATGTGAATCGGTCAAGCCGTTTCGGAGGAGTTTAACTACAAACACCGCGACACGATAATTTTATATATTAAAAGATTATAACAAGGATCTCAACAATCGATTCAACGTACTATTGACAAATTGACTTTGGCACATTGACATCTTACAACCTGGGAGATGTGTATGGTATTGCGTGGTATTCCCATTTTACTGAAACAAATGACGTGTTCTTTTATAACATAATCTCTGAGATATAAATGAAACCGCTATATTTGGTGAGCCATGGCTGTTTGTTCGCGTTTTAATTCGTTAAAAATCCATTGGTGCAAAACTGGGACTCAAACGCATTTTACTCATATTTAAGTAGGTACTCTATTCAAAGTATTAAGGACCTATCCGGTCGCTAAACTCCAAAAATGTACATTGTTTCTTTCCATTTTTCGTCATCGTTTCTTGAAGTAGGGCGAATGGAAAAAATATATGATGGAGTTGAGTAGTTTATGTATCCATTTTGAAAGATCGATACACGATTTAAATAACTTCGCTCGATAGAAAAAAAATCTAAACATAGCCAATTTTTGACACTTTGAATTCATTTTATGACAAAAATCTATATAAAACATATTTGATCATATTTGCTGTCGGTCACTGGGCTTAAAACGACAAGTCATTAGCATTGCGCTTGCGCATCCTAACAAATGATAAATCAGGTTCTACTCGCGATTCTAGATAATTAACATTTCGGTTTTGATTAATGTACAATATAGGATCGAAAAATGAGGTTACACTAAGTATAGCTTTTTGAGTTACGACCTTTATAATAAAGTTGAAATTACACTATATTAATTATTCCGAATCTTATAATAACATAAATATAGCAGTTATAATTAAAAAAAAAATGATCTTAAATATAGTCCAAAATACATGTGTGTGTGTCAACACAAAGCCAAAATACACAGATTTAGTAGTATTTACATTTGTTATATTTTATTGACCAACTTTACTTAAGGCAGAGAATTTCCAGGCTTCCTGGGCCTTTCATCACCGTTGGTCGCAAAACGCGGACAGCTAGTGACAAAGCGACTTCTAAGCCTCAACAGAAATTATCTTAAAATAATGATATGGACAATTACGGGCCGGGCCACTGGTTCCTTAATAAACATCTGTCTTTGGTGCGACAGACAGTCCCATTTGCAGAGGCTGTTTCGGCACAGTGGAATCGGTCACCCACGTAGTCCAGGAATGCGTGGCTGAGGCTTCCCAACGAACAGAAATCGGAGCAGTGAGGTTGCTCCGTGAAGCGTGTGAAGTACCCAGTAAACTTCTAAGCTTCTGGAAGGATCTAGGCTAGCTCAATTAGCCAGGACATAACGGATGTGATGACGGACGGAAGTGCGAAGACTGAGTCCACACCACACACATACATACAAATTCAAACTTTATTCTCATTCTAAGTTAAGTAATATAAATAAGCATAAAACTAAAGAATATTTCAAAACAATTCAAAGCAAATAGACCATAAATACTTCAAACGATATTTTAATATACTCAAGTATCGATAAGCCAGTGTTTACATCATATATTTTCATGACAAAGTTATGCTTAAGTGGCAACATTTATTTTATATAGGAAATGGTTAATTTAATTTATGGCATAGATAATTTAAACTGCACTTGACATTACATATAGATTATTAAAGATGACTTCTAGTTAATGTTATTGATTTATTTAATAAACTTTCAATAAATCTTTTACACTTCTGCTTTATATCTATTATAATGTATATATTAAGTCTGAAAAGTATATTAATATTGTCTATATTTACAAAAAACACAATTTTAAAAGCAAACAATGTACAATTATATGCTAATACATTTATGTCTCATAATAGATTCACTGCATATTATCTCTTAAAGGCATCTTGTCTATAGTGCTTCTTTTAAGCGGAAAATGAGTACGAACCCCGTAGACGGGTACAAACAACAAACATAATATATCAAACCATTTTTCAGGAATTGATAAATAAACAAACGATTTAAAAGCTTTCATACTGGGAGGCCATTTTTAAAATAGTCATCACACATTATCACATTGGTGTGGCTTCATTTATTTTCTTTAATACAATTGAATACTTAGGCATAGTTGAAGAATACTTAACGCTACAGAAGACGTTTTGAAATATTCACAATAGTACTTCAGGATTTAATCCTATAGATTGTCAAGTACATAATACGTTGAGTCAATATTTATTTTAATATCATATTTATACTTATAATCGGTTATTGTTCACATAATTTAATTTTGTAATAATGATTTTTCTTTCATATAAATTCTGATGCCAATACGAGTTTTACAAAATGGAGCTAAAAATGGCTATTGACCTTATCATATCCTTCTTCGTGTTTAATATTGTCTATCGTTAGTATTATAATTAAACATACATTTTGTAAAAATAATTTCTTTACAAATCAATTATTTTTATTAATACTAATTAATATGTATATTTCTATCGCGGGACGGTTTCTTTAGGGACGTGATCAACATATTGCTCTTTTATTTGCCTTTGGTGGTTTTTGCTAATCGTAAGCATTTTATTATTTCGGCTACCTTATATCTATCGAGAACAATAACTTAAACTAAAAAATATAAAACATGGCCATAGTCTCCATACAATTTATATGGAAATAACACTGTATAAAGGCCGTAATATCGGCCGATAGAGACTGCAATTTAACTCGCACGGAAGTTATTAGTAAAAAACTTGAATAGGAATAATTCGAAGTTCAAATAATAAAAAAAACAATTAAACCAATTTGCAGATGAATTAACAAAAGATAAGAACCTTGAACAACATCCGATATCCATTAATTATATGTTTCAACTACGGCAGTTTGGTTTCCCGTGATGAAAACTTACATACAATAAATAAAATTAACTTATAATAAATGTTAACCTATGTTATACAGTTAAATATAAATAAATAATATACAGAAAGACTTTAAAATTTAATGATGTTTTGATTAGAGAAATATATAAGTAGTCATGTTTGCTAAAATTTTGATATCCATAATAATAATAATTTATTCCATTTAGATAACACATATCCATTTTAGTTATTACAATTTAAAGACAAATTTTAGTACCAACATCAACAACAAATAAAAATAAATTAAAACTGAAATAAATAAATAAATCATGTGATACATTGTTTTAATAAGTAATATTCTGTCTTAACGATTAAGAGATTCATACTCTTATTTAAACACAATTAGAGCGATGATATAACATTGTAATATACTTATTAATTTTGACATTAGATCTGACAGGAGTAATTACGTGAAAGTATATTCTAGTTAGCCGGATGCATGTAATGTTTGCGAAATAAGGTTACAGTTCACCTTGTGACCTTCATCTTTATTGTGTTCAAAGCAAAAATAAGCAATAAAATTTTGGTATTTGTCATTTTTGGTTATTTTGGTATACCTAAGGTACACGTCAGTAATGTACGTTTACGTAATAATGTTGCGTGATATCAATAGGTATATAAAAATCCATTAAATCTAAAAAATTGTGTAGAAAAGCTTGAGATAATGAAACTTTTCTTGAACAGAAAACATAAATTACATTAATTGTCTATCATCGCATCGCTACTTTGACTACCACCTCATTTTTGATATATTTAACGAATTAGATGCGAAATGAAATAGGTACGCTTATGGACTTCGGCACATAGCCGCTTCATATTATTTCATCTATTCTACTTATGACGCTGAAAACAATCAAGTTATAATTTTAGAAGCTGTAAAAATTATAAATTAGTGTGTCGGAGAAAAAAATATATATTAATGATACCTTTACACCCTTTAAAATTGGTGTAGCAAATAATGTTATTATAATTTAATTGTTTTAAAACAATGACTTTATTTTTGAGGCTGGCGATGTGCACCATTGCTTGATAATGTTGATACACAAAATCCCCTAATAAGCCACGGTGAAGACACATATTCAAATGTCTTTCACTGTTATTACTGAATCTTTTAGGAAAAATATTGAGTTGGTTGGCTTTTAACCTCACAAATCCAAACCTAAAACCTCTGCACTGAATTATAAACCACTGGGCCTGGGCTTATAATACGGTGGTCCTAAATAGGGTCTTTTAATTTAAACTTTTTTCATTATATAGTTTTAAGCTATTTTTTGTAACGTAACATTCGCTATTATAGTGTTGTAATAAAATAAATAAGAAGGACGAATGTAGCAACACTAATCAAGCGCAGTCGTTAGGTTACAACCCATTTATATCTCATTTAGTTTTAACCGCTTTTAGTCCTATTATTAATTATTGAAGACGATTTAACGAAAATGACTTAAGGTAAACACGTTGATATATGCAGATAATAAATTTATATACCAAAGAGTTAATGCAATAAAAACCTATTTATTTGCCAACGGTTTAAGGCACAGTAGAGATATATACGTATAGATACGATATATACCAATACAAACATTATATATTTGTACGTTCTAATATTATTACTAAGTATTTATAGATGTAAATATTATTAGGGCTTTCTTATTCGTAGATTTATTAAAAAAATAGTCATTATTTCGGACCAGTTCCTTTTCCCCACAATATTTTTTTTAGTCCTATGTCTATCCCGACAAAGGCCTCCTCCAGACCCTTCCATTCTGCCCTTGGCCAGTCCTTGATTAATTTTAATTAAACTAATTAGTTACATTTCAGAATTCACTAATTTTCCGTACTGTTGTAATAAGGTCTTTACCTCTATGCATACAATATATACATTTCTAAAATTTGTTTTAATTATAAATATTATATTAATTAAGAACAGGGATACAACTTTCGTACAACTAAACGATTGGTGAGCAATATAATTAATTATATATGAGGAAATAAATTTTATTATAAATATTTATTTTCAACACACAAATATGCAGTATATACGAAATTCGTTACCTATTTACTAACTATACCTATACCAATAATAATTATTAAAAATTTATAACAAGAAAATAAAAATTAAAAAAAATTGATCCCTGTGGCAGCACCTTATTGTATGTGTGCAAATAAACATATTATTTAACATAACATAGTCTCGTTGTATATATATTATTGACGATCGGAATATTTAATTTACTTAAATGGAAAGGAATAATTTGCGGTAGTCAGCACGCGAAGTAGAAGAACTTCAAACCTCTTTTATGCGCGTGCGTCTATAGCAAACATATACATTATTTATAAATGTACCTACATATCAGATAAAAAAATATTCTGAGTAGTTTTAATTTAAATTCAATTAATAAATGTATAGATTAACATGTGTTTTTACTTTAAGTTTTTATCACTAAACTTCACTGCAGTTAGAAATTTACAGGAAATCAATATCAGGTAAGTAGGAGGTCTACCCAACACGGAAAAACATGGCAAGGGGTCTACAACACAAAAAAGTTTGGGGAACTCTGGTCTATAGAATTTAAACTCTACATCCATCAAGCAATCTTACATATACCTATACATCAACAATCTAATGATCTGATTCTCGAAGCCCTTCTTTGACATTTGATGACCCGACTGACGAAACCCAATCTTTGTACGTAATTTAAAATGCACTTAGATTTAAGTGCCGTTGTTTTATTGGACTAATAAAATTACGCGGTACATTTGAGGCACCAAGCGTCAAGCAGGTTGCGTGTCGGCGACGGAGCTTGCCTCAATGTCCCATTACTAAACTAAAACTCTTTAATCAGTTTTATACAAAGGCGGCAAATGGGCAGAAAGCTTACCTGATGTTATGTGATACCGCCCATGGATACTCTCAATGCCAAAGGGCACGGGACTTTTAACGCTTTTGAAGGGCCCTAAGCCGTATTGGTTCGGAAATATCTTGACGGGCAGCTGGTTCCACATAGCAATAGTGAGGGCAAAGAAGGCTTTAAACAATCTGTTGAGGCAAGACAGGCGTCGCGGTGATACGTCACATATATTATTTTTCTTTATAAGTAGTCCTGTCGATGTTGGGTTTGAGGTATTTAGCTTTGCTCGATGACGATAAATGTTATTATTCGTTACGATACTGACAATTTTTAACGGATTCTTTCTATAAATATGATTTTTTATAGAACAAACGGGCAGGATCACCTGATGTGAAGTGATACCGCCGCCCAGAGACGCAATGCCAGAGAGCCCGCGATCGCGTTGCCGGCCTTTAAAACATATAATAATTCACGACGTTCATTCATTCGTTGTTCCGTTTAGCACAGCATTTCAGGACGACCTGGGTGACTGATTCTTCTGCGCCAAACACCCTGCACAAGGGACTGTCTACCGCACCTAGGACAAAAAGATGTTCATTAATGAGACAGTGTCGACTCATTGGTCTAGTGGTTAGTGCCCCTGACTACGAATCCATGGGTCCCGGGTTCGATCCCCGGCTGAGACGAACATCGATGTGATGAGCATTTGGTGTTGTGCTTAGGTCTTGGGTGTTTAAATATGTATTTATATATTTACCTATCTATAACGTGTATGTATATCCGTTGCCTAGTACCCATAACACAAGCTTCACCAGCTTAGCATGGGACTCGGTCAATTGGTGTGAATTGTCTTAAAAAAAAAAAAAAAAAATTAGTGTCCCGCTGAAGATCACTAAAGACTAACATATTTTTTATAAAATCATTCCAAACTCTTAACTCGGTTTACATCGTTATAAAAAGTTAGCGTTCATGTTCAAGAACGCGACCCATTGTTAAACTTTATAAGACTGATGATTTAAGTAGTCATAATTCATATAATTAATTATTGATCATTGATAGATTGTGTTAAGCACCAATAAAGCATCCGTTAGTGAATCACAAGTTCTCATAATTAGTATTAGCAATGACACACATATCTCTTATTGTACATTGTAACACCCACTACTCGCCCACTCATTTAATTATTAGATAGTACTCAAATCTTCAAAGACCAATCAAATATAATAATGAAAAATAACGCTAATAATGCTGTATTGCAAGAAGTGTAATAAAATAAAATAAATACATATATTTAATGAATCGATTTCTACAGGATTTTTATTTCTGTAAATGTTTCTTGTATTAATTTTTAAGTGTAAACTTATTTAAAAAAAATTGTAATCTGGCTTTTTGTTATATAATTACTTTCATTTTCCATCACCTGTTTATAGACTATAGGTGTAGGCCTAGTGGCCCCAGCGTGTGACTCTCTCAGAGGTTGCAGGTTCGATCCCCGGCTGTGCACCAATGCACTGACTAGACCAATGCTCTGACTAGACCCAAAAAGTCGACGACGTGGGTCAGCCACAGGCGGCTGAGCTTGCATGTTAGATTGACAAATGAAGCAGATACATAAATCTGAGGCCCAGACCTAAAAATTTAGTGGTGCTACTGTTTTTTTTTGTTTATAGACAGTAGTGTAGGCCTAGTGGATCCAACTTGCGTGACATCCTTGAGGTGGTAACTGGTAGGTTCGATCCCTGTGCACCAATGGACTTTCTGCCTATTCCCATTTAACACTCGAACGGTGAAGTAAAACATCGCGAGGAAGCCGAAACTTACATCCATAATTTCGACGACGTGTGTCAGACACACAAAGATGATCACTTTCTTGCCTTGAAACAACAAATAATGACTAAAAAGATACAGAAATCTGAGGCCCAGACTTAAAAGGTTGTTGCGCCTAAAGGCGGGTACACAACACCATCCTGACCACGGCTAGAGTTACTTTACCTTACTGATTAATCTACGTTACTAACACCACTCACTCACTCACTCGACTGGCAAATTTGGTTAATGTTTCATTATCATTACATAGGTACTGAAATATTACCGCACCAATTCGACTTAGGGTCCTTCAAGAATAGACCGTACCAATTATTAAGCCGGCACCGCACTTGCAAGCCTTCTGGCAATGTTAGTGTCCATGGGCGGCTGTTATTACTTAACATCAGATAAGCCTCCTGTCCGTTTGACCGGTATATCTAATATGTATAAAAAAGGGCCTGGTCCTTTTTTTACGGTTAGTCAAACTGTTCTGCCCACCGTTACTTATATAAGGGGCAATCGAACCTAGGACCTCTGATTATACCCCATGTGTGTTAGCCGCTAAGCCACTGAGGATCTATCTATCTAATCCGGGTCTAAATCACGATAAACAACATTCTTAAATTTAGCCTTCTGTAAGAATACCAAAAATTCCTAAGGCGGGAACGAAGTCGCGACCTCAAGCTGTCAATCACCCATCACCACTGATCATTAATAGATAATATATAGACTTGAATTATTGAGCTTCTTGCATTGTGTGTATTATAAATGGTTGCTTTTTGTATCATACTGTGTTAATATATGATTAGTTAGGTTTAATTTGTTTAAGACACTTTAAATAAAAAAACACATTTTATATTTGACATAATTGCTATTCACTTTGGAGTAAAAACTCTTGGGTAGCTTTTCTCGCTTAACGGATAAGTATCGCAATACAGCGAGGAAATTCTGCCAGCATTAAAGGTGCCACAGGATCAACCTTTTCAATTTTCTATTTATGAATTTTTTATTATTATTATATTGATATTTAATATATTTTCCTTTAACAGACATTTATTGTTGCTGTTAGAGAAGAATTTAGAATCAAAATTAATGATGCTCGAGTAGGATCAAAGAAATATCTAGTTAATTGTTGCCTTTATTTTATGTAGTAGTTACGTACTGTAAATATTTGTCTTATTAAATAAATAAACTAAGTTTTACGGTAATTATCGTGAATATTACAATATTGTATTACCAGTTTTTTACAGCGGTCGTAATCGACAAGAGACTGTTAATGATTTAATAAATTCGTTTCTACAACGCGACCCATGCGACTGGCTATCGCTGGTTACCGCTTAAGTTCTCATGTCATTTTCACACGTGTATATCCTTTCTATAAAATAGTAGTATATGATTGTCTTAATTCCAGCACGTGTGATGTTTGCATAAATAAAATATTTAAAAAAATCAATTCTTTCAATAAGGGAGCGTTCAAGTATAACGTAACGCAATTCTTGGAGATTATGGACCTCCCCCCCCCATGTAACTCGCCGTAACGTTTTTCAGTACCCAAGTACAGTACTGTACCCTAGTCTAGTGAAAAGTTTCGTTGACTCTTTAGTTACTATTATGTGCTGTAAGTAGAAAAAATGTTATATTAAAAAATGACAACAAAATACTATCAGAATACTATAAAAAATATGAAAAGCTACTTAAAACTATTGTAAATAATTCCAAAAAACTTAATTACATAAACAAAATGAAAAAGTCTAATAATGTCATAAAAACCATGTGGAATGTAATAAATGAGCGGACGAATAAAAAACCATTTAAGGAAAAACATAATGTAGAACTACAGATTAACAACGTAAATTATACAGAACCAAAACAAGTAGCTAACGTTAAGTTAACAAAAGTTAAGTACCTTTTCGCAACATGAAACCAAAGTAAATATACCAAATAAATAATGTATCTTATAAGAATAGGAATGTATTAATGAACTAATTAAAGCATGCCCTCTCATAACATTGCTGTGCCTAGCCAAGGTCCTTATTCATTATTGTAATAAATTATGTACATAAGGAATGCAATAAAGATTTGAGTTTGAGTTTGAGTTTAATATAAACAATAAAGCGTAATTCAATCCCCGCCCCGCATCGTAACGTTTTACACCATGGGTATAAGTAGCGGCACGAAACTCTAGCGCTGACCGTTATTGCGCAGAAGTAAAAAATAAGGTGTACCTGAGGGGGGCTAGCGGAATGAAGAGCGTCGATTGGCTCTCCAGTCGCATTTTGTCCCCCGCGCGACAGTACGCATGCGCCGCAATCCCCTCCACGTATCGGCCAGCGCTAGACTTACGTGCCGCTGGTTATAGAGATATTTCAAAAAAGCTGGAGGAGAACCTGTGGGGGGGGTTACTATTAATGGTACTAAATAAAGTTAGAAAGAAAAAGAAAATGTATACAAAATTTAAACTGTACATTGTAAACATTAGTAAAGATGGGAAAAAACGGGCTTTATCATTATACTACGGAGACAGTATATTTAATAATCCGACCTAATATTATATAACTACATCCCACATAACACTTGTCGCCTAATGGCTGACATAATCGAATGCACAAATTGATATTTAATACTGGCTGATCGATTTGGATGGCTTTATACGTAAGAAAGAATGAAGATATATTGGCCACAGATTAATCGCTACTTATATAGAGCTTGATATATTCGGTATTGGGCTGATGAAATGTCTGGAAAAATCAGTCACCAAGTTTCAGGCACCAAGGTTAAATTCCTTAGTGTTTTGGTTATAAATAAAAAAAAAGTTTTCTCAAATTATTTGGATAAATTATTCGTTAAAATTTTAAGAAACCCTAGATAACCATCGGGCTCCAAAACCAGAGTAGCACAGTTATGGGGTCCGAACACACACGTCCCGTGTTCCAAACCACAGCTAAACTGAAAAGGAGAAGATACAATAATAGTAATAAGTAATGGTAGCATCAACTTCGGTCAATTTGTTTAAAAGCTTTTATTCTTTTAACAAACTCACAAACACATCGACCCCTGTTTTAGCGTCAGGTGCTAGAAATATTGGTTTCCCGTAGTTCTAACAAAACTTACTGTGAACAGAATTTTTGTTTTGTTAAAAATTTGTCAAAAATATTATAACCTTGTACTTCATAGTAATCTTGCATAGTCTCATCCACACATGACCGCGACCTACGTCAACAAAAACGGACACAGGCAATGTCACTGAGCTAAAACCTCGTGTCCTCTGAAGGTCACTTTATATAATGTAGCGAAAATATATGTTTTGTGTAGATTAAGAGATCAAGTACTATTTACGACAGAAGCCAACATTACACATTGAATTAAGTTTAGTAGTAAAACTTTAGAAAACAATAAACAAAAATATATTCAACAAATATAGAAAATAAATTTTTATTAACCATACTATATAGCTAACTATTGTATCCTGCGTAAGTTATTTTGACTCAAGTGACACTTATAATGAAAATAAATTCAAAGTGCGTGCACAATATCTGAGTCGTGAGTAAGGACGAAAGCACTTTTTTTAACTAAATCTTTTTTTCTTCTTAATACTTAATATAATTCTACGGAATCAAAACAAAGATCGCACAGTGTCACTAATGGTAATTCTAATAAATAGCCGTTATGGCAGACATATACAAATGCTTCAGTATTTCAGTACAGATTTCATCGGGCGATAAACTTTAGTAAAATAAGCTAGTGCTAGTAGCAATAACCTTAGTGCGTCATATTAATACGAGCGATTTTCATCCCAACCAAAGGATTTTCTTTCTACTTAATCGCTCGAAATCGAAATCGAAGAACGAATATTGGGCATAGAAGACCACCTTGCCTTTTTTTATTAAGGAGCAAGCGGACAGGAGGCTCACGGTCAAGTGGAAGCATTAGTACTGGGGAGGTCCCGCCCAGACTTGAGAATAGTACTCCATGTGGGGCCGAATTTGCGCTTGATACTGTGAAGTACCCTCTCGCCTTGCTGATGATACCAAGCTTCTTAGAGGCTTTTAGCCTAGCCTTCCAAATGACTGTGAAACTTAACTTCATTCGATATGTCAACGCCCAGTATTCCAATGCTAGCCGAGGCTTTAAGAAGAGTGTCTTGGAAGAGAAGAATAGCGACAAAGGGAGCTTTTTAGCCTATTTAAAAAAATATATCAACAATGAAGTGTCTGCTCCATTCCCCATTAGATAATTGTTTCCGTCATCATACAAGCACTCACACACAGTGCCAATGTACATAATAAAAATGTCGTAGGTTCATATACTACAGGTACTTGATAACAATGACCGCGGGAATTCTTCCCAGTGACGTACATAATGTAATTATACCAATATTGTTTTAAATTATTAATTAGCACCTTTAGTCTTTTGTTATTAAAGAAATGACTGTAGTGTCCTTTTGAAGCCCGTCAAGAGTTTATTATACACAGATTAAAAAATAAATAAATCTGTGGCGCTACAACACACCGTCGACATTTTGGGTCTATGGCAAGCCGGTTTCCTCACGATGTTTTCCTTCACCATTCAATTGAATGTTTAATTCGCACATGAAAAGAAAAATCATTGGTGCACAACCGGGGATCGAACTCAGGGATGAGAGTCGCACGCTGAAGCCACTAGGCCAACATTGCACATAGGGGCCTCATAGCCTAGCGGTCTTATTAAGTGGCAGCTAGGTGAGGGGTACCGGGTTCGATTCCCGGTTCGAGTGCAAGTTTTAATTTAATTTAAATTTGTTCTCGGCCTTTGAGAGGGTTGTGCGGTACCGGGCGAGTGCCTAAACCGTACATGGAGGACACGGTCGAAGTTCTAAGGCAAAGCACGAATTATAAAAAATCTTATACTTGACGCTGGCTAATGCACTGCACACTGCACAGCCATAAAAAAAAAAAAAAACATTGCACATCATACTCATACACAGATTACAAAAACTAATAAACACTTCTTATGATTTATTGGAATTAACATGAAGATTTATTGTGTTTGTCGTTTTAATAATAAAAAAAAAATTTTAGTTTTGGCTCCACTATTAACTAATTAAATTACTAATTGTTAATTTTTTATTTACATAATTAAAACAACTTTTGTTCAATTTGAAAGGCTAAATATAAAATAATTGAAACTAAAACCAACAATTAATTACATTAATTGTTATTTAAATATTAGATAAAACTAAAAATTCAATAAATTAGTTTTGAGATCACTCGTTGGTGTCTTCTGTAGATAAAATGCGGCTTATTAATAAGACTTTAAAAAATACATGAAACCTATTAGTAGATTATCATTAATGATATATCTTAATAAAATAACAACTATACTCGTCGAAAGTCCATAGACTACATCAATTAATTCACAGACTGTAAAACTGTCGGCAAAATCGAGAACTACATAAATTAATCCTAAAAACGAGTGACCTAATAACTCATCATTAGGAATCAGTTCATTCTTTCCACGTAACATTCATTGCAAACAAATTAACATATTATGCACATTTGGTTTTGCAGGGAGTTAGCATTGCGTGAAGAATTAGCTTAAATTGTGATAATTGTTATCTCTTTTCATCATTATCGTTGTGACATGTCGGTCAAAATATCGTAACGTATCTTACATTTCCTTAAGCAATCTTTTATCGCAACAAATGAATGATGAATGATGATGGGGAAGAGTACCACAAAGTAATTCTTAATAGTTATGGTATAGTAAAATATCAATCTCATTCAACTGTACTTGGGTTAGTTTGATTGCTATGGCCAGTTTTCAAACCTACTCGAGTTTTTAGCCGCTGAAACAATTGACCGTTTCTCGGAACGCACATGATTAGGAATTTTGTTAACATTATATAGTCTTAGATGGAGAGAACTGCTTTTGTTTTTAATTATACAACGGAATACGAAATATTTGTTCTTCGGTGTGGCATTTAAAACGTAGGTCTCTTCTAGCATTCTCCTATTATTTCTACCCAGGACAGCTTTAGTCCACACAGATGACATGGATTAAAGATTCCTCCATCGCCAGTCCTGACTACTTTTGCTTTTCTTACTGGAAAATAAATATACAATACTAATATAGCTTTTTCTGAAGTCCGATAAAATACTACGTCATGTTAAATCAAAGCT
Organism: Pieris melete; assembly: GCA_963693345.1. Taxonomy (NCBI): domain Eukaryota; kingdom Metazoa; phylum Arthropoda; class Insecta; order Lepidoptera; family Pieridae; genus Pieris; species Pieris melete. The sequence goes on from CAVNZK010000030.1 coordinate 2,464,615, forward strand.
TGCATCACGTAATTATAAAAAACTATTTGACCTTTATTAGAAGAACTTATAATTACTATAATTGCACACGCATTATTTTATAACGAGGTCTTGTCCTGTTAAGTGATGATTATTTTTTTTATAATAGAAGACTTATTTATTATAAGGCACTTAGGTGCCGAATAATATCGCTATACCGGTAATACTGCACTGAAGACTGATTATATTTATTATAAATATTATATAATCGCTCTCTATAACATCGTTTAAAAAGTAAATTTTATATGACGCAACATGTACTGTGTTGATACTGTAACCACAATTCCCAAGTTACCAATTCTTAAAAGGCCGACATAGGCGGCGATATATCACCTAACATCAGCGTCCTGCCTGCCTGTTCTGTAAAAAAAACATGTATATTGATTTTATAAATTATTATATTATACTGCTATTAAAGAAAACAATAATAGGTAAATAACTAAAATAACATACATTGAAAAAAAAATAACTAACCTTAACATAAACTAAAATATATTATTAAAAGGAGTCCCTTTAGGCAAGGTTCCGAAGATACTGGCAGCGTTCCCCCTTTGAATCGCTAGACTAATTCTTTGTCCGAGGTAGCTGCCAGATCTTCGGTCTCCTGTGATGTCGACTAACCTTTTTGATATGTCTTTAAAAAGCCTTAAAGCGCTAGGATAGTATTTACTGCTATTATATATTTTAAACTGTTTAGTATTATATTCACCGAAAATATTCCACTAAAGTTAAATCCACGCCTTACGCTTAAAAATTAATAAACTTTAGTGCACAACCAAGGTTTGATACCTCAGGTTTAAGAATTAAGGGGGCAATTGAAATCGGCTGAATATAACGCAACGTACACACTTGCTACTGAAGCTACTATATAGGAACCTATTCTAAAATCTCTGTGTAGCGGGCATCAAGTGCAAGGGTCTCACTAAATTAATTTTTTTTTTATACAATACAATAAAAATTTATATACAGAAAAATCGTTAAATTTTTCATTACATATTTCCTAGTATTTTTTTCATAGGGCTAATAATAATTTTATAACGGCTAAACGGGACATGGCACAAAAGAGATTGGTAAATACTGCACTAGACCAACCCTTTATATGACTACATATCTAAAGAATGATATATCATGTTAAACATATATTTGAATAGCTCAAATTCATACTTTACGCACACATACCAATCACGCGAAAAATTCATCATTCATTCGGAAACTTGAATCGTTGACGCCACGTTTTTGTTGCGTTTTCTATTGTTTTGTATAATGTAACTTATAGCCCCGACAACAGAACTTCTGTTTAGATAAACTTATCAAATCATATGCTTATTACAAAGTGATTTTTTTAAATAAACAGTAAAAGAATATATATCACTTTATAGCTCAATCACGAATCATAAATAGTAATGTATATGATGTTTGACATATATGTAAAAAAAACCGTAACAGCAAACTTCGGTTTATTGACAGTAATATTTTATTGGAAAAACCGTATACCATAACCCATACATCAAAACTAACAGATACAAATGAATTAACACAGACGTCTAAAAAATTTACATGGTTCATATGCGCGTCAAAAGCATTTAAATTCATGATAACGAACTTAAAAGCTGTAAAGAACAAATAAAATAAAAATAAAAATAATAATTTGTTTATTATGGAACATAAGATACAGGTATCACTTATTCCACGTCATTAAATTTGAATTTGTCTTATATAAGGATGTAGTCCGGTTCATTTGTTACTAAAATAATGTTTTGCTCCAATTTCCTGCAATTCAGTACTTCAAAGTGAACTTTCACCGCCGTATTTCATGTTAAGTTTATTCATAGGAATCTATTTTATAGCCTTGACGAAATAATCAGTTATTACAATCCAAAATTACCAAAATGTACCAATCTATTAGCGTGTTTATTCTCACACCTAATCACGGTATTTAGTTAACAATTGATATTACATCTATGACGAAAAGCTTAAAAATGGATTACATTTGCCCTTTATAAGTCACGATCGAGAAAAAGATCGAAAAAACCCGGAAACGGATCCCCTCTGTACATCCTAAGAAATAATAGAATAGAAATACGTATATATTCTGTTATGGCGCGTTCTCAGTTCAGTTTGGCGCGCGAAACTTGACAACCGCGTTTGTGTTTTTTTTATTGAAAGGACTTTGTTGTGGTCTGTGGTTGTGTGGTTTTTATTTTCATTTAATGTAAGTAAAATATTACGAGATATATTTGAATAGCTTCAACATAAAATATAGGGACATACAACGTTATTTAAAAATTAACAATATTATATTACTTATTTATATTTATTAATATAAGTAAATTTCATAAAAAAACATAAGGTTCTTAAACGTTTAAAAAAGTTGTATATTCCTTTCCGCCGTCTTCTAGTCTTTGATAAAAAGTTAAAAATATCTGTTGATGCGCAAGTTCCAGTAAAAAATACATTTAGATTTAAACGCGTTTATTTCGTAAAATTTAAAACTTAAACATTTTAACGTAAAAATGGTTGACAACCATCCTTTTTGAAGCACGCCATTGCAGGATTAGTTAAAAATAAAATTTAAATTTTCTTTAAATTGAGTGTGTCGTTATATGTCAAAACTATCCAAGGGTAACAGAAATAAGAAAATTATTGTTGAAAATGATAAATCTTTCGCATAGCAATTCAAATGAATATTTTATTACACAGCGTACGGCTGAAATAAATGAGTTGGTTCAAAACAATTGCAGCTCGTGAGAGCAAATATACGAAATTGCAACATGCTTTTGCATATGTCTGCCATTGTTTTGTTTTGAATAAAACCTTTTTTGTTTTTTTTTAATTTGTATATGAATCTTTAGGAAACTTGATTTTAGACTTAACCTTGACATTTTAGGTATCATTTTTAGTCCCAATATTTAGTAATATTTAAATATGTAATTTTAGTTAAACTTTCGATGTATGATATTAATTGAAATAATAATAAATTTCATAGATAAAAACATATAAGATCTTAAAACAAAACTAATACAGCAATGTGGTTTTAAAACCAATAAAATTAAAAGCATTATGGAGCGCATGTTTAGAAAACTCACGGTATTTTTAAATTTTTTATGTAGATCTAAATTAGACACTATTTTGTACTATTTAAAAGATATATTGCACGGACAAGCTCTACTTCGCTAACAGTTCAGACAAATTCGATCCTTGGAACTTTTATAGTGAAAGTTATCGTTTATGGAAAGACGTTTAGACCATATTAAAAGCTTCCAAACATGGCCGGTAATATTCGTCACAGATGTTAAATATATTCTCGTACGTTGACAGACCCAAGACGACCCGAAAATCGATGACTTGCCGATTACCTACTTAGAAAAAAACTGAGCTTAGTAATATAATATCTTGCTGCAAAGAAAATTTACGCATGAGACAGATTCGTAAATATGACGGCTTACAATGCGCTATGCCACGCAAAATTGCATTGATTTCTTCGCAAATTGGTCAAAATAGAAAAATTTGACGGATTTTTTTTTTCCAAATTTAATGACGCACCAAATTTTACTTTCATTAGTTTATAGTGAGATTTCTCATCGGGATATCGCATGGTAATTCATCATCATCAATAGTTTCTTTCCGCAACTTTATTAATCAAATTGGTACTATCCATCTGCTTAAAAATCGAAACCTATTAAAACTTATTAGACGTATCTATGAAAATATTACTAATACAATTAAATGTCCCGACATAGAGTAAACACTAGTTCACAGATTATTAAATCACAAAGTTTGTAAATGAAACGCGATTACCATTTTTATTTTCTCCTAAACAGGAACTTGTTTAGATAATTAGCGCATCATCTTCATGTAAGGAAATAATTAATTGCAACATGTATGGAAAATCCAAAAAATGCATTGAACAAATGACGTGATCAGCCTAACCTCTGCGCTCACGACTCTGGCCTATCAACAGACAGGGTTTATTATAAAATAACCTTTATCTTTTTATGAGTTTATGCTAACTAAATACATATATATAAAACGAAGCTAGTGAAAACCTAATAAAATGCCGTGCGTGCATTAATTTAATTTTCTGATAGTCGCATTGCCTTCATGAGTAACGAGACTTTCAATATCTAATACAAACATACAACTAACTGAATATTTATTTTTTCAGATTAATCACCATGTCCGCAAACAAGGTAAATATTACTTTTAGTGCAATTTTTTTTATTGTATGCACAAAGACATCATTTAACATTACGATCTAGCCTCACTTAAGAGTAATAAGTAATTGAAAACTAACCTTATTTACTAAAGAGGATGTTTAACAGAAATATAGGTCCAATAACACTACAGTCTCTGTTAACAGGAAGACGCTCTGTTCTTGTCTTCTATTCCTTTCCACTTACCACTGTTTAACACTTAACACTAACGTGCACTCATACTAATCGTGAGTCCATTTCAATCTTCTCACTAGGCCCGTGGTGTCAAAAAGTTGAATAGCCTCGACATTATCATTAATACATCTAAGTAGGAAATTACACAAATGTTCTACATATTTTACATTTATACGATATGTACAGTTTGCAAAGTTACTTTGAAAAAATAGCCCATTGTTAAAACAAAATGTGTATTTGCAAGAAATATAATAATAAGAAACACACAAATTCGTGAAAAAGGATTCTATCTTATACAATATAAATAAAAAACTTCCTGTTTACGTAGTTTAGTCCCGTGAGCCGGTGTACATACCCTATTCCACTAGTCAGAGCAGTGTTGGCTTTAGCGTGCCACTCTCATCGTTGAGGTCGTAAGTTCGATTCCCGGCTGTGCACCAATGGACTTTCTGTCCATGTGCGCTCATTCGCTCGAACGGTGAAGGAAAACATCGTGAGGGAACCGGCTTGCCTTAGACCCAAAAAGTCGACGGGGTGTGTCAGGCACACCGCACAGGAGGCTGATCACCTACTTGCCTATTAAATTGACAAATGATCATGAAACAGATACAGTAATCTGAGGCCCATCGTAAAAAGGTTGTAGCATCACTGATTTATTTTTTATCTCACTGATCAGAAGTAAGAGTTCTTTATATTTAGCTACTAAGATAGAATGCGTGAACTTACCACAGAGTACAAAATATTGTCTTAAGAATACGCTTCAAATAGAGATCTATCTCTCAAAAAGTCGATGGCGTGTAAGACAGAAGGATATCTTGTCTATGAAATAAAAATAATCCAAAAAATATATTATGCAATCTGAGGACCAAGGAACATATAGGTTTTTTGCGCTGTTGGCATTTATCTATAGTCTAACATAAAATACTAGTGTTTTTTACGTAATTTAAATACTAATCTTCGTAGTGTTCACGAGAACTTTTCAGTTTTATTAGCTCTACTCAAAGTCAAAATCATTTATCTTATAGGTAACACAATGTACATTGTACACTTATGAACGTCAAAAAAGAAACATATATGTATGATGAAATGCTTCTAATTTTACATTTAGTACCAGTTCTCAAATCAAGGGCGTAGAACGGAAGAGAAGAGCTGGCAATAAACTCTCCGGCACTCTTTTTTTCACTTACCCAGAAACTGGCGCATGTGTGTGTGGAGTGTTTCGACTATATCTATGCGCGTATATGTATATCTATGTGCTCCCTCAATTACTGAGATTGTATAAGTTACGTATGTTAAACAAAAAGTTATATTAACCTTTCATAGTTGCAACATATTAGATTATCATTTCTGCATCGTAGTATATTACGTGTTTAAGATATAAAATATCAACAAAAACATAAAGTATTAATATATAATTTAATTTATTTTTGTGGAATTCTATAGTTTTTTGCTAGTATTTAACCTAAGTAAACTCATTAAGGTTTCATTCAAATCATTATACATCTTCTACCGCATTTACCATGGAGAGTGTTAAGTGAAGTTGTTCAGACTAATACCTGCAGCTGAGTTTCTTGAAATACCATTCGTATCTCCTCGACGTCCGTCGTTCCACAACTGAGCGTTTTTTAAGGCACTTTTTACCTAGCACCAACACTATGTGGAACCTGCCCAGTGAAGTATTTCCGAACCAATTCGACTTAGGGTCCTTGAAGAAAAGAGCGTACCAATTCTTGAAAGGCCGGCTACGCACTTGAGAGCCTTTTGGCAATGTCCATGGAAGGCGGTACCACTTAACATCTAGTGAGAAAAAAAATTGAATTAACTATTTTTTAGTTTCGAATTGCACCTTTTCACTATATTTGTGTTCATGGCAGCGTTAAAACCGAAAAAAAACGCTAGTTTCAAAAGTGATTTAGGCTAATAATAAGCAGATTTTTTATCCATCAAAGCGTTTTCGATGGTATCTATAACCAATAATTCGTATATTTAATGTTCAATTGTAGATTTGCTCAATTTAAATGACTCCTATTATCATCACCAAGGATGTCATGGGGATCATTTCAGTCTTAGTACTCTAAAATATAAGTGTGGGTATATATACAGTATCGCAATTCGGCAAGAAAATTCTACAAATAAAGATACACTGCCAAATTTGTTTTAGTGTACTATTTGTCCTTTTTCAATTATTAGTACATGTTAAGAATATTGTAAATACTTTATTTTGTGTGTTATTAATCAAAACACTGTATCTTAATCTCTTTCGACTAACTCCTTCGCAATAATTTAGTTAAGCACGCCGATATTCGATCAAGCCTAAAACATACAAGCATGGTAAAATACTTTATAAATAAGCCAACTCCACAAAAATTAAGGCTAATCTCTGTAATATGAGTGTCATCACATTTTACAGATATTGCAGAATTTTCTTAGAGTTGTACATAGCACTTGTCGATGTTATACGCCTATATTATTATTACGGACTCTGTTAAATCACAAACTACTAAATATCGCATCAATATAAACATAGACACAATTCAATATATATAATATACAGTACTACTTGATCCTAACATCCTTGTGGTCCTTCGAGCCGGAAGAAGCTAATATTTCTGAGCAATTTACATTCCCAACTTCAATTCTAAGAATTTACATATTTTCTCACTTTTGTAATACTAATTCTCTGATCAGAGATCCATTAAAATATTTCGGCTATTAATGCATTGACAAATTTATTACAATACTGCAATAAATTAAAAACATGTTCTATAAACTATTATTATTTTGATTCTAGGTTAAAAAACCGAATAATCGAAATCGACTCTATATTATCGATGAAACAATCACATCACTGCGCATAACTATCTCGTGAGCAATAATGCGCGGGAGTTTCAACCGGCGTGTAATATCGTGGGACATCAAAATTTAAATTGTCGACAATCGTAATTTGTAATGCAAGAATTTTTCAACTAAATTAAATTCCAGTTTTCTTTCGTTCGTTCGTTCAAAAAGTTGTTTACTTATAGGCAATTGTTACATTCTTATAAAATAAAACTGTTTATAATAAAAAAGCTAATACAATGCAGTATCTGTAATATTTACGATAACAATTGAGGTTTTTAATATAATCAAAACAAATAAATACACTGTTAACTTTTACTTGTTACATCTTGCGACAGTTTGCTCAGCCGTTATCTCGTTTAAGTTACCACAGTATATACAATTATTATTATTAAAGGATCATAAATCATATGAACTCCTAGGTTTTCCAGTTTCTACTGTACTTTCTGTGAAAACACTACTTATTTACTATTTACACACGTTTCATTGATATTTTTTAATGTGATCCTTCTGCATTACTTCCAACTACGTGTACTATGTCACGAAGTTACAAAATCCTAGTATGATTAAAAAATTAACAGATAATAAATTCAAAGCTAAGCTTTAAATATAGTTGAACTACTGTTTGTTCGTTATTTACTCGGCGCCGGCGCATGTTACAATGAGATGAGATGATTATCATCAAGTGATAGGATATAGCGATTTTAATAGTCACTACGTCACAAAAAATACTAATAATAAGTTATACAAATTGGTGTACTTATAGCTAAATAAAACAAATAGAAACCCTAAAATCATGTATTTGATCCCCGGCAGATTCTCCCTTTATGTGAGAGGAATTGTTCACCAGCCTTCTTCCACAGTTTTATTTAGAACTCCGTAGTTGACATTTCTAACACAAAAAATTGTCTCCTGACCATACCTATTTTTATGTTCATTTTTCTTTTGTATTTTTATCTTCAATTTGTTCCTACCAATATATTGATAGACAAATCAATCAGCATAACATAGAAGTCACATAAATATGGTAAGTATATTAAATTGGGTGACTTTGAGAGTAAAACGCAAGATCTTATAAATTACAAACAAAAAAATAAACCCATAATTTAAAGTGTAATTAAGAACCTTATTTATTTTACGAGCGTTTGCACCAATTTATCAGCTACTTTATTGTTTTAAAGCTCACGTAAGCTTACTTATGGGGTGTAAACACTTAAATTATTGCCAGTTATAAGACAATCGGTGAAACTCTTATCCTCGTAAAATAAAGGTATATTTTTGGATTATATGATTTTTATTTGTGGTGAAAGTTTCGAAAAGCTTGTGAAAGGGCTCGAGGCACAATCAAAGATTTTATAGTTGTTTTAATTTCCAGTAACGTAATTAGTATTCATTGCATACAATTATACATGCTAAACGTTTTAAGAAATACTGAGAATAATATAAAAACTAATTAGTTTCAACTGTGTAGCTTATACCTTCATGAAAGCAATGTCAACTTAACTTATATTAAGTAGATTTCAATTAGAAATGTTCATCAACATTATTTCTTTTTAATCTTTACCAAACTCCTTACTTTGCTAAACAACATGGTTGTCTGTAAAGTCGGTTCACGTGGTTAGCTTCGCTGAACGTGACAACGTCATAACAAAATATTGATGAAATGATTACGTATACTTTTTTGAATAACATTGAATCATTTTTATTAAATCATCGCTAATTTGTATGGATTCAAAGATGGAGTTAATCCTCGGACGCAGAAGGCGAATGGAAGAGAGATAGATGAGGCGCAAGCGTACAGTGATCGTAATGGGACAATGAGCGTAACGGAACAATGAGTCATGCTTTTCGTGTTTGCAGCCGTCGTTCGGCTATTAGACATTGTCACGTCAATACCTATAACTTTTGTTAAATCAAGACTTAATTAAGTAGTATTCAATTAGAATTTTCCCCTAAATGTTATTTCTTTTTTATCTCTACCAAACTCCTAGCTGAAACAAAGCTGTTAGAAAATCTATTGTTATCAAACCATTCCCATCCATTTGTACTGTATGCTGAATGTTTTGCTGAATGCGCTAGTCTCTGGAAGTGCTTGTTGGAATTAATATTGGAAGGATTCAGGAAGAATGCGACCGACTCGTTAACTCCTTTAGTAAATACATAATCGTATAACATACAGCGATGAACATTAGTGTTTAAACAGCGTCCGATTACCTAAGGCTCTAACACGATAATCCTACGTTTCACATCGATTTGGACAAATTGACCATAATAGCTGTATTACCGCAGGGCGCAATCAATGTGCCAATCTTAATTTAAACATTACAGCTAAACGCGACATTAAAACGTCCCATCGTTCAGTTGTTTTAAGATTTATTACGAATGAGGAAGAACGGACTCGTTATACAAGTCCCAGCTGAGATTCAAACTCACGACCTTACGGTAAGAGACGACGCAATGTTTCGTTTAGCTAATAGCTGGGCTGAAAAATTCGTAGGCTAACTTAAAAAAAAAAAATATTGAATTTTTCTGATCATTCAATATTGCCTTTGAGAGCGATACAACGATTATAACGGGCGTACAATTTTTCGATACTATTTTTGTAGTACGAATTATCTTTAACCTCAAAATAGGCTTCAGTTTCGGTGATTACCTCTTCATCAGCGCAAAATTTCTGTCCAAAAAACATTCTCTTGAGGTCTAAGATCAGGAATATGATTTTTTATTATACAACGAGGAAATATATAGGTGGAACTACCACAGGAACTAAGCTTTTTATATTTAGTTTAGCATATAAAACACTACTTATTTATTTTAAGTCATGTTACATTTGTAGCGACACCTGCGCTCATACCCAGAAACCCGCTAACGTATTTTTTCCGGCTGCTAAGGATAATATCATATCAGATAACTTCTTGACCTAAGTCTGGACTTCTTCTGAACCTAGACTGGGGCCTTCGGGCCAGCCAGTCAGTGTTTAGACTGATCCTCTATTTAAGTAGGAGAAACAGTAGGTACACCACATCATCCTTCCTTCAAACATTGTTTATTAATTTACGGTATTCAAACTTTAGTTTTTAAATTCTATCTAATAAACAATTTAAAATAATTGTTTTATACATATAATCACATTAGATAAATCTAAGTTTGCGGTCAAAGTCGCACCTTGACCTAACCTACTCATCTTGCCTTTTTGCACCAATAATTATTTTACTATTATTCATAAACCTAGCCTAGTGCCCTAGTAGCTTATTATTACCCGTTTACATAATATATATACACGGGTATAAAATATACTTTGTAGGTCTAGGCCTCAGATTTCTGTATGTTTCATAATCATTTGTCAAACAAGTACATGTATGTGCAAGTAGGTGATCAGCGTCCTGTGTCTGACACACACCGTCGACTTTAGGGTCTAAGGCAAGCCAATTTCCTGCGCATGTTAAATGCGCACATAGACAAAAAGTCCATTGGTGCATAGCCTGGGATCGAACGTACGACTTCAAGGATGAAGGTCGCACGCTAAAGCAAATACTGCTTTCTCATCCCCTATCTACTATCAACGGAAATGTTTAGTTATATTTTTTTATACATTTTTATTTAATTTTGGTCGGTGTAATATAACTTTAAATATATAATTCGTAATACATTATGTAAACACTACAATGTTTCTCATTACATAAATAATTATGTACAAGCACGCAAATAAATAACAAGAATATTCTCTGAATGTAAACGGTGATTCCGACAATATGAATTAATGGCCATGCATATTCCCACAACTTTATTATATCATTTAAAAATATTAAAAGGTCACAACGGACTGATTTCTAAATAGATTAACGTGTGAATGTTGGTAACATGCTAAGTAATAGCCATTTAATTATGGGCTATCAAACGGCCGTGCAAACCTAACGTTTAGGTGTCAAAACAATGTGAAAAAATATTATACAGATTAGATTTTATACAGATTCTTTATTCCCACCAGCCAGACAATTGTTCCAATAAATATAATCTGTATTATTAATACATGAGATATCTTTTAAAGGTTGAAGAATCGCGAATTAATATCAAGACTAAAGACCTATTGTACAATATATTACATTATTTATATATGATCAAAAACTCCATATATTTTTATAGGTTTCATTTAGTAGTGATTTATGATCAGTTGCAGAATTTAGTTTTGTTAAATTTTGTGCATATGAAAAAAAGTTTATATAAATTGTTTAAAAAATTCTTGGATCTAAGATATTTTAAAAAAAATTAATCACTCAAAACTCACAAAAGTGAAGACTAGTGGTAGGACAACTCACCTAGGAACTGCTTTCATTTTGTAAAATGTCATTTAACCGATAACTCTGTCACGATGTTGCCAGATTCAAGTAATTCAGGGGTGTGTCTGCGCACGCGCTGCAGTAACTATTAAAATTTAATCCAAACGTGATGAGTTTTGATATAAAATTTTGTTTTTATAATTGCATTGTTGTAAAATAAGATTGAGTCCATGACATCTTGGTAAATACATAAATTGGATTTCGTTGTAAGCGTGAAAGTAAATTATTATGAATACATATTGTATGGTGAGGGAGGTTAGCGCATGTATATAAAAAATATGTGCATTTAAAAACGCTTCTGTAACGGTCGAGTTATTAAATATGCAATTTCGTTGTCATCGTTATATGTATGTAACAACTCCGCGAGAGAGAGTCAATGTCATGGCCTTCGTTAACGATAGTGTCTATAGTCAGATAATCGTATAGATTCGGCAATTTTTTTGGTTCTACCAATATAGACAGTCTAGACAGATTTGTTAACAATAGATGTATCATTAGAGGATGAACACCTTCAGAATTCGTGCAACACTATTTTACGGTCTAATTCCCACACAGGTATGAATAAGTTTCTCACATTTAGACTTCGAAATACCAGTACTAATTTATTGTCGTAAAGCTATATATACAATGCTTGCATGCAATGCGATCGAGTATAGTTTTAGAAACATTTTTGAGCGTTTCACCATTTTATTAACAATTACCATTTAATAAAATATTAATATAACTCTCCGAGAGTATAGGCACTCTCTTCGACTGTTACATTGCATTCATTCGTTACATAGCAATTAACATTTCATTATTACGTTTATATTCTATTGTTGTACGCGACTAGTTAATATACAGTAAAATAAAATCCTCCATTATTTAAAGCACCCCGATGACCCAGGAACCGTGCAATTACATCTCACCTAGAGTTAAAAGTCTACCAAAACTAAATATGTAGTTATTTTTCTTAGAATCGCACCCACGAACATATTATTAGGTTTCTGAAATATGATTCTCTTTAATGTTTGGTTTATTATATTATTCTGAAGGTCTATAAAACTTATTAATAAAAAAATGGGCTTATAAATACGTTTTACTTTCCTAAAATATTTCTACGTGTATATATACTTTCATTTTCCGCGTAGCTTCTTATGCCTTTAATAAAAAAACACATTCACTTAATACCCTGATAATGTTACCGAAAATTAGCGCAAAATATAACTTCTATAAGTAGAAATCCACTACATTTTAGACTTGGGAGTGAGTGCTAAGTATGCCACATCAATTTAACTGTTTATATTGTTTCTAACTTTTGTGTTTCTTTGTGCTTTGACATTGCATGTCACGAAGTTGTTTAATGTCTAAAGCGTAATTTAAAAAAGTTGTGGAAGTTTCTAGTTTCCGAGGCCAAGACATATTTAGATATATATATTTCGGGACGAATATTAGACACGGTTTATTAGGAGTATCAGAAATGTCTGCATATTGAAATCGTACATAGTTCAACAAATTATAGCTCATATTTCTTAAGACAGTGTTTCTTAAAGTTAAATTCGCGCTTTAAATATACCAAATTCTATGTATTCTAATTTATAATATAACTCGAGTAGACTTAGAAGAAATATATGTTTCCTTTGATTTGTATATCTTATGCACGTTAACGTGTTGTAGGGTGTCTGGTACTCCAATATACTTACATCATATTTAACTTCAAACAAATCAATTTCATTTCTGTCAAATAATTATGAGGACATGGTGTATAACCAGATCGTAAGTTGAATAAAACTTGGGGTTGGTTAAAAGATGATTAAAAGTTTGGGGTTTCTTTTGTTCGGTCTAGTCCAGAGACATTTTTTCGTCTATATATGTTCTAATATACTCTTACTAAGAATAAAATATACACTTTTGTGTTGCGCATGTCGCGAGATACGCCCAGGCTACATCGGTAATAGTATTATGTACGAATTACGATACCCGTTCTTTCATTCTTGTTTAGGGTTAGTATGCACAGTAGAAATCATATCAATTGGAAGCAGAGTTGTGTTCACCCCAATGGTTTTGAGGACCCTTAAGATAATGTTATATATATATCCATATAGGAATTAAATGTACCAAACTGAAAAGTTTGGGAAGATCTGTTGTAAGGAATAATTTAGAAACGATAAAATTTTACGATAATAGTTTTAAACTTTATGTAATTTACCTGTTTTATTAACTGTAATTATTAATTTCATGAACTTTGCTACCTGGTGTCTAATATGAGAAGTAGTTGTACTAATAATTATTGCTAAGTGGTTGGAGCATGGATTAGCAACGTAAAGCAACTATTTCAATGGCCAGAAAGTTGATGGGTTTAATCATAGATACAAATGTTAATAGTATGTATAGCTGTCCTAACTCCTAACATTGTTTTAGTACATTTTTCCATCTTTGGTAACAACGTAAACATAAATATCGTATTATTTTTATTAAATTATCATAATGATGATCTATAAATCGTTACGATATTATGGCAAAAGCCCCGAACAAAAAAATTCAATTAAATAGATTTTAGAAAAACTGTTGACAATAGTTCTTCCCATTCGCAGCGGTAATGAAGATCGCATGGATATAACAAATGGGAGGTCAGCAGAAAAAAAAATTGAATTTTTAACTATGTATTATTACGAACTTATTTGAAAATAAATATTTATTATTTATAAATAAAGATATTTATAATTCGTTCTAAATATTGATATAATATTAATATAGAACCCGACTGGCAATTTTTTTCTTAACTTACACCGCTGGCGCCCCAAAGAGAGCTTTGGCTTCCGAAACAAAAGATCCTTCTTCGATCGCGCTACCTCTTGCCTTGTTTTTAAATAATAGAATATTAAAACAACTTATATTATACTCTCTACTATTCACAAAACTGTTTACAAAATTCATTTATATTGTCAACATAATATTCCTTACACAGTTCTGCGGACCATCCACATGGAATGCAGACGATAGAACAATGCACAGAGATCGATAGTGCAAGGCCGGCCCGCTCACACTCATTTGTAAGCTATGGTATGCAGTTAGCCCGGTTAAGCGTCACACATCGTAGCCAAAGCGCGGATGCGTCATCGGGAATACATATTTATTTATACATATTTTAGGATATCAAAGCTCAAATTATATCAATATAAAAATACATTTTTCTTTTTCAGATGTTATTTACCTGCGTCTTCGCGACTTCCCTTCTCGCCCTTGTGGCGTCAGCTGGAAACGAGTACCTCCCACCAACAAAGGGGTATAACTACCCACGACCGGATATACCATTCCCCACCACCATTATTAACAGGGTAATAAAATCGTTAAGTGTAATGAAGTATAATTATTATTTTAAGTATTTTTGAAAATTTATTAAAAAACAGAAATATATGTTTAGTCCGAGCAGTCTAGCTGTACGCGCTTTTAGCGTAGTGCAGCAGATCGCTAATAATCCCACTTTGTAACGAAAACCTAATAATAATAATTTACGAGTGTATACAGCCTCTAAATGTAGAGGTCTGACACCTTTCATGACTGAAATTGTTAAGGAATTCCTCTTCTAAGGCAAGCAGGCAAATCTTAACAGCTTTCTGATTAAAAGAATTTTGTCTACACTAATGTTCCTAGATTTTCATAAGACCACGACAACGTTTGTTAAAGCAACTCATGAAGATAGCTACTCTAATTTTATATACTAAAGTTTCTTACTATTCTTTTTAATATTCGTGTTGTTCATCAAAACGTTATTAACATTTACGCTACTTGATAGATCTCCGTCCAACCTTTTAATAAAATCTGTACCCACAGTTTCAGGTCATTACGCATGAGGTCACTGTGGGACCCTTCTAAATAATATCACATTCAATGAAACAATGCCTTACCTTGCTGTTACTAACACATTCAAATGTCAGTTAAACTGTTTATAGCACTGATAAAAACTATTATTGGTTTTTGTGTGAACTGAGAACGTATTGACATGTGCTTTAGTCGCATATAAATAGCAAGTCAATGTTTAGTTATGTACGCCGTAATTTCAAGTTTTCTTGCGCCCTTTTATTTTAAAATAAAATGGGTAAAACTTAAAAAATAAACCCGAAAATATTAAGTATTGTTCCTGTTTTTGGAATGTTAAATTAATAAGCAAAAATCATGATTTTTCAGCCAACTCCGCCACCATTCCGACCCACGCCACCTCCTGTAAGACCCACGCCGCCACCACAAAGGCCTACACCACCACCTCAGAGGCCCACCTACATACCACCAGGACCCACTCCCGGACCATCTCCAACTCCTCATGAGGTAAGCCTTTTAGCTTAAGAAAACAACTCCGACTATACAACCCTTAAAAGCTTTGATTTGAAGAAACATCGCCATCTAGTGGATTTAAATTTAACTTAAAACGAGTTGCCTGCTGGAAGATATTGCTTATTTGCGTTATTACTTTAAAATCAGATTCAGTCAAATTCAGAGTCGAGACTTAACGCTAAGTGTGACTTCCGTAAGTCCAAATCGTATTAAATTTGACGTGCTTAGCGTCTAAAGAAGAGGTCGCTGTGAAGATGAAATTTTCGCGAATACATAATATATCCACTCGAATGAAATCGAACACCTTATAAGTTTAAATGAAATATTAACTTAAGAAAATTTCGCTCTTTGCTTTAAAATTAAGGCACAATATAGAAAATAATGTTTAATTTAATTAGTACTATATATTACGCATCGTCAATATAATGATCGGGACTCTTTCTCGGCTTGGGTGGCACATAAGTCTTCTTCTTAGTGTGTTGCCCTTTATTTAAATCTGAAAGAAATATTCAATTAAATAAATTACTTTTAGTTTAGGTATTTCGTTTAGTATGATATAGACTAAGCTTAAAGCCAATAGCCAATATTTTAAAATAAAAATCATCCTTAATCATTACATATGTCGCGGGATAGTAACGATTTATTTAGTAGAAACAAACCCTATATAATAAAATATATGTTATAGTATTCTCAACTATGTGATGATTTACCGTAGCTCAAAGCTATGACCATTATAAAGGATACATTATATTAAATGGTATTTATAAATATTTATACCGTGTTGCGGACTATACGTTGATTCAACTTGGCTCTCGTTTAAAATGTAATTAAATTGTTAAACTAAAATATATTTTCAATATAGCAGTGCCGTGTAAATATGGATCAAAATAACAATAAATAATAATAATAACTTATGTAACCTGCTTTGTTTTGTATGATTTCGTATATTATGGTAACGAAGTGTAATGAATAAATCAATGAAAATTAAATTACCGTTTTCCGTATTCCGATCTCCTTGTTCTTGATAACTTTCAGCTGAAAATAGGAAATATTTTACCTGTATCAGTGGTCATTCCGATATATTATTCTTAATAACTCTTGCGTGTATGGCAAAAAAGATTCAGAAACGAGAGCGCTAAGTCAGTAGTAAGACTGCCGTAGCCCGTAAGTCAAAATTCAGAAGTTTTCTTCTGAATTTCGCGAAGTCTCTCCATAAGTCTGTTTGTTTTATTTTAAGGCCTGTATTCACTTTGATTAGTGATAAGTACAGGTGATTAGTTGGCTGCGTAGTAAAGCGATTAGAATCGTGTTCTATTTTTTTGCGAGTGAACTGCGAGTAGTGACGTCGCGTTCCCCCACACTCGCAGCGTGTGCAAACTATATGACAACTGAATTTGCTTAACAATAATTGGACACTACTTGGCACTACACACCTGCAACAATCATCCTAAATTTCTAATCACTTGCACTCGCACTAATCTAAGTGAATACAGGCTTTTATGCAGGCAAGTAGGTGGCATTCTGTGTATGACATTAGTTGCCGATTATTCGATCTTGAACATGCGGGTTACTCAATGTTTCCCTTTACCGTGTACAAGACTATTATTATTGTTAAAATTCTTTATTTTTTCTATTTATTCGTTCCCTATATATTACTTACCCGCTTCAGCATTGTTTTCTGCTTCATTGTTATTATCCGGTTCATCTGTAAATACGTTATTAGACAGAAAATAAAATAATTCAACTAAAAATAATCATTTACCAATAATTTTTAATATAAGAACATACTGGCCCTTAGCTCGAACAATGCGTATAATTTAATGTGTATTGTAACAGAATTAATGAATTTCTATAGAAAATCTAAGCAGGACTACGTCGGAATAATAAGTACAGATACCGGCAAACATCTTGAACAAATGTCCTTTCCTGCGCAGAAGCGATTTTTAGGAATCACTGGGAGGGGGCCGGCGGGAGTGACGTGTCGATCGCGTGATTGGTAAATCAGTAGACGTTTGTGTCCCGCACTGCGCAAACTTTCCCCCACTCCCTTGTTTAATGTTCAAGATGTTTGCCGGTATCTGTATCTACGCTACGGTCCTAGATAATAACTTACCTAGTTATTTACAGCATTTACTTACCCACTTGTGCTTCATTTTCTGTCGTCGCTTTGCTGTCGTTTTCCGTTTTATCTAATTAATATTAATATTTGTGAATCAAATAATAATTTGACTATAGAGGTCACACACAACTGATAGGTATCAAGTTTTCGCAACGTTTACTCAACTAAAAGTTTACGCTTGATAAGTGCACTCATAAAACTAGCCACTTTTATAAATCAAGACCGCAGTAACTTCTAATTGCTATCTCAATAATGAGCTTTTGTAACGCGCGTTGAAACATCAGCGCTATGAGATTGGGAGAACTACATCGAACTTGCATATAAAACTCTTGGGATCTGTATCTGTCACTATTGTTAGGGGGTACGGGCATAGAATATCTTTGCTGGTATGCCAAAGCTTCCTAATTTAAAAAAACGTAGTTCTTAGTTTAATATATTGCTTACCCGCCACCGCCTTGTCATCTTCAACACTATTGTTTTCCGGTTCTTCTGAAAGGTTTATAATGTCCGTAAAAATAATAATTGCTTTATTTATTTCAGTCAATTAAGCAAATGGCAAATGGTTTCATTGCTCTTACAAATAATGCTCAGTATATAACACTGACACACCCTTAGCTAGAACAATAGTCAATATATAATAATAAAATTACAAGTGTTACCATGTTATAGTATTTGTATAGTTTACTCGACGAATAGTTTACGGTCAGGCATAGTATTGGTGATACTAATCTTAATATATGTATATATAAATTACGTGTCACGTTGTTTGTCCGCTATGGACTCCTAAACTACTGAACCGTGTGCAGTTTGATCTAACTTACAAGAGCTTACATCTCAATTTATACTCGCAATATTATTTTATTGCAAATTATTTGACAGTCACAATTCTAACAGATGGCGCTGTGTTGAAAGTACCAACGTTTCACATAAGCTACAAGTGGCATTACCACCAAAAAAGCATGGTGGTCCCCATGACTGGTGTTCTCCTGCCGTTTCTCTTGAATAGTTTGCTTATATGTAATATAACAAAAATCTTAGCCACAGCAACGCTTGGCCGAGTCTACTAGTTTATAATAAATTAATAACCACCAGGTTAACACGACTACATATTTTACCTAATACTTTACTTTTACCTTTGCGTGCTATAATAATACTTACCCACTTCGACCTCGCTTTCTACTTTACTGTTTTTTTCTTCCTCATCTGAAAGGTTTACATTAATAGACCTGTATTAGACATAATAATAATTTAATCATTAAAGGTTAATTAAGCTTATTTTGATTGCTGATAGCTCTTCACGTTCTTCACGTATTATTCAGACAATATTTTTACCGCAAGGTCATTGATATATAAAAAACCCAAGATGCACAGTCTCGAATAAAAGTAACGCTCGAAAGTGTCCCGAAACACTATTTCTGTCATTTTCTATAACAGTATGTCTATAACAGTATATGTTACAAGCATATATTATTGCAAAATCAACCTTACGCGAATTGCTTAAAGTTATTATTACAACGCAGTGTATACGTACTTAAAGCAATAAAATTTTACGACCGACCGTGGTCGGTAGGACAAGGTATTGAGTGGAGTCGAACATTACTTTTTTATTTACAACTATTTAACATAATTTTAAATTTATCCGACTTTTCGGGTGCTTTACAGCGTGCGTGGTGACTAAAGACAAAAGGTGTTGGATGTTAAATAGTTGGAAATTTATAATAATACATAACTTTAATCCGGTTAAAAAGTTTTTTCTTTAAATTAAAAAATAATTTGTTAGTAAATATATTTGTCAAAAACTACACACAAAAAAGTTCAAAAGTACATAAATTTATTTATAAAAAAAAACACAAATAAATAACATCGACTCTACTTATTAGACGCGAGACTATTTGAAATGAGTGCACAATTTAGAATGTTGCGCTCATTTTTTGAGGACGTTTTTTAGACGTTGATTGTGCATCTTGGGTTTTTTATATATCAATGCGCAAGGTTCTTTTATTTTTATATACAGGGACCCCTACATCCTAGCCTATCAGACAAGCAATCAGGCAGGATATCTGACCGAATGGCTACGCAGCAGGGGAGTGTCGAAATCTCCCCTTTCTTAAAAAGGGACATTATTATCTTAAAGGATTGGCGTCTCCTGTCGGGCCCGGGCGACAACTATTCCGGAAATATCGTCATACCGCAAGGTTAAGACGCCCTCAGTAGTAATAAGTTTCGTGTCCTGCCTTGAGCGAATGCTGGTGGTGCCGTGTTTTAGTAGGCACAGGTACTCCTCCACCAGAAGGTAGTCGCGTCGTGAAAAAAAAACCTCTCGAATGGAGTCGAGAGAACAATATTTCGAATTTTAAAATAATTTAGTTATTATTGTAATAACATCTATCGTGGTATATATTACTTACTCGTTTCCGCCTTATTATCTCCAATACTATTATTTTCCGCTTCATCTGAAAGGGTTATATCAATAGAGGTTAATAAAATAGTTATTATTACTAACAAATTTCATTTAGGTTCACTTTTATGTATTTATATAAATCGACGCGGTTGATCTAGGACTATATTGATACTCCATGGTTGCCTCACTAAGAAGAATCTAGAATCTTCTCTTCTAAAAAGAATATTAAAGGTAATTAAAAATTAAAAAAAATCTAAAAAAATTGTTAAAGATGTAGCCGGGGCGGGGCGTATTTCGCGAGACGCGTAACACACCATTTGTGAAGTAGTTTATTGTTATTAATATAATGTATCATGTTTTTTTTTTGTAAATTTTTTAGACATAGAAAAAGTCCTTGGACACAATGTCTGGGGAGTAGAGTATAAAAAAAAATAGCAATATTATTTTATCATCTATATAAATTACTTACCCGGGCCCACCTCGTTTTCCCCTATACTTTCGGGTTCGTCTGCAAGAATATCATTTTATTAATTTCTTTAAAAAGCCAGTTTTCATATTTTATACTAGGTACATAGTCGTTCATTAGCCAAATATTTTCTTCATTTATTTTAACTGTAGTCTCTACTCATATCACAATGATAAACTACGTTCTATCTACGAAGTATAGGCTTTTATACATACTTCTATTTTCACTTTCCAAACTCTTCTTTTCTTTATGCGTAGAATCTGGAATTTTTTATTGATCAACAAAACGTGCGAATAAACATTGATATTTTCTTACTAAAGCAAAATTAAAGCCAATTCTTTGTATTTATTTAAATTAGAACATTACATTATCAATCAATATTTAGATTTTACTTACCGGCGCCCGTTTCCTTTTCTCCAATACTATTAGGTTCGGGTTCATCTATGAGGTTGAGACAGTTTATCATGATTATTTTTTAAGAATTTCGTTTCATTAAGTTATTTGGAAAGCATTTTTTTATTTATAGTCAGAGACAGAGCACATCAATCTATAAAATTACTAATTTTTAAAACTCCAGGAAAACTTTCCAGGTAAAAATGACTGTACTAAAAACGTGCAAATTAAAATTAAAATGTTTACTAAAATTGTTAAATCAAAACTAATTTATGACCTGTTTAATTTTACTTACAATAAGCGAGAAGAATAAAAGAAAATATGTATTTTAATATTAAATCATGGAATGGACTGCAATTATTCTGCCAATCGAATAGGTACGAATGGCGATAAAAATATTATTTTTACAGTTCACATAATATTCTTCAATAGTTAAAGAGGTTCTAATACACAGAGGCTTACCCTTCTTTTTATGATTCCATTGTACACATACCTTTATTTTCTACACTTTGATGATCTTGAATATCAGATTTTGCTGAAAATGTACGGAGGGACAGACATATGGATATCAATAATTTTTATAATCTAAAACCTGTCTGAAAATTTCAATTGTACACATACCTTTATTTTCTTCACTTTCATTTTCTTGAATATCAACAGATTTTTCTGACAATGGACGAGAGGACAGTGAAAAATAAATGTTTTTAAAAAACAAAAATAAAAAAAAAGATTTAAGAAATGTTTGCATTATGTCTGTCTGAATATTTAAATAGTAAACATACCTTTATTTTCTACACTTTCATTTTCTTTAGTATCAACAGAATTTTCTGAAAATGGACGGGAGAACAGTGAAAAATAAATGTTTTTAAAAAACAAAAATAAAAAAAAAAGATTTAAAAAATGTTTGCATTATGTCTGTCTGAATATTTAAATAGTAAACATACCTTTATTTTCTACACTTTCATTTTCTTTAGTATCAACAGATTTTTCTGAAAATGGACGGGAGAACAGTGAAAAATAAATGTTTTTAAAAAACAAAAATAAAAAAAGATTAAAAAATGTTTGCATTACGTCTGTCTGAATATTTAAATAGTAAACATACCTTTATTTTCTACACTATCATTTTCTTTAGTATCAACAGATTTTTCTGAAAATGGACGGGGGGACAGTGAAAAATAAATGTTTTTAAAAAACAAAAATAAAAAAAGATTAAAAAAATGTTTGCATTATGTCTGTCTGAATATTTAAATAGTAAACATACCTTTATTTTCTACACTATCATTTTCTTTAGCATCAACAGATTTTTCTGAAAATGGACGGGGGGACAGTGAAAAATAAATGTTTTTAAAAAACAAAAATAAAAAATGGATTAAAAAAATGTTTGCATTATGTCTGTCTGAATATTTAAATAGTAAACATACCTTTATTTTCTACAGTTTCATTTTCTTTAATATCAACAGATTTGTCTGAAAATACAGAAAGAGAGAGAAATCAGGAATTGTCATAAATTAAAACCAAAACTTAAAGAGTTAAAAAATAATACCTTCGTGCGTGTCTGAAAAATTACATTGATTTAAATATATTTTTGGTAAATTGTAAACAAGTGACAATGAACATAAGAGACTTACCAGGTAAATAATTTGTATCGACTAAAATGAACAAAAATAATTTGTTTTAAAATAAATTTAATTAGATATTTGATTGTGGTTGAGTTGGTATTTCTATGTGCATTAAATACTCCCTCGTACGGCAAAGGAAAACATCGTGAGGAAACCGGCATTCCTTAGACTCAAAGAGTCGACGGCGTATGTCAGGCACACAAGGCTGATCTACTTGCCTGTTACAAAAAACAAATGATCATAAACAGATATAGAAATCTGAAGCAATCAGAACAAGAAATCTGAAGAAGATCAAAGGTTGTAGCGCCACTGGTTTATTATATGTGTGATGAATGTTTATAAAGTAACAATAGTTTAAGTTGTATTCATTTTGTATTATTTATCGGAATGTAATTTTTTTTTCTAGTACAAGTTCGTAAGCCTACATTTAACCGATTTGTTAATCTTTAAAGATGAGAGAAACTTTAATAAGATTTTAGTGTCTTTGCGTGATTCAAGTCGTGTTTCATATGACAACCGATAGCTTTGCCAGAGAGTTTGTTCCAGACATTGTTCGTAATTAAGAGCCTTAAATATAATTTAAATATAGAGGTTTCATACGAAAAAGCCACTTACTTTTTATAGGACGATCGGTTGTACATTTAGTGCTGAAAAGTCGAGTTGTCGCTTTTTGCAGTTCGCCCGTCATTCTATGTGTCATCTTTATTTTCTGGGCTTGACGGACTTTAAAAAAAATATTATTAATAACTAATCTATACGTATACATCAATTAACATACATGCCAATCCTGATAATAAGTTACATCTTAATTAAAATGCTAAAAATTTTACAAACTCGTTTTGTATAAGCATTTCAAATTCGTATTAAAATGTAATTTCATGTCATTCGGCCATACCTACTTGATCAAATTTAAAAGACGTCACAAGTATAAGAAGTAATACAAACACATATTTGCTAAACATACACATTTTTCTTGATTCTTTAGGAGTCCACTCACCGTTTTCAAAACCTAAAAAAAATGTTACTAGTAAAAATGGTGGTCGAAAATGCGCGCGTTTTGTAAAATTGGTTAAAGTTACCAACACCAATATTTTTTTCTAAATAAATCAACTATGATCATCCTATACTTAAACACAGAAACAGTTTTCAATTATATAATAATAAAATTCTTACTTGACAGTATTTCTCCATATTCTGTAAAGCAGAATTTAAATTTTCGTCACATAAATATTAATAATAGCATTTTGATCTCTTTTGAAAACATTATATGCAGTCTAAAACTGATGAAATCGTTTACATGTTATAATTAAAACAAAATTTATCAAAAGCCCTTAAAAATAATTAACCTGTGTTGATACAGCAGTATCTGATAAAAATCACTTTACGATCAAAAAGGTTAGAAATAATAATTACCCATATTCATTAATTTTACTCGTTTCCCTGAAATATATATATATTTTTAATTCCATTTGTTTCTTTAAAGAACTATGTTTTAAAGAAATAAAATATATTACCGTAGTCAGGATCTATATAAGGAAAACGGTTGATAAGTTTACAATAATTCAAATAATTAGATTTGTAATTAGATAAATTATTTACCAATATCATTATTTGAAAGTACATTATGTGGAAGTATTGCAGCCATTATCTAAAATCAGACGATGATGAAATTACAGTACAATTTATATTTTAATTCAATTACATTGAGTACTTGGTTTGGAATAAAAACTTAATCAAGGTTTATTGTGTTGATTCTAAACGTTTCTAGTCCCGATATTAGCAAACTGATGTCGACGTCCGTCGTTATTAATGACAGTTTCTGCGCCGCACCACCACTATGTGAAACCAGCTGACCACCGATGTATTTCCGAACCAATTCGACTTAGGGTCCTTCGAGAAAAGAGCATAACAATTCTTAAAAGGCCGGCAGCAACGTACGTACGTAGGTACTTGCGAGCCTTCTAGCAATGTCTATGGGTGGCGGCCTCCTGCTCGTTTGAAATTAAATCCCTAATGTAAAATCTATCTACAATAATTCCTGACATCCATTGAATAAAAGATCATTAAAAGCGACTTCAAATCACCAGATGAACGTTTACAACTCGGCGTGTGCTTTTTTTAGATATATAAACTTACTTAGCAATATGCCTTAAATAACTGTTAAGTAACAGGGCGCCAGGGGGTGGTGTTCAAATGTGCTATTCTGTATAGGACTACTTAATTATCAACTCAATGGTTTAATATAATTAAAGTGGTAATTAGTATTTTATTAAGAAGTTCAATAACTTACAATAATGCAAATCACATTGCACACAAAAATCATATTTAAAAAAATATCAAAACTTGTATAATAAAACGATAAAATGTAATTTTTCCATTGCAATATAAAATTGTGAAACACAAGAAGGTCTATAACATAATCTTTTATTCGAATAGAGATGTAATAAAATAAAATGTGTTTATTTAAATATTACTAAGCAGTTACATGTTTTACGAAAAAATAAGTTCTTGCCTACACATAGTTCATGGACATATCAGTCAAATCATGAAAACTGAGTTTGGGTACATCATATAAATTTTCTTCATAAAAACCTTACAATTTCTTAGGTTAAAAGCTTACACACGTGACTGAGGTTAACAGTAAATAGCTTGACTAATATCGAATAGTAAAATTTAACCTAAAATTATACAATAATTTGAATCCTACTTATTAGAAATGGTCCGTAAGTTACACAAAAAGCCTCGCTAGTAGTCACGACTTGTATGGCCTTATTTTGAACACC
The DNA here is from genome assembly GCA_963693345.1 of Pieris melete. Taxonomy (NCBI): domain Eukaryota; kingdom Metazoa; phylum Arthropoda; class Insecta; order Lepidoptera; family Pieridae; genus Pieris; species Pieris melete. The sequence goes on from CAVNZK010000030.1 coordinate 2,490,288, forward strand.
ATACCCTCTCTATAGTATCTATCATAATAGGACAGACACGTATTATTATGCATCATATGTATGTTCATCAATGACATTTTAATAGGCAAGTGATAAGTCTTTCGCGCCTACTAACTCGGAACAATATTTATTTCTATTTACTATCGGAAAGCGGTACAGTACTATTTTCTATAAAAAATCATTATTACGTTTCAGCATCACCACGAGGACCACGAACATCACGAACACCACCATCACCATGAGCCTGGCATGCCTTTTGACTTCGCTTATACTGTCAATGAGGACGGTAATGATTATAGCCACAACGCCATCTCTGACGGTGACATCACTCGAGGACAATACCGCGTCGCCCTACCCGATGGACGTACACAGATCGTCAAATACACTGCTGACTGGAAGAATGGGTTTAACGCCGAGGTAATCATTAAGGTTTACACAACAAATCCTGTTTAAATAGATTTTATAAAACGTATTGCCACTTTATAATCTTTATCATCAGTACCAAGTAAATTTACCAATTTGTGCAAATGCCCGATAAAAATCTCCTAACCTTATTATTCAAATAGACCATAGCTAAATATGTATTAAATTAAAACAAGCCATCATACACTATTCATCCTACCGAACTCTTTTACTAGTCGAATTCAAATTTATATTAAGGTCGGCAACACACCAGCTAGCCCCCGTTATAACTTGTTTCAAAGTGACGCGTCTGCTCGTCAGCCCCATAATAATTTTTTAGCAGGCGTTAAAATTCTCTTGACGTAGTGTAACTTTTCAGAACCTTTGTGAAATAACCAGTGGTTCTCTTGGATTGGCAGAGTTTCACATAAAAGTAAAACTAACGACATATGATGTATATTTCAGGTTTCGTATGAAGGCGAGGCAAGCTACCCAGACCAGCCGAACGGTATCCGAACTGGTGGTCAGGCGTACGCCCCTCCGAGCCAAGGAGGCGGTTACCAGTATTAGTATTAACGTTAGATAGATGGCGCTGTAAATAATAATAACTTCAAAAGACACCAAATACATCCCTGGAAACGGTTTTGAGAAATTTAAAAAAATTACCAGATTTTTATAGCTGTGATAAATTTTATGGTCAAATATTACAAATCGAAAATAAACTGTACACAATTGTTACCAGGATCAAAGTGAAAAATATACTTATATATATATATATATAATTAAAGTAGAATATTTCTCTAAGCTGAAGCTGTGTAAATTTAACTTAAAAACACAAAATGCATACCGTCTAAATACAACATTAAGATAAATAATAAAATATACAAATAGCAACTAAGTAACCAAACTGTAGTTATAGTGTGTAAAAATATTATATAGATATTTGTTGTTTATGCTCACACAGCTGGGCTGACCAAATATAAAATCAAAAGATTTTGGAAATCTATTGATATTGGGATATACTAAAAAGATTATATTTTGTAAAATACTCAACACCACTGCCTTAAATAAGCTTAATTAAGACACTTATTTAATCTTATACTCTTTGTTTAATGCAAATAAATATATTTTTATTAAGCTTAACTCTTTTATTTAAATGTGTGTTTTCAGAGTGTAATAACAAATATTAAAAGATTTTTCAATTAGGACAAAGTGATTTCCAAGTTTCAATTATATTTTTACTCATTTAGGCAAAGGAAAGATAGAAAATACTTCTTGATTATTATGAACAAAATCACAATCTTTATGAACCAATTTCATATGCCGTATCAATTCTTTCTTTAATACAAATTTTTTTCCACACACATAGCATATCTCTCTTTTTTCTCCATGTTTTCTTTTCATATGATCATTTACACGACTCTTGTTCACAAATCTTTGATTACAGACTAGACATTCAAATGTTTTGTCATTTAAGTGCAACTTCAAATGATTATTTAAACTTTTTTTATAGTGGAATGTTTCCCCACAAATTTCACAAATGATATCTTTTTTATGTGTGTGAGTTTTGTTGTGTTCTGCCAATGCACTTTTAGTATAAAATCTTTTAGAACAAAAACAAATGTATGGTCTAGATTTCAAATGTTTACTATTAATATGACCTTCTAATGTTGTCTTACATTTTGTACTGTATTCACATATATCACAAGTATATAACTTTCTGTTTCTTTTTCTGTGTCCCCTCAGATGAAGTTTTAAATTTACTTTCAGTACTTTAAAACATATAGGGCATATTTCTTCTGTGGTATTAGAAATAAATTCTTGAGTATATGGATCCTCTATTGCATTAACATTAAAATGTTCTTTGTTTGAACTCTCCTTCTGTAAATTACACATTTCAGAAGGTATGTCAACATTTATAAGAAGATGGTTTAAAGATGTTGAATGGCTTTCTAATTTTATACTAATATGCTTTATAATATTCAGCAGTATCTCCTCAATGTACTTTTTTCTTCTTAAATGAGTGTAAATATTAAGAATAAAGTCAAGGCATTGTTGACAAGCATGTTGGAGAAATATTTTCTGAAAAATGAGAATAATGTTAATGCGAATTAAGTGGGGCACCTAGAACTTGAATATTTAAGATAAATAACATAATTTGTCCCATTCCTACATCACTCAAGTATATTAAGTTCGAGAACTCTAAAAATTTACTTAGTATAAAAAAGGCAACGATAGCTAAGGATTGGTAGATTGTAAAGTTTTAAAATATGTTTATAACAAAATCTAAATAATATTTACGTACCTGAATTGGGAAAATTTCTTTAATTACACTTGCTAGCCTAATTGATCGACTTGGGCTTGCTGTATATATACTATTTTCATAAATATTTAACAGGTCATTACTTTCTTTAAAACACATAAAACAAGTAACTTTCAATTTCGTTGGATTAACTAATAAATTTATAATATCTCGTAATGCGATCATATTTTAAATTTTAATAGATGCAGTTCCACAAATTTAGTAAACACGGTTATATTTATATATATGGATATATGTATTTCAATTATTGCCATTATGTCCAAAGAAGATTATACAAAATTCTGACAGTGCTGTAATTTTGAATAGTTTGGGAATTATTCTGAAGATGCAGTGGGAACTCTGGTTTTAACTGTATATTTTTTAAGTGATCTGTGATTATGAACAATCAAGTCAGTGTTGCCACCTGCACTGTAATTACGGTAAAAACACCGTAACCAGCAAAGATCTACCACCTACCGTAGGATTATAATTACGGTAGCAAAATACTCCATAATACCCATTGAAGATCGTATTTTTTGCAATATTGTAGATATACACGATTATTATCTTTAAACTAAAATCATTTTAACGAGTTTAATTTCATCAAGTTGGGGAGTTTTCGTTTTATTCTACTGACAGCAATGTTTTATGCTTCGGACAATCCCCCAATAGCGTGATTCTAGCTGGAAGATATTACGCAAACGAATTCAGTGAATTGAAATATGGGGTACATGGGGTGCATGCAAAAACAAAATTTCTAAAATACAAACGCTACAAAATAAACTAATAATAATAATCTATAAAGATACCAAAATTATGTCGATCAAACAACTATGTTTAGGTATAGCACCTGTATCTTAATTTTAAAAATATTGAATAACTCTCTCCATAGTAACTTATCATTAAAAAAAATCAAATACACCACTACTCGCAATACACGTCGAGCGAGTTTGCTCATCTTGCCGAAGCCGCGGAATTATTTAAAGAAGTCTATTGTGTATGAGGGTGTTCAATTATTTAATCAATTACCCTCTAAAATTCGCACGATTAGCGTGTTTAATTAATTCAAAAGGGCATTGAATATGCATATTAGAATGAGCCTAATAGACTAAAATTGGGATAGCTGATGGCGGCCTGGCGAACATCGTACCGCCTAACAGTCGATTCTTTATTTTTTTAAATACTTATTCTGCTATTCGGGACACGGGTCTAGCTAGTAAGATAAAAAAAGGAAGTTGATAAGAGAACAAATACATTATGTCAAAAAATAAAAATTTGTCTTTCCGGAATCCCTCTACTAACACTGACTGATAAAATTGACTTTTAAGTATTGTTACGAATATTTTGTATGGGAATAAAGTGTTGAGGAAAAGTGTTGTCTTTAGACTTTTTCACTCAATTTTTTTTATTTTTTCTCTCGGTAAGAACCATTCTCGTACTTTAAGGAATATTATAAAAAAAGAATTGGCCAAATTGGTCCAGGCGTTGTTGAGTTATGCGCTTACCAACACATTTTGCGATTCATTTTTATATTATAGATATTAAGTTTCTCATGTAAATAAAAATACATTTCTTGTAATGAGAAATAAAGTTCTTTAAAAATTATTTGAGTGGTTAAGAGTTGTTATCGGATTCAAACCTAAAGTTTTCATATTTAAGCGTATTTAAATCCAAAAAGTACCCACTCGTGTAAAATTCTTGTAGTTTAAAATGTAGGTAATGTGGGTCTCTAGTTGTAAAATATTTCTAATATGTATTTGTGTATAGCCACTAGTCACTCATAGGCTTGCCAACAATAATGTAGGGTAGGGAAGGGTAGTTTAATATGGAAGCAATAAAGATTTTTTTTAATTTTTTAACAAATGTTTAATGGATAATTAAAGCTGTTCCGTTCTTCTTGTCTTTATAGGTGCGCGAGAGGCGTGCACCATATAATAATAGTTTATAGGCTAGGTAGTGGCCGCAGTGGGAAGACAAAGGAAACTTCTGCACGTCTAAAAGTATATAATAATGAATACAACATATACCGAAGGAATGAAGATGAATGATAAAAGTTGTAATACAATTAGAGAAAAGAAAGCACAAGAATAGATAAATAATACGTCACTAAGGGATAGTCCTAAATCGCGCATGGGTCTCGCCTTTGACAGTTGTAAACGCACTGCCCGCTGGTCGCGCTGCCACTGCCTGCAAGCTCCACCCACCGCGCCCGTGTCGTCACACATAGCGGTAAAATCACCGACGCGATGGAAAAGAGGAGTGATATTATTGTTCGCCACATCTTCTTTCTTCTCCGTGGGGGGCAGCAAAACGTCAGGTCCATCGTTTTGTCGTGTGGACCGCACGCACACTTCAAAAGGATGGCCCTCACGTCTCACAGTGTTCTTCTGAAATAGCGCCAAGGGCGCAAAGGGACATCCGAGACTATATGAAACATTTATATAGGAAACATGGTCCGTGGAACACGAAACAAATAAGAATTGCAGCTTCTTCTTACCTCATCCTTTTGCATATTATTCTGCTCGTACAATCTGCCAGAAGGCTCGCAAGTGCGTTGCCAGCCTTTAAAGAATTGGTCCGCTCTAAGTCTGAGAATCGGCTACTATCTATCTTTCAAACCCCTAAGCGATAAAGGGTGTCCACCCGTTAAGATTTTTTTTAATTTTTTTAACAAATGTTTAATGGATAATTAAAGCTGTTCTGTTCTTCTTGTGTTCTTTCTTCTCCGTGGGGGGCAGCAAAACGTCAGGTCCATCGTTTTGTCGTGTGGACCGCACGCACACTTCAAAAGGATGGCCCTCACGTCTCACAGTGTTCTTCTGAAGTAGCTCCAAGGGCGCAAAGGGGCATCCGAGGCTTTAAGAAACATTTATATAGGAAACACGATCCGTGGAACACGAAACGAATAAGAATTGCAGCTTCTTCTTACCTTTTGCATCTTATTCTGCTCGTACAATCTGCCAGAAGGCTCGCGAGTGCGTTGCCAGCCTTTAAAGAATTGGTACGCTCTACGTCTGAGAATTGGCTACTATCTATCTTAACCCCTAAGTAATAAGGGATATCCGCCCCAAATTGTTTTATTTATTTTTTAAACAATATTTTAATGGATAATTAAAGCTGTTCTTTTCTTCTTGTCTTCTTTCTTCTCCGTGGGGGCAGCAAAACGTCAGGACCATCGTTTTGTCGTGTGGACCGCACGCACACTTCAAAAGGATGGCCCTCACGTCTCACAGTGTTCTTCTGAAGTAGCTCCAAGGGCGCAAAGGGGCATCCGAGGCTATAAGAAACATTTATAAAGAAAACACGATCCGTGGAACACGAAACGAATAAGAATTGCAGCTTCTTCTCACCTCAGCCTTTTGTATCTTATTCTGCTCGTACAATCTGTACAAATATATCCACCATGTTCGTCTGTTACACCATTCCGCCCATAACCAGATCATCCAACACCTGGTGGGTGACGTCAGCGTGAAATATCAAATCCAACTCGCAGACATTTTCACTTGTCCAACATTTTGAGGAATACCTGAAATCATTATAAAGACAAACGCTGTTATAGAACAGGGGGCAAACGAGCAGGAGACTCACCTGATGTTAGGCGATACCACCCAAGAACACTCTTAATGCCAGAAGACTTGCGAGTGCGTTGCCGGCCTTTAAGAATTGGTACGCTCTAAGTCTGAGAATCGGCTCGTACTAGGTACCTATCCTTCAAATAAAAAAATTTTTTTTTTTGTTTTTTTTTTATGATTCAGCATACCAAAATACATAGAATGCTTAATTTTAATCTACCCTCTACGATCTACCCCTATTTTTATTTGTTAGCTAAGAACTTATAACTTGAACTCTGAGGTTTATATAGAGAAACATCACAGAAAAACCTAAAAAAAATAAATTCGGAAAACCGAACAGTCTCTCATGGCGTATCCACACATGCCGCCGGGTTTGCCGCCGGCTTACAGACCGCCTTGCATTTACGCTTGCTTGCGTGCCGCAGGTAAAAAATGCATGCCCGGCGGCATGCCCGGCGGCACGGCCGGCGGCTAGGCCGCCGGGCATGTGTGGATCCGCCATAAGGTAGCATAGCAAAATGTACCATGTTGGTATGTACTAAAAAGGTAGGCTAGGAATTAAGGTGAAACGAAGTTCGCGGGGGCAGCTAGTTCATTTATAAAAATAGGTTCAGTCAAAAATATCTTTGACAGTTAACCAATTAACACTTTGTATTGAAAATGTCTTCCCTACCATAGCCCAATGGATAAAGTTGACCGTTCTTAACTTGATATCTTAAGAACGGTTCTATTTCCGCAGCTCGTATAACCAGCGGCACGTAAGTCTAGCGCTGGCCGATACGTGGAGGGGATTGCTGCGCATGTGTACTGTCGCGCGGGGGACAAAATGCGACTGGAGAGCCAATCGACGCTCTTCATTCCGCTAGCCCCCCTCAGGTACCTTATTTTTTACTCCTGCGCAATAACGGTCAGCGCTAGAGTTTCGTGCCGCTACTTATAGTCAATATAAATAGTTTTGAAACATACCTTCCACCATTTAAGAAAATGCAGACATTGTCATCTCTCTTTGATACCAGTTGAAACGTCTTTTTTATTATCTGTTGTTGCATATCTTAGTTCTGAAATTTATATAAAAATATTCACTCCATTAAAAACTATACTACATTCATTAAGCGTAAGAGAACTGAACGAACTAACTTCCGGAATGACATACCTATATACCTACTATTTTATTCCAGAGACGTGAAAAATTCTAAAATGTATTATATATCTTTCGTTTTAAGTAAAACAGATACACCATTGTTGGATTAAAAGTAGCCACGCCATTTTAATCGAATTTTGCAAAGCGACATCTGTGCGATTAATTAAAAAACGCATTGTTACGGAACGTAAACAAGGAATGTCAGTTTGACACAATTTATAATGCCGGTCGTCATCCTAACGCAGCGTTAGGTTAGGCTTAGGCATTATAGTACCGTAGACCGCGTTAGTAACGCGCGAGCGGCGAGTGTATACGTAAGCTAGTGTGCTTTGCCCTACGAGTGTTCTCCGCCCTCTCCGCTGGTGATAGCAGCATGGCATGTGGTTCGTTGCAGATCTAGCCAGCCCGTAGGAAATTGCTTTGACCGGTTCCAGAGCCTTCACGAAATATTTAATCCTAAAACTTACATATTTATATGTCATAGGTTTGCTATCGTATTTACATATGCACAACGCCATCTGTTCATTAAAAAAAATAAAAATGAAATGATGAATTTAAAGAAGAACATGCAGTTTTTATGAATAAAGGGAATACTATGATTCTAAGATTTGTATTTTAGAGCCGTCTTACAATAACAGTGAATATGAAAGCTCTTTTTAATTGTCCTCAATAAATTGTAAATTTAATTTATTCACCAACATAGAATAAATTATATTCGCATTAACTGCCTGATGTCAAATCAAGGATATTAAAACTGGAAAGAAACTCTGTCATTTATTTATTTATTTATTTACACAGTTATAGGGTATATAGGGGGTACAGGGTAGTTGGACTCCTTTCTCCGCAATTAGACTCCTAGTTGGTCCGTTGTGCGTACGATAGCCAGCCTAGCTCCTTCCAGAAGCATTAAATTATTATTATTTAAACTATGATATTAACAATAAACTTAACAATCTCTTCCAGGCAACCCCTATTAAGAAACAGTAATGAAAAGAATTGAGAAGAAGTGCAGGACTGGAAAAACTGATTGTTTTAGAATATTAAGTATAATAAAATTGTTTACCCATAAATCCTGGTAATAAAAAAAATATTATAACTGTTCCATGAAAAACTTTTATCATCGCCATTAAAGAAACACAGACAGAATTTTTTATCAATCAGTTACAGAAATTATATAGATATAATCATTTAAAATATTACAAATCAAATAAATTACAATACATACTGTTTTGTCTTGTATTCAATTGAGGTCTAATGAAGATTAAAATTTATAATATTTCAGATTCAAATTACTTACCTCTTGATTTCCTGAACACTAGCTTTTAACTAACCAGGAAACAAAGGACTGAATCTAATAATACAAATATAAGCTACGCCTTCCTAGTAAAAATCAATAATGCCCAGCAGTGTTGCCAACTGCACCGTAACTACAGCAAAGAGCTACCACCTACCGTACGATTATAATTACGGTAGCAAATATTAATATAATAATATTCTGTAGCGCCGTAACCGAGTTCTGATATCAAGTAATTTGTTATTTTGAGTAGTTTGTACCTCGATATTTAATCACCTCGGAGTTCGTCACAAGTATATTTTGTTAGAGGAGAGGCCTCTGATATAGTTGAAACGTAGACCAAAGACAGTGCGTATTTTTCGGGTTTAAATGTATGAATGTACCAAACATTCATACATTAAAACGTTGATTTTGTATATTGGGTAGGTGTTCCTAGAAAAATGTTCCTTGAGCCTGTTTTATTTTATTAAGCATTACCTATTTCAGATTTCTTCCTCTAGCAGTAATATCCAATAAGTGAACAGGAATTGGCGAAGAGAATGGAATATTAACTTCTGAAACTTCTATAGGCGCATGAGGGTAAAAATTTTACGGAACGTCACGAAGATGTGCAGCGTTTTTGTCGAAGAAAAGGGAGAGAGTGAGAAGGGCGAATTACCTTGTAGAAATTCTATTTTTAACCATTCTATTCATCACCATTACATTACTGTATGATTATTTTAAAACGACGATGCCTCCTAAGACAAACCTATTCATTTACATCACAAGCAAATTTTGTTCAAAGTCAAATAGATAGCATTTTTCTTTAGAAAATTTAAACAGGAACAATTTTGTGATACATACTGTTTCATTTTAATACGCAATACATAGGGGAAGATCGTTACCCTTCGTACGCGGGGCACATTCATACAGTCAAAATAAAACTCGATCGAAACAAAGTACAGTCTTGCTTTTGTATGTGTGCATGAGTCGAGGTACCAACTACACATCAATGAAGTTTCGCAAAATTAGCACCGATGAGAGTGAAGTTACAAGCATGGACGTGTTTTCGCGCTCGGTAAGTAATTTTTTGATCAATGTATTTGTCTCTTGTTACCGTATATAAAATAAGTTTTCAAGTAGAGTATTCTATCAGAACTTGCGAAATATACTTAAGATACGTCTCCAATACTTAATTTATGACGTTTTCCTATTAACATTTAAATAAGTTATATTTTGTTGTTATTCAGTTAGTGGGGTACTTTCGGACAGCACTAGATGGGGCACATTTGAAAGAATTGTACTACTAAATTTGTATAAAAATTTGTCGACACGAACTGTCATTTTCATTCAAATTAGGTTTTTGACTTTCTACATACACTATTGTTAAGGCATCTTGACTAAACCCTCTGGTAGGTAGGTACGATTGTGTTAGTGTGCTAATTGCTAATTTTTGCATTTACTTTGTCCTGTGTTGCTATTTTCGCTATCGTCGATGTGAATATATATTAATACCTATTTCTTATTATCTTTATTAAGGTTGATTTTGATGCTTGTGAACCAGATGATTTGAATAATTTACTAATCCATCAAATAGTAGTTCCTTCGAAGTCAGTTTTGACACCAGAGGCATTTCGACCCTATCCGCATGTTGTAACAAAGTAATAAAACAAACAAAATGACGGCGACGGCCAGGAAAACCACGAATTTATACTGCCACACCCGAAAATAAGAAGTGCTAATCCGCACCAAAGATCAAGTATGTAATTGCATCAAAGCTATTTAATTTTTGTTCACTATAAGAAAAGTATTTTATTTTTGTTCAATAGAAATTAAATCTTTATTTTTCTGTTTAATTTCATTGCTAATAAATGAATTTTGATTTATGTGTGTCGTTTTAATCGCACGTACGGAACTACCCCACAGCGTACGAATGTACCCCCAACACTGTACGAAGGTGCCCCGTTGATGGGGCAGATTCGTACGTTTTCCAGATTTAGTTTAAATCATAATTATGGTTGAACCATCAGATGAAATCATTTGTAATTTTTTTATATGAATCTCAGATAGTTAGACTATACATTTAAGCTATCAGGTAATTAATTCATGGAAAAAGAAAAAAATAAAATGTGAAAACCGTACGAAGGGTCCCGACCTTCCCCTATTTATAATTATGAAGAATTTATTTTATTTGGTGAATCAGTTTGGCCAGCTCATAGTCAAGTCATAAATTTTACAATAATTATTCAAAATCTAACAAACGCATAAACACAATCTAAGGAAAGATTAACGAATAAATAAACCAAAGTAGACCCAAGCGAAACGGTTTTCCTATTGAACGTGCTTTAAGCCGCAAAATTTTTATTTTTTTGTATTGTTATGTAATAGTTTTTTACTTTGTATACATTCATTTAGATTCACATAAATTCATCAACAAGACTCCAGCGAAGTAGGCAAACCATGACTTACGTGAAAGATTTTCCTAGATATTTTTTAATGAGAACTTTTATATTTCAAGTTGGCCTAGTGGCTTGAGCGTGCGCCACTCGACACCAATATACCTCTCGGTCTATGTGCGCACCTATCTCACTTATACTGTGAAAGGAAACATCAGACAGAAAAACAGATGTGTTAGGCATAGAAAGCTGATGGCCTTAGCTATTACGATAAAAAAACCGAGGGAACAACGGCTTCAATACATGTACTTGTCTTATTATTTTGCGAATATTATTGTTAATTTTGTGGTCGTAGTTTTCATAAGTAGTTCTTGCTTAAATGTTAAAGATTGATATCAGTTTTTCATGTAACTTTGATATGACATTAAAGTTAAAACCTTAAACACATAATCGAGGAATAAAAAATATCTTTACAAATCAGATATAAGTTTACAATAAGTTTATTTCCGGGGTTCAGATTTAATCTCTGATGCATATTAATAAAATACCGTAAATTAATTATTATCATTAAACATGTGCAAACAAGGAAATAAAGGTCTTCTAGAATGTCAAAATTTTAATATTACTTTTGTAAATTAACATTATATACATAAAAACTGCTAGCTTTTAATGTATGAACATTTAGCATATGTGCTTTACTAGCGGACCCGACTGACGTGTGACGTTGAATACATACAAAAACTTTCATGAAAATCGGTCTAGCCGTTTAGGAGTTTAATTAGAAATACAAAACAAAAGATTTATATATATAAATAAATCAGTATAACTACAAAAGACATAATTTAATGGATATCTTCATACCTACGAAGTTTATAATTACATAAATAAACAATATTTTCTTAGTTAGAAAAAAGTTAACAATCCATATTAACTAAAAAAATTAAATTTCTAAACATAAAGAAATTTTTATTTTATTGTAAAATATTTAATATGTTTCATGCAATATACATTGTTTAATATAAATCATAATTTTGTAAATCACGATAACACTGAACTTATTACACCTAATATTTCAGCTATCAATGACTCAAATAAATGCTAACTCAATTGCTTATATGTATGAGCTACTTTCAAATGATTTTTCAAATCAACGTTACTATTAACTATATGTCTGCATAGCCTGCAGCAATATCTTCCTCCGTGCAATTTTTTCATATGACATTTCATACTTGACTCGCTATAAAAAGATTTTGAACACACTGGACAATAATGAGGCTTAATGTCAATATGTTTTCGTAAATGAATAACAAGTGACTTTCTACACATGAATGTTTTATGACAAAATGTGCACTCTTCTCTGGATTTAACATTGTGCAATTTTTTATGACTTTGTAAGTTTTGTTCTGTGTAAAACTGTTTTTCACACATATCACAATTATAAGGTTTGATTTGAAGGTGGACCTTGTTTACATGTAGTGAGAGTTCATTTTCATTTGAATAATCTCTTTCACAAAAACTACAAGTTTCAATATGCTTTCTATTACTATTGAATTTCATCTGATGTCTCACCATATGCTTAGCAAGAAATGGTTGAGATTTAAAAATTTTATTACATAGTGGGCATTCTACAAATGAATGTTTTTTGTAATGATTTTTCAATTTGTCAATATTTTGAAAAGATCTACCACAAATCCCACAGCTGGTAAATGTTTTTAAATTGAGTATGTGAACAACTTTTCTATGTTCTGTACAGTCAAAGTTAGATTTAAACTTTTCGTTGCATAAACTACACTCTGTTGTTTCATAAACATGCTTTATTACATGCTTTTTAAGAAAATAATCTGACACAAAGTGTCTATAACATAGAGGGCATGTAAATTTCTGTAAGCGTTTTTTGAGACACTTTTGTTTTCTTTCATTTGTTTTTACAGCTAATTTCATATCAATGGGCATTGACTGTTGAAATCCATTTATAGAAACTCGTTTTGCATATGTTCTTGTGGCATTACGAGCTGGATTATCTCTAATAATATCATCTGTTGAAGTACTATGGGTGCTTATAGCATCACTATCGGTATCTGAATCGGGAATCCTAAATTCATCTTCCAAAAATTCTTCTGCACCTTCTTTCGCTAGTAAGTCTTCTCTGATTGCTGGGAAAACTACATTTTGGTTAACTTCAATTAAAATATTTTTATTTTCGTCAACATGCTTTAAGGTTTCTACCATAGTACCTACACATTCATCAAGTCTATTTCTATTATTTCTAATATTTAGTATAAAGATGTACGAAGTTATAAGTTTATTTAGACAATGTTTGCAAATTTTATCTTCAAGAGAGTAGTGTAATGTAATCTGCAACAAAAAATAAAGTTTAAAATAAATACTAAAAAAGCATGTGTGTACAAGTGAAATGGAATAAATTAAAGCACACTATACTAAAGAATACCTAATTAGACATTTGTAACATTCAATAGATGCCTGCCACATGGCCTAGAAGTAAGCATAAATTATTGAATTGAAGATATTATTTTCTTAATGATGAAATTCTTCTTATTGGATTTTTTAATTTTCTATTGATCTTGCCAAGGCAACATTAAATTTTGTTTGTATCTGTAGCAATGTTATATGATGGCTTGATTTATCTTGTTCTTGTAAACACTTCATATTAATTGTTTTCTGATAGTAACATCTTCAAAATACATTTCTTCTTCATAAATCGGTAGGTCCATTTCAATATCCATTGGGCTTTCAGCAGAACTTGAATAACTTGCAAGTTTTTTGTTATGTGGATCTGTGTTATTAAGATATTTTAAAGTTTCAGTGCTTTTGGAATTAGTTGGCAAACCCTCCACATCTTTTACTGGTAGATGGTTTTCCTTTATTATTTCATATGATAATGTTGGAGTAAACATGTTTCTTAAACTTACAAAATTTTTCACATATTTATTTAGAGTTCTGTTTTCTTCACAGAAAATGCATGTTTCTCTGTTAATATTATTACGAAGACATATATTACAGAGCCAAACATTTGTTTTGTCAATCGTCTCATCTGATACAAATTTTTTTTTGTTATTATCCTTGTCCACTTCTACTATATTGTGACAGACATCACAAAATCCAACTTTTGAAAATATATAACATGAATTACAGCTCTTTTTCTGCAGTTCTCTTTCTTCATATACATTTGGAAATTCATGTGTTTTCATAATGTATTGTTTGCAGGATACACAAGTAGGTTTCTTGAACACCCAACAAATACTGCAATTTCTGTAATTATTTTCCCCAACTTTTAATTTACAATTCTCTGTTAAAATTGGCTCTAAATAAGATTGGAATATATTTTTTACATGAGTTTCATCCGCTATAGCCTCTTCTGACAATTTTATTGCATTCTCTGTCAAATCATGCTTAATTAGTTGTTGACATGATTCAAAAGATGTTTCATTTTCATATTTATTGATAGTAACGTCTGCATTGATTAATTTAATCTGTTCTTTGAAAATACTATCTCTATTTTCCTTATTATTAATATTGGCAAATATTCTATCAATGTCTGATTCAGGTTTCGAAAAGAGAAATCTTTTAACATATTCTAAATTAATAATTTCAAGTTGAGTGTTTCCTACATCAATCTTCATTTTCTTGATAGACTTTCCTGAGATGTCCACTTTGCATTTGATTATATGCAAATTAGATGTACATGTTGCTATAGAACATTCTCGATATTTATATGATTTCTACAAAATTACAGTTTGCGTTATATTTAAGCCCCATGTAATACATATATCATAATACAAGTTATCTATTAAATGTTTATTTAACTTGGTTACAAAGACAGGACATAAGTCTTAGATGGAATAAATATATAATACTAAAAATAACTTTTACCTATGTCTAAAGAGGTTAACTTGATAATAAATAAAAAATCTTTAACATTTTACAAAAAGAAAATATCTTTATACTCACATCTGGAAACACTGTAGTAACAATATTGGAAATACTTTTCTCTCCCATAAGTCCAGCTCCACCGCCATGCATATGCATAGTCTCATTAAGATAAACCATATCGTAAGCCTTGTTAAAGCACATTGCACAGTTTCCTTTTGGATTCATAATCAATTCACCCAATGTCTTAGTAAAACTATGTTTTTCTACATGTAGTAAATGTTTTGATAGTGACTCATTAGATATACCACACTGTTTACATGTGAATATATTTTTTTCTAATTTCATATCTTCAATTTTTACAGAATGCTCATTTCGCTTGTGTTTTTTTAATTGGGTGTATTTAACAAAAGCCTTTCCACACTGTTTACAACAATACCACATTGATTTTGGATGAGACTTTTCATGGTTTACTAGAGATATGATATTTGGAAGCACTTGCCAGCATTTTGGACATTCTAAGTCAGTTAATTCTGAATTATTAGGGAGAGCATTTAAGTTTATCAGATTTATAAGAGGTTCAGCATAATCTATGACATTTTTACATTCCATATTAAGTACATTGTGATTAAAATAAAGTTTAGGTTTTCCACGCCTTTTTAAAGGCTCCATAGGATCTAGTTTATTAAACTTTTCATTTAAATCTTCTAAGTAATTATGTAAGGCCCTCCCAGCTTGATCACATTGCTGGGTAAAAAGATAGCATTGAAAAGCTCTGTCTAAGCAGTCACTACATATCTTATTTGGAAAATTTGTATCACAGCTAAGCTGAAATAGAAAATATACCATTTAGAGAAAAAAAAATTGTCAAGCGTGTCTTTCAACATCAGTTTTGCCATTAAAATCATTCTACTGTATTTTAAATCAATGAAATCTGAGATCATTGAATGTGTTTATGAATTACTCTATAGAGCTTTTATAAATAGAAATGTTAATTATTTCTGTATATATAGTATGAACTCGTACTTTGAGTTCATAACCTCAAATCTTATTAGGGGTAAAAAATTTAGCACCTGTGGTCGAAATTAATAACGCAATTTTTTTTTACTTTCAACTTATATATAACAAGACTTACCTTGACAGGATAAAAACTGGCTACAATATCTTTAATAGTGACTTCATAAAGCCCACATTTTCCCGCCACTACAATTATTTCATCAAGTTCATTTAAATTGGGAGTTACATTTAAACAATATTTGCATACTCGCAATCTTAAAGTGCCATCAAGAAGAAATTTAACTGCATCTTTCGATGTTAATGTGCCCTTAATTTCGAATTTTGGGGTCATAAAATATTTAGTTGGTCTGTGTATTTCTGAATATATATTTATTTCTTTGTCACTTTCGCGCTCCATCATATTATTGTCATAATATATACTATTAATAGACCTAATAGCCTTGCTGTAAAAAAATAATTAATATTAGTAAAATATTTAGTTCTACTCAAGTTAAAACCAAACATGAAACAATTCATAATATGTCACTTTGTCAATTGATGATAGTCGCCATTTTTAGTATAAAACAGATAACTTTTGCAGGAAGCTGTTATAAATTACATCGGCCTTCTATTTTCAATTTTATTTTTTGGTAAGTTGTCGTAGTAAAATATTTTAAGACAATATAAATCTAGTAACATATTGAAATATTAAATTTACATATTCTTACCTAATTACCCATACCCAGCGACGAGCGACACAGGTCACAGAGCGACAAGTCACAAGAGATAACCAAAAGAGTTGACAACTGACAATTAGCCATTTTGATCAAAACTTAACCTTTGCGTCAAATCCATGGAACGATCTGTAATAATGTTAAATGTCAGCTTAGAGTAGAAGTGAAGTGAAAATCAGTAAAGAACGTAGTAAATAAGAATTATATTAGTTTGCTTCACTGTTTCGCTGGTTCTCTTTCCACACAAATACTACTAGGTTTTTAATGAGATAAAATATAAATTCAAACTTCTAAGTAACAGACACTTTCATTAATTTATAAGTCACTTTTTTTATTATCATTGTGATATTTTGTTAAGATGCACATAACAAAATCAGCTGACTTGATCTGTCAAGTATCACTGTCAAAACTCTACTAGTTTTTTAATGGAAACTGTTTTGCCAACTGTACGGTGTATTGTCAATTGCAAAATAATGCAATTTATTTATTGTTTACATCTTTTTGACGAGAAAAAAACATCAACACTGGATTGTTAGTAATGTGTACATCTTACAATATAAATTAAATATGTCGTGGCTTAATTTAAATCAAAGCTTGAACAGTATAAAAGGACAAATCACGAATTTTGCTACGGAAGTCTTAACCGAGGCTGTCGCACCACTTAATGAAGAAGAAGCTTCTCGTAATGATTCAATAACTAGTGATTTGCAAGAAAAATGTGAAAAACAAGAGCTCGAGGTAAGGATAATAACCTTCTCAGCACTGTTGTCTTATTGTTGACATTTAAGTTTAAGGTTATGTTTTTAATAATAACTTTATTAGAACTTATTAGAACACACATAAAATATAATTTAAAGCGGTGAAGCTCCTCTGGATAGAAAAAGCTATTTGAACACACCATTTCATTGTGTAATATAATTACTAAATAATTAATTGACTTCAAAAAACTCACCCCCTTGTTCATAAAACTTATCAATCCAATTACACTCTAACTGAAGTACTCTTACTGTCATAGTACTGTATAAGGCTGATATAGTATGATATATGCGGAATGTTCAAAATAATGTGATTTATATTTATAAAACATACATGTTCATTTACAATTACTACAAGAGTGACATTTACACATTTCAATAATAATAATAAACCAGTTGTGTTGCAATCATATAAACGTCTTGGCCTCAGATTGGATCAGTTTTTTTCTTCTTCTTTTTATATACAGAGGTAACCTTGCATGCCTGACATAGATGGAGTTTTGTATTTAAGATTTGCAGGTTTCCTCACAATTAACCTTCATGATTAAACAGTATTGACCTTAAATTATAATTTATATACTTAAAAATATATGAAAAAAAGAGACAAAATAAAAACACAATCTAATTTGAAATTGTTGAAAAAAAGAAAACTGATTGAACATACAATTTATATTGAGTTGTGTGTTACTAAGAAAATTAATTTTATTAACACTTTTGACATATTGATAGTACTAAAGACAATTAATATTTTGTAGAATTTTACCTTAACAGCAGACCGCTTTTATGAAGTTATAAGGTACTTGACATAGTTGCTAGCAGGTACAAGCTTCTAGAATTACTTCTTGTAATTTCTATGTGCTTGTACTAACTTATACTTTTCCTCTTGTTACACTTAAACATCAATATTTTACACATTGGCAAGTACTGCTATGGGCACTATTAGCATAGTAGCAAGGCATGGGACACTTCAATCAGAGATTGTGCTTTTAAACTTTAGATGTGCACTAAAGGATTTTCTATATGCACAATTAATATTGGATCCCTTTGATTAGATTTGTCTAATACTGACCCACAATAGAGTAAGGAATGAAGCACATCTGAGATGCAAAAATGTATGGCACAGAAGGCCACTATCTTATATTATATTCCTAATTGTTTTTGTCCTTTTGTGCCATAACTAATTTTTACTAAGCATTCTAATACAATTTACCAGCCAAGGCTTCTATCTCTCATCATGGAAAACCATGGTCACTTGATCACATGCTTGATTATTGACAACATGTAACATGTGACGAAATGAATTAATTTATTGACAATAGCTTCCATCATTACACTAATTTTCCTAAACATCAGGCTCTGTGATAAACACTTGAAAAGAAACAAAAAAATATTTATGTGGCTTAAGAAAATAAAAAAAAGATTTTACAAATTCATAGCTATAATAATAAAAGCTTTTATTCAGACAGAAATTTTTGCATAACTTTGATCTTGAACTAGTGTCACAAGTGAGTCGGTGACACAGTCAACCCATCTGTTTGCCCAACTTTGCAAAGGCCTCCTCCATTTCTTTTCACTCAGCTCTAATCTGACCTTTCCTGGTCCATATTTTCTCAGTTACGGTTTTTATTTCGTCTCCCACGAAACTGTCTACCTCGTTTTCTTCTCTTATTTCTTGGGTACCAATATTTTATGATCTTTTTGTTCCACTTTTCTATACCTCTTATTATTTATTATACCCATTTACATTTAAATCTTCGTATCCTCGTTGTGACGTCTTCAAATTTCGTGTGGTTTCTTATGATTTTATTATTCATTCTATCAGACTTCCTGATATTTAGCATGCTTCTTTAAATCTCCGTCTGGCATGTCTTCAGTTTCCTGGTTTGCACTTTAGTGAGTGCCCAAGTTTGGCAGCCGTATGTTAAGACTGGGAGTATGCAGGTGTTATATGTGCTTTGTTTTGAATTTTATTTTAATTTCTGTGTTTTTCATTACTTCCTTAAGCGTCCAGTAACATTAACAAGCTTTCCCAATTCTCGTATCTATCTCTTTAGACATTATATCAGTGGTTGAGATTTGTTGGCCCAGGTATGTGTACTCTTTCACATAATTAATGGACTCTCCATTTACAATAATAATATCGTCTTATGCTTTCGTCATGGCTTTAGTTTTGGTGTGTTCATTGTTAGCCCTCCCTTGCGACTTTTCCTCTCCAGGTCTGTGATCATAATTCTTAGATGCTTTTTGTTTGTAGCAAATAGTATCATGTCATAGGCGAATCGTAGGTGTGTTAGTTGTTCCCCGTTGATATTTAGTCCGGACCCATCCCATTTCAATTCTCTGAAGATTTCTTCTAGTACAGCTGTGAATAATTTCGGTGATAGGGGGTCTCCTTGACGTACACATCTGTTTATTTTATTTCGTTTTCTACTTTTATTCTAGCGGTACTATTCCGATTATTTCCACTATAGAGTTTTGGGAGTTCCTTCTTGATCAGGAAACCAACTCCATGTCTTCCTGGAGTTTCACCTTTATAATATAATATGACTTGATCGTATCCCTGAATTGATTCGCCAATCCTTTCCAATTCATAGGTATAGATAATTTTAAACAATAAATTTATATAAAGATATACATTAACACTTGTTAAACCAGTTTGTATGTAAATTGTTTCTTTATCATTGTCATGTCCTAATTTTAATGAGTTTCCGTCACGATGCTATCATGCATAATAATTATTTTAGTACTTTTTAATAGATATTAAGGAGTTGAATTTCTCTTTAAATATCATCATCAAAAAATGTGTTTTCAGTTTTCAATAATTGTTTTAATGTTTCTATTCTCTATCTTGTTTTTCTTGTATAATAAAAATTAACACCACATGTGCTTAGATACTTATGTTATAGACATTTATTTGCTGTTTACAGTAGGTATATACTGCATGTACATTTACGATCTAAGCGTTTTGGTGCTACTGTCTGAAAATAATACTGTGACCCCTAGGATGCATTTTGTCCGTTAGAGTAGGGTAGATAGCAGTATATCTTGTTTGAACACCTTATCTGCGATAACAAAGCTTTGTCCCTCACTTACTCATATTATGAACGGTGTGCCTAAGGGTAATCTTTTCGATAACGCAAAAACTACTATACTGGTGCAAACCTTACAACGCTCCTTAATGTTTCAGCAGTAATATAAATGCATTTTACAAGAACGAAGATATTTTTTCTTCTATATTTAAATTCCAGTCTCAAGTCGCAATCGTCATCTTGGGCCCTGTCAAATATGTCTACAGAAAAAATGTTTAAGTTTGATTGACGTTATTACTTATATATTATACAAGCTTAAGTTACATCTCTCTGGAAATGCTGTTTTTCAAAAGCTTTAATGTAAGTTTTTTTTACTGATATTTTAAGACCGAAAACAGCTTCGTGTTGGTGATGATTAATTTTGACGAATTAAGACCTAACCTAATGAAACAGCCAGGTTACATACATATTCTTAAATTTCTTTAACAATACACAGAAACGATTTGTAAACCTACTCCTTCGTTTTTGAAATCGGATAAAAACTATGACGGTGTCTGACTTAATTTTTATTTAGTTTTTAACAGTACTTTTTTAAGTGTCATAATCAATTAAATTTTTTTATATGTACCAACCTACTGCCCTACATTGAAAGTATAAGTAAAGGAAAGTATAAGGATGACGATACAAATTTCTAGTTGAAAAGGCTGTGAGTATCAATACATATATTCACTGTATAGTATCAATAAATATACAGTGAATATATGTTGTGCTATAGTCATAAGGAAGAGCGTCATCGACTAATATAAAACTTCATTGTTGCAAATAGACTAAAGTCATTTGATTCCATATTCCGGATTTCTGTACTCGCACACATCTACGGGCTAGATACAGGCTATATAATTTAATTAATATTATTTCAAACCTGAGCATACCTATAACTTTTTATTTTTACAAAATGACAACCCTGATAACAAAGTAACACACACAGGCAGCAGTGCGAATACATTCCACTCTGACCTATTGGCTGCTCGCATTTACATTCCAAATTTAAAATTCAAAATACTTACATGCTATTGGTCGACGTTTTTTTTAACTTTGATGACAACAGTCGCTTCGTCAAACTCGTTTAGAAATTAATAATGTACCATTTAAATTAATTGGTAGGTAACAATTAAAAAGTAATTTTCCTTGAAAAATTATCTATTATTTGTGATAAAACTGAAACTGTTGACTATATAATAGTTTTAAGAATTTAAGTTAAGATATTAATACGCTTTTTCATATGTAATTTTTCCTTCTCTGGGAAATTCATAGTTTTGGTTGCCTTTTCTTACATTTAAATAGGTACTAATTTCATTTTGTTGTTTTTGGTTTGTTCTTAAGCATATAACGGCATTATTATATTGTAGAGCGTATAAAAGAAGATTATGTTCTTTAATGCAATAGATTTAAATCTTAACTCTGGGGCATATTGATTAATGACAAAATGATACTATGTTTGGCGTCACTCCTTATCTGTGCGACATCTGCCAATGAGTTTCAAACGTCATCACCCCCTAAAAATATTATTAATTTATATCAAAGCGTGTAAACTGTGTAAACAATATCGGTGACGCCAAGCATGAGACCAGTCTAGGTTATGGTAAAGGTCCTTTTTTAGGAAAGGCAAGAACACTCTCTGGGTGTTTAGCTCACAGATGGCTATTAAAAAATATATAGGAGTAAAACAATTTTATTATATAACCAAACTATTATAGCTAAAAAAATATATTTTAACAACGCCCGGTACATAATCAACATGTTGTAGTAGCAATGGTTGAAGAGAAGAGCGGCTCTTAACTGCCCTTTCTATAGATACGATTCGTTATACCACTGGTATATCCAACGTTAATAGCGACCCGGCCCCCGACCCAAGATGGCCCCTGCCCAAGAGATATTAGGTTCTATGGATGATGATTGAAGTCTCCAATACGCATTGTCTAGCGTGGGGACTACAGACCATTCCTCTCGCCTGTGAGAGGACGTCTATGTCCATTAGTGGGATATATACAACGTGTAATTGAGTACACTGAAAATCTCGAAGTTTTTTAAAATGAAACTGAGTACAACGTGACGATTTATATTGATAGGGCCCCATCAAAAGAATTGCCACGAAAGACGATTTGCCACGGGCCCCACATGGTATAGTTACGCCACTGGTTAATAGTAACTTATGATTAGGACATATCCATGAAGGTTCAGATAAAATGTAGTCGTTCCTTATTCATCCACAAGGTTCAAGATCCGTCAGTCTCATTCATCGCGAATACAACACAATGAACGCTACTTATTCAAAGAATATATTATCATGTATATCGGTGGTCTGATCAATTTTAAAAGCACTGCTCCTATCGGGTACCTAATATAAGAACTAGGCTAATAATAATTTTCAATAGGTACTATAGGTTTCATTGGTTTCATAGGTTTCAGGAGCAGTGTTGGCCTAGTGGCTTCAGCGTGCGACTCTCATACCTGAGGTCGTAGGTTTGATCCCCGGCTGTGCACCAATGGTCTTTTTATGTACGCATAGAACATTTGCTCGAACGGTGAAAGAAAATATCGTGAGGAAACCGACATGTCTTAGACCCCAAAAGTCAAAGGCGTGTGTCAGGCACTGGAGGCTGATCACCTACTTGCCTATTAGATTTAAAAAATGATCATGAAACGTAAATGTTTCGTAAAATTTATGTTCACCGTAATCGTCATGCATTTTAGTATTGTAGTAACTTATACTGTAGAAAATGTGTACTATTAAATAAATAGAAATTATCTGATTAAATTCGGATTTGGATGTGCTGTTTCAGCATCGTAATCATTTTATTGTTATGTATGGTTGAATGCTGCTGATGTCTAGCTGTGGTACTTAGTTTCATCTGGATGATTTCTTAGCCTCCTAAATTTATATATATTCTTTCAGATTGCTGCATTAAAGAAGCTGAACGATGAACTTCAAACTTCCTTGCAATCTGAGGTATGTATCAATTTTAATACTTCAACACGCATTAGGATAAGAAGAGTTCGAACTTAACAAATAGGCAGCAGGCTCCCTAGGTGTTAGTGTGGGGGGTCTCTAAGTGATACGCCCATGGACACTCGCAATGTATGAGGGCTCGCGAGTGCGTTGCAGACATTTTTATACACGGTATTAACCATTAAAGGCTGTTGGGCTGAGTTTTAATCTTTTAAATAAGTTTTGTTGTTAGATTTATATATTTATTGAAATTTAATTTCTGTCCGTCGATGTTTTCTTTCAACGGCCAACGCACGGGCAGTAATTTGCGCAATTAAAAAATATGTTGGGCCACAGCCGAGACATAGCCGCTAGCAATTTTATTTTTTGATAGTAGATTATAAACTTATATTTGTCGGATTTGTATTATTCTTAAATTTTTGATGTTTTGTAATGTTAGCAAATGTTTTTTGTCCAAAAACCGTATTCTAATCTATACTTCTATACTAATATTATAAAAAGGAAAGATTTTGTATGTAAGTATGTTTGTTACGAATTGGCTCAAAAAATACTGGACCGATTAAAAAATATCTTTCAACATTTGAATGCTACATCATCACCGATTAATAGGTATAAGCTATTTAAATTGCAAGAAAAAAATAAGGATATATATATTCTAAACTACAGTGAAAAGTTTTTAAAAATGACCCGTTGATGTCATTTATTTGGCTATCATTTTGACGTCATCCCATAAACAAAGGGAAACAGCGATACACTATTGCTAAATACATTATTATTTAGGTATATCCGCATTTACTGTACGTTTATCACAAAGTGTTTAAAAAAGGTCCACCCGTGCGAAGCCGGGACTGGCCGCTTGTTTACAAAATAAAATTGTTATATTTATCTATGGACAGATAAAAAAACCTAACATAAAAAATTTGGAAATTGAAAGGTTTTTAAAAACAAACTTTATCCTACGTTTTGTACTTTTGTTTGGAGTTAAAATTGTAGAAGTACAATAGTGCATTTGCAATATAATTATTTACTTAATAGCGAGGTTATAACTACATTATAATATAATAAATATATTTGTTTATAAAACGACCGTGTTTTATCTGATTCTACGCAAAGGTGCGTAGTTAAAATAAGGAAAAAATGTATTGGGGCAACAGGAAACAGTTAGTTTTATGTTTTATCGTTTTTTAAACTCCTAATGAGGAGGATAGACAATAGTTCTAAATCTATTTGAATTTTAATGGACGCCTAACGTTTAGTTTACTTAGCCTAAATAATAAAAACCTTCTACGATTTCGTCACTGTAGAATGATCACCTCGTATGTCAAAAAACCATTTATTTTTTATTCTTAGACTCTTATGTCATTTACCTGATATAATCATGAAGTAAGCACTTATTTATGTTTTTAATAAATAAGTCCTTTGGACTATCTAAAACTACAAAAACACATAATAATATTTTAAATATTTTTTTTTTCGTTTCCTGTAATGTTTGGCTCTGGACATACGAGGTTAGGTTAGCACATGCCATTAAATTTGCATATTATAATTTATTTAGGTTTAACCACTGTATATTATATATTTTTATATATACGTCTATTGGTACTTAGAGCCTCTATATCTATTAAATTTTGTGTCCTTATCGCTCTAGTGTTATACACAATATATGTGAACAGGACAAAATTTAATTTAGATCTATATTAGCATTGCGAACCTTCAGTATGTAGATAGGTTTGACCGGAGTGAATAATTATTACTTTTTTAGTCGTCACTAAGTTTATATAGTAGAAATGAAGCCGATTGGCCACTGGTTGTTTTAGATAATTGTATTGATCGCTGTGATAAGGTTTATTATAAAAGCTTGTGATAAGGGTCTCTGAGCTTTGTGTGGTGCTTCTAGAGAATGCGGTACGTACATAATTTTAATTATTATAGTTTCATAGTATTGTATGGTCTATATACTATTTTTTATAGTAAATATATTTTCACTTTGACTCACATGAGTGATAAGAACCAAAAGTTCAATGCTTATTTAAGACTTTATAATTATAGTTAGTTTATGAATATGGGATTAATATACTGACTGCGATATGTTCTTTTAAATAATTGTATGATCCTCAAACTTAATTTTCTTAGGCGACTATCTAATCTTTTTGTTTTTAAGAATTGTAGTAACTCATTTTTGCACTTCTACCAAATGGTTTAATTATATGTATAATATATCGATTGTTGGTCAAATATAACAAAAACATTTAATATTACATCTAAAGTTTAATTTAAACTAGCGACCCAGCGAACTTCGTTCCGCCTAACAGTCTAATAATATCGTGTTAACTTTTTTAAATGTTTTAATGTTTTATTGCTTGCCATTGTGGAAAAAGAATGGCAGTTTTACACATTAGGCCTCTTCTCTCTAGCGCCAATATTGCAATAAAGCACTTTCTGATATATAACATCTTTTGTTTTGTTTTTCGGCGCAAGAACAAAGTGGTAGATTTCTTTTATATGCGTAATTTTGTCATCAGATGGCACCACATGCAGTTTGCATTTGTAAAATTATTTAAATAATATTATATTACTTATTCTGCTATTCAGAGCGGAGAAGAATGCACTAAAAAAGAGATAACTAACATCGGTCCAGTCGATCTTGAGTTATAAGTGGTGTAACTAACACGACTTTCTTATATATATTTAGATATATCTGATTAAATTTTGAAATTATTTCAAATTAACATAAGCAGGTCAAAGAGTACCCATCCGTTCAATTAACATAGAATATTTAACGTTATTGCATCCTGCCCTTCAAACTCATGCATTTAATTATATAAAAAAAAACACCTTAAGATCGAAATACCTATTATAAAGAAAAATATTTTAATAAATTATTCACACGTGAAATTCTGATTTAAATATCAAATTTACATTTATGTCTCGCAATGCGACATTTAAAAAACCTTTTGTAGAACAAAAAAATAAATTTTAGTTAGAAAAAATAAATAGGTGAAGTAAAAATTGGGCAATGTATGAAATATTGCCGTGAAAAATTAATGCGCTAGTGAGCATGCTTAAGTTTTCGTAATATTTTAGCATAAGTTATTGATAGGGATTCAATATTAATGCCCGGCTATTCAGTCAAGTCTATTATCTTTCAATCTTTGCACATAATTTAAACGAGGAGCGATTCGTCACAATTTCTATTTGTCTCGAAGAAACCGTGAAAAAAACAACATGCTTTTCATTAATTTTGTCATGATTATTGATCGCTTAGGACGTTATGAACTTTGACAGCCGATATTATCGCACCTTTGTTCGGTAAACGCGTTGCATTTTCATGAAGGCTTTGTCACTCACACCTATGTCAGTGTGTGCGTGAAGGCGTATTCAAACTTCAGTCGTCGCAGGCGCCGCCTCGCGAGTCAGTTATCGTTTAGACGTCACCGGTCGTAGACGTCTGCTAATACAAAAAGAGCCTTAATTTTTTTGTGTCGGCGTAGTTCATATAAGGTTATCGGGGTTGTTGCGGGTAGGATATCCGTACGCAAACTTTGGGTAAGTTTCTTAACCTTTTTAGTATTTAAAGTTTGCACGCTGATTAGTAATGTATGTTTGGATTTTATATTTTTTTACTTATTTTCTCTGAGTCACGTTGTTTGCTGTATGACATCTACACTAGTGGTGTAATAGCATTGTTAGTCAGTGGATTATCTACGCGCGGTATTTATTGTAGGTTAAAATAATTCTGGTTTAAAAATTCATATAACATTGAGTATAAGTAAGCTTAATTAGACGATTGAATCCAAATAGTCAAAATATGTATCTTGATGAGGTTGGGATTCTTTTAATTGATTATTTAATTATAAATATATTAAATTAAAATCGTATTCTTCAAAACTTCCTATATGTTCTTCTTACTATAAGTGATGTCTTTTGCCGAAGTTTGATGCAATTAAAATAACATTTATATAATGTTTAATCAAAGATAAGGGATGAGTCGAGTCTATTTCTAACAGTCCTAGCTTTGAAACATTCTATAGACGTTTAACGTAGCACATGTCCAGCCAAGAAATAAGCCTCTTAATATCTACGAAACTTTAAATGAATGAGTTCCTTCAATTCCGGTAACGGGTTCCTTAAAGTTAGGAGTCGTTGGAATAACGGGAAGTAGGTCAAACCTAATGATCCAGAGCTAACAGTAACTCAAATCGACACAACCATAATTTTTATCAAAATGTATTTATGTGGCATATTGCATCATCAGGCAAGTAGTTTCTCAAAACAGTACTTACATGACTATCGTGAATTACGGAAGATTCTTGTAGCCCTTTAAAGAATATAGATTTTCACTACAGAATTATAAAAATACTTTAAAGTTATGTAATTCGATCCTGCCGTTGTTTATTTAAGTTATTAATAATAAACACGTAGATAATTTTAATAGCGTATATAACTATTATTCCCTGAAATCCGTCCATCCCTATTCTTTTAGAGTTGATTTGTTAAAACCACTAATATATTATTAAAAATAACAACTGAGCTGACCTACCTGATCTTAACATTCTCTTGCAATGAAATATAATCATTTATTCATTTTGTTCGAGGCTAGGTGGTAAGGTTCTGCCTGAGTGCACGGGTCAAGAATTTATGAGGTAGCTGTCTGTTTTAACTACTAAAAAGGAGAGAAAATTTATTTATTTAGTTTAATTTATTTTTATTAAATTTATTTAAAAAATACATACATATTATATTTAATCAGGCTACATACGTATAATTTGTATTTATAATTTGTTCCCTTTGGAGTAGACTCTTGGGCCGTGGCCGGTTTCAATTCCTGTGCGCTTATTTAGTTGGCGCCTGCTAGATAGTTCCCTCGCTCAGTAGATTCCTAGCTCAACGAATAAGTATCGCAATACAGCAATGAAATGTTGCCATCGTTAAAGTTACACTGTCACAGGGACGTTTCTAAATTTGTTTAAATTTTCATTTTCATTTTTTAATTTTAGCTCCCTTAGAGTCCCTTAGGTGATGACGCTAAACTATAGTCATTTGTAAAGATCGCGGTCTTACAAAAAATATACCATAACACAAAATAATAGCAATCGTTATCATTAATATTAGTTTCATTTATCTCTAATATATGTAAAATTGCGTAAAATGATAATAAGTTTTACAATCCTTAAAAAATGCATTTATGTGATTTTTTATAAGTAGATTCATAAATTTTTAATTTTAGTTGTTGCAACAAATACATCATTAATATGCCAGGAGTTATAAAATAGGGCTTTCAAAATAATTGTTAAGGTTATGCTTCCGTGTCAAGGCAGTTATCATTACAATATTGTAATAAAATATAATTTGCTTTACGTTCAAAGTTATATTTGAATTTTATGAATTGTTATCAGCTGGTAGTGACCTTTTTAATTAAATTATTCATTATAATTACGTGAATGTATTCAAATTTTATTTTCAAAATGTCATTGTTGTACCAGAATTGTGGTTATAATAGACGTAAGTAATCCCTTTAAAAACATAAGTCCATATTAAAGTCTAATTCGTATCTCACACAAATATGTCCGACAGAAGAAATAGTTTGACAGCTCCTAGATCTAGATTTAAGTCTCTAGATCTAGATTTGACTGAAGGTTCTATACTAATGAAACTATATTCGTCTCATTCTGACTGGTTGTGTTTACGCCGTGATGAAAAGAGATAGATGTCAGTGATATTCTATGAACATATTTTGTTAGATGTTGTATTATGGTTTTACGGAGAAGAATTGGAGAAAGAATAGTACAGGAACGGTGCCTCAATTTTTCTTCCTATTAATATATTTGGAACCATTGTATGAGTTGATATATCACGTTATTCCTATATTAAATACTCTTATCACTAGAAGTGATTGACATTGAGCGAGAATTGGGCTAAAGTGGTACTAATATCTTTATTCCACGCATAGGATCGAGTCGCAGCAAACACTTGTCTTTTAATTCAAAACACTTGTTCTGGTCACAGGTTAACCTAAGTTAGTAGTAAGTAAAGCATATAAGTAATTGTAAGTTACTCAATCGCAAAATATCTTTCTTCATATACCTACTTAGGTAAACAAGTACACTTATGAACGTCAAAAAAGAAGTTAAATTAATTGGAAATTTTGCATTTACTACCAGTTCGCAAGTCAAGGGCGTAGAGCGGGCAAGAAGAACTGACAAAAAACTCCGCCAATCTTTTAAATCGCTTAGTTTTGAGTCATACAAATTGTTTGAACTGGAGAAAATCAATCCCAAAGATTAGGATCATTTAAGTATTCGTCAAATTGATAAAAAGCTTTATTGATTTATTTACGTTTAACGAGAGATTTGAATTTATAAGTAGGTTAAAGATAACTTATTCAAAACAATAAAATACAGTCAAATGTGTTAAAAATAGGACAAAGTTATCAATATAAAACAAAACTCACGACGACGCTAATAAAATATTTATTGTCTATGGCACGACTGGGTTGATTTTTATTAGTTCTTACTATAGTCCTTAAAAATATGACACGATTTTAAATTTCGTATTCTAAGACACCTATATGTTTTGGGAAGTCCTTCTTTATAAGAAGAGTATAAAAACAAATAAATCAGTGGCGCTTGGCCTCAGATTTCTGAATCTGTTTTTAATCTGAATCGCCTTTTTGGGTCTAAGACATGTCGGTTTCCTCACGATGTTTTCCTTCACCGTTCGAGCAAATGTTAAATGCGCACATAGAAAGAATGTCCATTGGTGCACAGCCGGGGATCGAGCCTACGACCTCAGGTATGAGAGTCGTACGCTGAAGCCACTGGGCCAACACTGCACTGAAGATATGAAAGATAAGAAGAGTATGATGAACTTTTATGCTTTAAGCAGGTGTGTTAGATTTGGGATTGGCTAAAAGTTTCTTTGAAACTGTCGTCATTTCAAAATAATTCAGCTATATTCCAGTTCAGAGAAAAATTCAATTAAAAGCTGCAGTAGTTTTTGAGGTATAATATAGTGTAATATTTTTATAATGAAAAGGATTTTGATTGCGTTTTATGTGTGAAGACATCCCAGGTTACAAGTAGATACAGGTTATGTTCCAATTAGTTCAACACTAGTGTTAGAGTGACTCGGTGTCATATTTTTTCATCCATTTTTAATAATAAGAATCAAAATTTGCAGGGTAGAGTTTCAAATGCCCAACCTCGGTGTTGTGAATAGCTCGTTTCACCATTTGGCTGACTGTGTTTTGCAATTAAATAAAGAGACATTAAGTCAATACATTATTGGAATTTGATCTGATATTTAACAGAGATAGAGAGGTAGTTAGTCTTTTCTGGTTAGACCAGTGTTGGGGAACGGCCCACGCCCCATAGGGGGGCAATTTGTTTATTAAGGAGGGCAATCGAAATCAGCTGGATATAACACAACGCGGAGAATTGTGACTAAAACTAACCAAATTGAAAATTGTTTTGTTTTGAAAATTTACTTATTGTTATCGTTAACAATTTCTTAAGAATTTTGGGTAGGCTATTGTGGCACAAAAAAGGTTGGGAAACATGTAATGTCTAACGTTGCATGACGTAAAATAATTTTCATATTTATCTATTTATGTATTGTCTACATTAAGTTTTGCAATAGATATAATTATATCGCGATAAAAAGTTACATCTCACACGCGATTATTGTATTTCAAAGGGATTCTTTATTAATTGTGATTTTATATATTTTCATCAAATGTAGCAAAAATATTATTTATAATAATTTGAGTTATACTCAACAATAATGGTTAAGGGTTGGGAGGCATAGATTACATTTAAACGATGAGCTATGTACGCTGTGTCTATCCTTTCTTGGGACTTAATCTATAACGTGATTCAATAATATTCCTTATAAAGTACAGTCACAGATTATCGACTAGGAGGTATTGGAAGTATGATAATCTGTAAAATGTATTTTAACATATATGTATAAGTTGACTGAAGAATGTCGAAAACACCTAAGACAATAAAAATGTCTAACATAGGTTCATGAACCATATACGATGGTAGAATTGTTATATCAGATGATTGAAGGCAGCTGATCAAATTCTCTACTGTCAAGACAAAATATACTCTATTGCATTTACTTAAGGTATTATTCAATTTAATAGAAATATGCATAATTTTATTAGTTTTTGACGCACGCCTTACGTAAATATTGGTTTGAAAGTTTAAATTTGTTTTACAAATAAATTCAATTCGTTTATACCAGTTAAATTGTTTTAGAAATGCTAATATTTACAGATATTGTAACGATTTTATTCTGTCATTCAATGCGATAAATGGAAACGGTTCTTGACACAATATTTTGTAGAGCAAAAAACGGAAATATTAAAAGTTAATTCTGCGTAAAGATAAGTCACGAGGCCTAGAAGGTGCCAGAATGGGGGGAGATATGAATTAAAAATACTTGCTTGTCGCATGTCGATTTCAGCAAAAAATTAAACTTAAAATCGGCTATTTTCTAATGCGTAACGGAATTGTTCTGTACTAAGATACATAACTAGCAGTACTGCAGATAGAAACAAGAAAAGGAAGGACAAGAAAATTTAGTTTAAAAGTGTAACGTTTAGCCACTCCGTTAACCGTCACTGGTAATTTAGAAAGTATTTAGAAACTCAAACGGGTCACCAAAAAGTATTTAATCTATTGTTGGGCGTGTAAAGCAAATAGAGCATAGAGCACTCACCACAGATAACAGACCGTATTACGGGAATACCGTTATTCCCTTATCTGTGGCGTTTTTATCTCTGCTGTGTTTGATGACCCAGAGTATAACATATTTTTACCTTAGTCTAAATACGTCAAAGTTTTTGAGACAGATTGCGTTAATAATAAGCTACGGATACTACGTAGCTTATATTTATATTTTATTTTTATCTTTTTATATTATCTTTTATACATACTTTTGTACCGTGTTACGTCCTTATTCATAAAATCCTCAAATAGTAAATGAATATTATGTCACGTTATGAGTCGTATTATGAGATCACAGTGTCACGAATACGATAAGGACAAAATATTACATTGCTATTTGTCTTTTGTAGAATCCCAACTCTATATATCATCTGTAGAGTATCTGAAACGAGATGAAGCGCTAAGTGTGACTCCAATGTGTCAAATCGTATTGACAGACCTACGGGAGTCGTAGTTCGCGCTAAGTCTCGTTTCTGAAACTTTTAAGGACTTTCTATCTAAAACTCGTACTCCTCATTTTCATATAAATTTATTTAATTTAGAAACCATTATGATAACATTTAAACAGACAATAATTACAAGTCAAGTACACTTTATCTACCCCTCTCACATGTAACTGATAAAAAACAAGATGGCGTCCGTTAATGGCGGGAAAATGTTGAAAATGGTGATAGTGACGCGTTATTAGCTAACTAGTTTTCTAATGAAAAACTCAGTACTATTTTAAGTGTTAAAGCTATTTTAAGTAAAGCATTTTAATACTGAATGGAATGGATTCTCAAAATGATTAATTAACCCGATATATCCATATCAGTGAAACCGTAATAGGCACTTGTTATATATCGATTGTGATCACAAAAAAACTATTGATAACAGAAGAATCCTTTATCAATTGATAATGTGGATTCTAGGAATATAGTACGGAACATGTACACGTCAATAGTAATATTAAAACTCATAATTTGTATGAGCGTTTTTTGAAAATATTGTGTGAGTAAATTCCCGTGGCTCGTACCAATAGGTACACAAGTATATCGAATGCTAGTTCTAAAGTGTTTTGTTTGTTTTGTTGTATTGTTATATATATATATGGATATACTATAATAAAAATCCCTCCCAGGCCTTAATAATTAGGCAGTAAATAACTATGAGTATTCATTTGCTATGTTTATTTTTGTGTATTTTATCAGATATAGAAAATTCCGTGAATGGTTTTCTTATCAATACTTTTGATCACGATGTAGCAAGTTTGTATTTAGAATTCAATAGAAATTGGTTCCTCACTACACAGCCGGGAAACGCGCGGCGCGTTCGTTTCCTGGTTCGAAATATTTTTGTTTCCATCAAATAATACTGGTTTTTACGGTAAAGAGGATCGTGAGGGACACCAGCAGCCCCAAAACAGTGTGTCAGGCACAGAATACTTAACCTACTGGTCCGAAGTCATGGCGGTTGTAGCGCCACAGGTTATTTCGAGCGAATTGTCGAGAATATTTTGTATATATGTATTCTCTTCATACGTTTGTTTTATTTTGTCAAATGTTCTGTAAGCTTATTAACTGAGTCCCATATTCTATGTTATACATTCTTTGAAGTCGGCAACTAAGTTTACAAAGGTATTATATGTCTGTATGTTTCTCACACGTTGGGTATTCAGCTGATGTAGCGTTTATGAGGAATTCCATAATTCATGTATTTTTAGTAACGTTTCGTATTTCAATATAGCTTTGTTCTATTAAAAATAAGTTTCTCTAAAATGGACATGGACAAAGTTGTATAATATTAAATTGAATATGTTTGATATGGATTAGAAAAGGGAAGAAGTACTGGAACTCATTTTCATATAACACGGGTATTCCCCTATATAACGCGGGGATACTGTGATATTTATAATGAATAGTAACATAACTTTTTCTTAATAATCGATTTTAAATCCCCTTTGACGTTAAGTTAAACGTGAATCATTTGTACAAAACGCGTTATAGGGACGCGTTATCAGAGAATACCCTAGGTACAACGCGGAACCAATCTACCGTGTTATAGATATCTGTTCCTTGATCATGTAAATAGGCAAGTACTAAGATGATCAGCTTTCTGCCCGACGTCAATTGGGACCTTATACGTACTAGACTTAACTTCACCGTATGAACAAGTATTATTACACACAAAAAAAATTTATTTGGACAAGCCCTAGTAAGACTTTTTCAGCCCTGTTTAAAAAGTTTCTCGACTTTTTTAAGCTTAGTCTAATTCGTCTAACCCCTTCTCCCTAAATAGGCCTAAAATTAATATTCAGCCCGCGTCATCGGGTCACCGGTACCGACCCGTATTATATGTTAATATACGATTACAATTTAAAATTGGTCTATTTCAAATTTAAAACGCAATGCTTGCTGAAACACCCATTTACAAATAGAAGATACCGTTGTTTTTCACGATAAAGGTGTGTGAATTAACTTATAGTAACGGACTTCGGGTCACAAAACGATATATTTTTTCAATCAGGATTTTTAGGGCAAGCCGGCCTTTTAAAGGATGGGTACTTGTCGTCTGGCAATGTGAGTGTCCACTATTCTAGAAGGATCCTAAGTCGAATTGGTTGGAAATACTTTGATAGGCAGCTGGATGATGGTGCGCGATAAAGTGTCTTATAAAACGCTCAGTTGTGGAACAAGGCATAGGATATGGGTATTATTTTGTATTAAGTGATGAAGTATTTATTACTTTGGATAAATAGATTAATTTTTTAGTGTACAGATTTTGATGTATTATTTAACTAAGAATAAATAGACGTTCATATACTGTTTGAAATGAAGGTTTCAAGGAGCCTAAAGAACCTTAAAGTATCGAATGTTTTTTAATTCCACTTGAAAAGGATAGGGATAATAAATATACGACCTGTTTTAGAAATTAGGTTGCAAGCGAAATCGCAGACAAAAGTTGATATTTTTTTATGGAAAGATCATATTTCATTTCAATATTTCATAAAACACAAGTGAAGCGAAGTAGGTTATGATTTAAGAACCATTTAATAATTCAGTGACCGATATATGCGGTTTCGTAAACAATATTTTTTCTTTGTTTGCAAGGATTTGGTATTGTAATTATGTGACCTGAATCGCAAAGATTTTTGGAAAGTGTGTCAGTAAATACAGATTATATTATGGAGCTAACACATAGTTTACCTCCAAAATTTTATAAAGGAAACGCTTTGACAGTAGTTCTTTGTTTCAGCTTTTTTGTATTTTTGATACCGATATAGATATATTACGTTTATGGGATGTATTTTTTGAAATACCACCGCCCATAGACGCTCTCAATGCCAAAAGGCTCGCGAGTGCGTTGCTTTTAAGAATTGGTACGCTTTCTTCTTAAAGGACCGTAAGTCCGTAAGACCGTAATTGGTTCCACGTAGTCGTGGTGCGAGGCAGAAACTGCCTTAAAACTTACTCAATGAAACTCTCTTACACTACTCTTAGTCAATGCTCAAATGAAGGGAGAGGAACAACTGGCCAGAAATTCTGTTTTACAAGATGCTTGTAAGGAGCTGTAACTAATATTAATGTTAACGTAAAATTGTAAACACCGTTAGATTGTAATCTATCCCGCGAGATTATAAACTGTCGAAAGATTGTGAACCTCAGCTTACTGCTTACAATTTAACGTATTATTATTCGGTAGATTGTACTACACTAACTTAGTTATCATTCAAACTTCTTTGGTCAATTACAGATTAATTTTACTTTCCAACAATTTCATATAACTACCTACAATTATATTAATACTTTACAATTTTACGGTGACATTAACATCATGAAAAAGACTCATACTTGACAAAATGTGTTGTGTTTTTTTATGGTATGGTAAAGTGTACTCTTTATATCGTATCGTCTATGGCTACAAAGGCTTTTAAAGAGGTTAAATATAAAACTATAATGAATAGAAGACATTATCTGTGGTTTTATTTAAACAGATGTGTTGACTCGGCCGAACAGACAAATTCTTTAGATATAACTATTTGTACGCATCGCGTTCAGCATTTTTATATTCTTCTATTTGTTGTTCGTTAACTTAAAACAAAGTTGGCCTAAATAGTTAAAAAGGAACTTTTATAAAAAAAATTATATACGAAGACCAGCCGTAATTGTTACGAGTCTTTAAATTTTCTATGGATGCAGATTTTGCATTCATTATTTACAGTAGAAGGGATATGTAGCAATTACTAAAGCTGGTATTTTAAATTTAGCACCTGCAGTACCTACCATCTTTTCAGTTATTGTACATATAAGGTGAATGCTAGGTATTTTTCAATTGGAGTCGATTCCCTGTCTTGGGTCTTCCCTGGGAGACCTCCAAGAAAAAAGCCGCCACCTACTTAAATGGGTGTCCATGCAATGACTGCCCTTTTTGGGAGTTCCGTAGGATCGTTTGCCCCCTACCCTATTAAAAAAAGCTTTTCATCCGTATTGTGTTAACACGGATTGGTAGTTTACCTAAAGAAAAATATAATATAGATAGTATAATTTACCTACTAGGTGTACAATTCCTTATAATATGAATAACATAGTGCTTAAGTATGTAGAAAGACCTACCGCAACAAACAAACAAAGAAGCAAGATTTCATCTTGGTATAGACGAATTTGAATCACAATTCAAATTTTGAATCACAATACTGCGCATGAGTTCGCCGAGGTTACAATTTCGAAACAGTTATTAGCATTTAAAATTTGACTTTCAGAGGATGTGACGCGCCTTAACGCAAATTCGTCAAGTGTTACGGTTAAATAGGAAAATTGGGGTTTTTACTAGAGGATTAGAAAGATCCGACAATATTTTGGAAATACATTTATTATGTCTATGTGATATGGATTCGGATTTCCAGGGGTTTAAATAACATGACGATATATCTTAAAAGTTATGAAAATATTTGTATAGAAACGACAGACGGATAATCGTTGAGAGACTTTGCGCTTTATGTAGACGGTATATTTTATTTTGTATTCTTCTTTTGGTGCCTCTCCATTACTGGAGCTTGGCCGTCAGCCTTGTCAAGCGTTTATTGTCCTACGCCAGATGCAGCAACTCTTCCGCAGTCGCAATACCCGTCCACTACCTAACGTTACGAAGCTATGATTTTTTCGTTCATCACGCCGTTTACCCTGTCTATTACCCATTGTAATTAATTGAAGGAGGTAGTAGCGGTCATTACACAACACGTGGCCCAGGTACGCAACATTTCGTTGTTTAATGTTCTGAACTTTATCGTTAGAGATCTTCTGCAGATAGGCTGGCTATACGAAGCATGCGGCGATAACACCATCTCAAATGCTTATTTATTAAAAGAAAATAAAAAATAAACTCGTTAAACTTATGTTACTAGTAGCTCAAACGTACAAAGTATTCTTTAAATAGATAAAAACTTTGACACTTGACATGTGGAACCCGAGTTCGAATTTCAAAAGCGCGTCAATAGAGTATTCTGAGCACGCGCCGGGTACATATTCTAAACAAAGTTTACACATTCAAATTTCACTTCATAAAACAAACGTGGCTTACGTGAACGTTGATTATAATTCCTACCTGTGTAAGTTAGAACTTAAATGCTTAATAGTTCAGAGAGCTGTGGCCTAGTGGTTTCAATGTGCGACCCTTTGATTTCGATCTCCGGCTGTGCACCAATGCACTTTTTGTCTGTGTGCTCATTAAAACACTCGCTTGTACGATGAAGGAAAACAACGTGAGGAAACCGGCATAGATTAGGACCCAAAAGGTCGACGATGTGTCAGGCACAGAAAGTTGATATCTATTAGAAATGATCACGAAACAGATACAGAAATTTGAGGCCCACACCTAATAAGCATACGTAGCGCCATTGGTACATGTTTAAAATAGTTACTCAGCCCTAATCATAAGAAATGTGATGAATTCTTATAAGTTTTTCTTAAATCAAGAATAAATGCTCTTATACTTATATACCTTACTATTGCGATTATATCGTTGGTCCTAAATAATATTATCGAGACCTTTATCGGTGGCTCGTTATACTCGGTGGCTTTATTAAAATTCGCCTATTTCTACCAACGTACGTAACTTACATGTGGGTGACGAAAATACAGTAAAAGTTGGTGATGGCAGATTGTATTTTATTGCTACGACGTGAACTTAATTTATAATATAACACGTAGTTTTACACATTTAATCAGATCACACGGCATACGGGCTACCAGATGAAATTAAAAAAAACTTTGTGTCTCAGTACAGCTTTAAAGTAAGGTCCAGATAGCGGTTAGGATGACAAAAATGTTTTGAGATACCCTAGTGCAATACTGAGTATTTTTATGAATGAAGCCTGAAGGCCTAAGATACAATTCGCTGTGCTCTGCGGTTCCACCCGCATTAACTCGGTCTTACCGATGTTCTATAATCTATAGCCTGAACCTTTTCTCAGTAGACATACCATATCGTGTTGTTTCGGTAGATATTGATGTCTTCTATAAAGCTGTAGCACATCACTTTGCTCTATTGTCAATTGGTTTCGCAGCGCATGCGATTTAGCAACTTTTATTGGTATTTTTCAAACAGAACCCTAACTTTTGGTTCTAATGGTGAAATGATTTTTCAAATTTTCAAGTTATGGAGCCTATTCAATGCGAACAAACAATAAAATATTTCCTCTTATAATATTAATAGTTGTTTTTAAAAGCATTTATATATTTTAATCAAACCTTCTGGATTGAACGCTGAAAGCAATAATACTTAACTTATACAAGAACATATACTGTTCCTGCTTGTACAACATATCGATCATTCAACTACTGTGTAAACAATTCCGTTGCTAAGCAACGCATGGTGCGAGCGGGATGCGAATCCCCACGTAAGAAAGGGATAGCGATAGCTGGGGGTTTATTGCACGATAAGGCGTATACGCATAGTTCGTTTTATTGAGGAAAATAATTACTTCCTATGTTTGTTCGAATTGTATAATGTTACACCAGACTTTGCGCGTACTTGTTGAAGAATTATGTACTTAAACGTCTACAAATATTGTTTGAAGTTATTTATTGATAAGATTTCATCATAGTTAAAATGAGATCAACATGTATCTTGCTAACTATTCTAAAATTCTATACGATTTAGTTTCTATAGTTAAAAAAACATGCTAACAGCCTACAGGTGTGTCAAGTACTAAAAAAACAAGGACTACAAACGTTTATTGACACCAGAAAGTAAATAGAGTTCGTCCTTAGTTTTTGTTATATTTCGCGATGCGTTGTTTGTACTGCGCGGGCGCATTCTCTGTTGCATACCGATGTGAATTGGTTGTGGGTGGTCCCGAGGCGATATTGATTATTGAATTAGTAGTACCGAAATGTAGTATCATATATATCAGAATAGATAGATAGCAGAATCTATACATTTACTAACATTTACCTATTTAATTGCTTGCACATTTTAAGCTTTATTTTCGCTAAGGTCCTTTATGGAAAATAGTCTGGGGTAATTATTGCCGCATTCTCTCTTATTGTGAGTAAAGGAAATAGAATATAACCATCCTTTTTCTATGTCGGATAGGAATTAGTTTTGGCTATACCTGTTTGTATCGTATCACCTTGTCCCACTTGTTACTTGTTAATGAGTGATTATTGACAATCATCCGTCAATGCTACAAGGTGCCTTTACAATTATATTTTTTATATTTTTTTATGAATTCTAATTCCAATTTTTATAAGGCTGGCAACGCACTTGCGAGCCTTCTGGAAATGTGGCTATGGGGGTATCATTTAATCAGATGAGCAGGAGGCTCATTGTCCCCAGTTATATAACAAACAAGTATATTTTTTTCTGACCTGATTTCTGACACGTGGACAGTCGTATGAAAAGGATTCCCATTCGTTGCTGGTCTAAATTGGTACGGAATTTGGACAGACTCTGCCTATCGAATCGAATTAGTTCGGATATACTTCGATGGTTCCACATAGGGACACGTTCCACACAGTTTTGATTTTAGGAATCAGCGGAAGGTTTGAGTTTCACGGAGGATTCTCCGCTCTTTTGATATATTTTGTCTCCAATCGTGTTGCATACTTTACCTTCAAGGTACTAACTACATTTGTGTCAAGCGGCTGCGGTGTGAACAATGGTACATTGTGGTTGTATAACGTCCCAACTTTACATAACTTAAAATTTTCTACATATATTTTGTAAGTGACAAGTGAAGAAGTACTTAGGAGAACACGTTAGGTACACGCTTTCGCGTATTAGAATACAAATTGCTTTGAATTTTAATAACGTCAGGTTCCTCCTAAATTGTTATGAAAATTTCTGTATAATATTGGTATAGAAAGTTCCGACGATTAAAATAAAACCACAAGAACAACCGTAGACAACTCTCATTCGACTTGACAGGTATGACAGATCCGACAGGCTCACCAGTTACCACAGATTGCATTCTGGACGTAGACTATAGACTGAGGTCTTGTGTTACGAAACCAGTGACCCGCGTGACCGCACGTCGGGAGCTAGGTGTTTGACGGCTGTCATTATGGAACCCTAAGATTATGTCCTGGTTGAAATTATATTAAAAGTAACCATTCAAATACATATTGCTATATATTGTACTGAATATATTAAAAAATACCTGGATGTTAATTTAAAAAAAATGTGCTTTGTTAACTATTTGTCAATTGTCATACTAATAGAGCCTTGAAGAAGTATTACAATTCTAAAACATTCTTCAAATATGATTTATCAAAAATTACTCTATAAGTTTTGCATATCTATATAAAATAATACACACTACTTATCCAGAACTTGATGTTAACGGTTGTGGGCTGATCAATTAAAAAAGAAAGAAAAGTACAGAAAGTATTAATAAAGTGTAATATTTTTATTTTTTGTAAAATTTACACCATAATTGTTTTAGAATAGATAGATATACAACATATACTGTACAAAATGCATTATATATGATGTGGTGTACTTTATTAAATAAATATCTGTGTAATTTTAAAAGGTCGTAAAGGAAACAAATATTATCAGTAGGTACACAGTGCAAGTAGCTTTTTAAATCGGTGTCATTATGAACCTGCATCCGTTACGGGTAGGTCGGATAATTCGTTGGCATAAAAAGCTTTGCCATGACCGAAATGCGGACACGCTATCTTTTGTACGTCAAACGCGTACGTTTCTTGTTCTGATAGGAATTTTCTTCGAAACTCACTACAGGTAGAATGTTTTCTAAGGTGATCAACTCTTTCATATTGGAGTACTATTTTGAAAATGTAACAAAAGAGTTAACACTTTTCACACATGATGAGATCAGCGGAACGCAATAATAATTGTCTAATATACAAAAAGAAACTGTGGAACAGTTTAGTGATCATTTGTTTTTTTCTATAAGGCAAGTAGGTGATCAGCCTTCTATGCCTGACACCGTATTGACATTTTGGGTTTAAGGCATGCCGGTTTCCGGATAATGTTTTCCTTGACTTTACGAGTAGTTTTAAATGTGTGCGCATTGATAGAAAAGTCCATTGGCACACAGCTGATGTTCGAATCTACGACCTGTGGGATGACGCACTCTCAAGCCAGTAGTCCAAGACTTGTTTAAACAACAGACGAACTACTCATTGGTGTTTCATCAAATCTGAGAATTCGGCCTCTTGTAATAGAATCACTTCGCTCTTGACATGCCATTGTAAATGAGTTCCCACGATTAGAACTAGAAGACACCGTTCACGGTGACTTGTCCTTGAGCTTACGGTAAATTAAGTGACAATCATAGCTTTAGTAAACTGAGGCCAAGTACCCGAAAATAATTTGTTTTTTTTACAATACGATGCAGAAATACATAGGAAATTGCCTTACTTAAATCGTTCCATGTGCATTGTGCACCTTTAAAAAGGAACTCCAGTTCTATGTGGAATACGTTTAGAAATATTTTAATTAATTACTTCAGTTAAAAACCGATAAATATATATGCAAGAACTCCAACCAAAACTCTCCCCTAATTTAGTTTTTTAACAACGTTTAGAATAACAATGAACTTACAAACGACATACCGTCAATCAATGGTCTGTGCTCTTTGAAGCTACAGCATCTTAGCTACGTTACCAATTATGCAAACTCCGACGTTAACGCCATGTTATCAAGATTCAATATCTTTTACATCAGAGCCGTTGTTAATACCTTCTATAAAGAGACTAACAGAATTAACATTTGCATTTATCATAACTTCACTGCTGTTCATATTGATGAGGACCTAAAGCGTTGTGACTGAAGATTCAAAGTTATTTGCATTTTCAATAGAGTTATTACAATCTATACTAAGTCTTCCAAGCGTGTCATTATTAGTTCTTACTGTCTCTTCAGCAATAACCTCTATTACAGGTGCATTTGAAATACAATAGAGTGGAATATTAACTAATACACTCTTATTTTCTAAACTACTACCACATTGATTTTTAGTTATAGGATTATATGCCGTAACATTTAGTTATAAAGCCCATTTTGATTTGACAACTTTCAACACGCAATTTTCCGCTTGCAATCAAGGACACTGTATGTGAATAGTGAAATTGATTCTATTGCGATTATGATTTTAAATTGCAATATAATTCTATCAACACGACGCAATATTTTATTTATAAACCTTTCCAACCTTCAGGATACGTCGTACATCAAACATGCTTTAGTAATAACTTAACATAACAAACAGTATTGTTATGTGTATCCAAATCTTTGCATAACAAAATATTATCTCGCACAGAATCACAATAACCGATTATATAAACAGAAACTGTTTTGAAAACTTAGCATTGATTGCAGCTGCAAGTTCCTCGGCCAATACCCTATTGTTCCTTAGTCGTTTCTCTAATGCGTTCTTAAACTAGTCTATGGTTCTAAAGAGGTTCGATGAAAAATCTTCTTTGGCCAGCCATAAAAAAGAAGACCTTGTTTATAAAAAGAATAAAACTCCAGTGCAGTTCCCGCGTAATAATCGTCGTGTCATTAATAATTATAGATCAAAAAGCGTGGAATTTTTAAATTATTTAGAGCGTAATAATTGTATATCAATATGGAGGTTGTGTAGAATTTAATATGAATTCCCTTGAATTGTTTTTTCTTGTTGTGCTTTTGGTTTGTGTGTGTTCGTCTCTTTCGGAATGGTCACTACGTGAATATAATGAGGTAATGTATTTTTATTGGGTAAAGTAAAAGCGTTCTTAGCAAACATGTGATTTTTAAGTCTCACACGCAGTATATAAGAATCCTTAGCAAAGAAAATTATTTGCCTATTATAAGCCATCCACTGAAAATATGTTAGAAGCGTGACATCAGTTTGCATGTCAACAGTTGTGACGCAACGCATTGTTAAGAGCTGAAGGAAAAC
Source organism: Pieris melete (assembly GCA_963693345.1). Classification (NCBI taxonomy): domain Eukaryota; kingdom Metazoa; phylum Arthropoda; class Insecta; order Lepidoptera; family Pieridae; genus Pieris; species Pieris melete. The sequence goes on from CAVNZK010000030.1 coordinate 2,533,913, forward strand.
CGGTCAAGGATTCGAGTTAACTTCACTTAAATCTTATTACTTTAGTTTTAACATCACCCTTGTATGATCCCAGATACGTCATGCGTGTACTAATTGTTTAGCCACTGATAAAATTTATAACTATGCTTTAATATACATCAACCACTTCCTCGGTTTTTTAGTAAAAAAAAATATATATATATGTGTTCGTTATCCAAGTTCACAAATAAAAATGAAATTCAAATTAATTAATTGTGCTATTTTATTAATGAATAAGTCTCTTCTAATTGAAATAATATTGAGGATGCTACAAAATTCACAATTTTACACCATTCCGACGTCGAAGGTCCAACAAGTACAGGTTAAAAACCGTCCGTGCCTACACAATAGGCGATAAACTCCTCTGATTGAGTTAGGTTGAGATCGGTTCCTGTTTCATTGGTCAGTGAACCCAGGACCTCTTGTTGTTATAGAATATATACCAGTTCAAATATATAGGTAATTACAATTATGATTAAATGTCTTATTCTGAACATCCACAATTCAATAAAACACATATTTATGGTTTTTTTAAAATTTGAGTATTATCTGTTGTTCATGCAGTCCTGTCCAAAGATTTGCTATAGTATGTTATTATTGCGCTATACATTGCTTGACGAGAATGACATTTAAAGTTCGCATTTGTATATTGAACGAAATGATTTTCCACAATGCTCCCATTATTTAAATCGTTAAAGACATTAAGAAAGGGGATAGTATAAATGATGTGAGGTTTCAAAACTGGGCTTATTAAATTGCCTCACTCCAGCTTACGGTCACAACCTGATAGAGGTGATAACGTTGATAACATATCTTAATCTCTTCGTCTGTCCAAACATAACCGCGGTGACCGTTATTTGCACTATTTTGGAATCCAAACATTGAAGAAGACAATTGTACTACAATTCGTACCAAAGTTCTTACTTCAAGATTCAAGGTTCAAGATTCAAAGCCTTTATTTCAACTAATACAAGAGAAAGTTTACAAAATATAAATGTATATAAAAAAAATTCTTTTAGAAGGTTTTGTTGCTCAGCTGTCCTCTTGTACAGCTTGCCTTTGTGGCACAAAGACCTCCTCCAGCTGTTTCCAGTGCTTCCTATCCCCGGCAAGTCTTTGCCACAGAGGACCAGTGGCTTTTTTAAACTCATCAGCCCACCGCGCACATGGTCTTCCTCTCTTTCGCTTGGTGTTGAAGCGAGGTGTCATTGAATGACTTTTTCGACCATTTTGCTCTCTGGCCTCTGAGCAGGTGTCCTGTCCATCTCCATTTAAGCCTTTTGGCCCTGGTCATTGCATCTTCCCAGTTGGTGATCCTTCTAAGTTCTTACTTAGTTAAATTTATTTATCTGTTGGTTGGGATGGGGTCGTTTAAAGTCAGTAACAAAGCAACTTATGAAAAGTTTTGTTACTGACTTTAAACGATCGCTCTATTAGAGTTCACAGTTCAGTATGTATTTATTAAAATAGTAGCATTTTCTTGAGTTTTAAAATGTATTCCGTGTAAATTTTAAGTAAGGTGCGACAATGTTTTATCAGTTTCACGCACCACTTGCTCGAAGGAAGTTAAAAAAACCGGTGAAAAACTTTAATTTATTTCTTGAATACTAAATTAGGTGTGTGGTGACAACATTGTGTTTCTTATCGTGTTCGTCGATGAAGGTTTTGTCGTATGACGAACAATATTGTCATTGTCGCTGGTTTATTATGGAAATCATGTCAAAAATATAACCTACTAGCTACCCCCGCGAACTTCGTTTCGCCTTAATATGATTTTTACTTATCCTGATTTTGCCGGGTTTTCCGTGGAATATTTCCACTTTGTCTCTCCATAAAAACCCTCGTAAGAGTTCAAGGAATGAATAAAATAAAATTATTCAAATTGTTCCAGCCGTCCTCGAGTTTTGCGTTTTGCAACATATTTTGCGATTCATTTTTATTTATATACTAGCTGCGCCCGTGAACTTCGTTTCGCCTTAATATATATTTTTTTTGTTTACCTACCTTTTTAGTAGCTATACGTACACATTATGCTATGCTATCCCATAGAGATTGTTCGCTTTTCCGGAATAAACACCTCAGTACTAAGTAAAACTATATTTTTTATGTTTCCAATTTTTCTCTCCATAAAATCCTTTCTCAGAGTTTAAGAAATGAGTAAAATAAAAAAATTACTTTAATTTGTCCAGCCGTCTTCGAGTTCTGCTCTTAGCAACATCTTTTTCGATTAATTTTTATTTATATCTAGATAGTAGGTAACTTTAATACATTTAAGAACGTCAAAAAATTAATTAAATTCCTCAAAACTTACATTAACCAGTTCTCAAATCAAGGGCGTAGTACCACCTCTGCTTTTTGCAGATGCTTTTCCTGTTTTCCACGAGCTAAAGGCATGTGTATTTAAACGTAATTAACATTAGAGTTGCGTTTAATAGCAGTCCTGTCGTTCCGGCACAGTGGCTGCAAGGTCAGCAGACGACACTAATTTATCATGCGATTCTTATGCACTTACTTTTTGCTTGTATTACTTCATATGTGTGCAAAACAGCTCAAAACGCTACAAAATAAAGTAGCGTATTTTGAAATGAACGGGCTCGTATATGACCCGTATGGGAAACTACTGAAAGATAGTCACGGTGTAAACCTGTAGGGTTGCTTTTTTTGATGGAGCGATGAGTTAGAGAATATTGAATACATTTTTAGTAGAGGACATTACGTATATATAATAATCTAATTTAATACATTTTATTCACAGTGGTTGCCTGGAAAACATTGCTTAAAAGTGATAAGGCCGCCAGTTACCATCCAAAATTCATTTAATTATGTTCAATTTTTATTATGTTAACGCGACGAATTGTTAAGAAATAATTAAGTAAATAATAAAGATATAGCAAGTACGTCATCTATAATAAATTGTGTGTTAATTAATATTCAATTAAGTAAGTAGTTGGTTGTCAAGAAAGATATTTTCAACGGAAAACAATCTATGTTTTATCTATGTACAGTTTCAAGACTTTTTCTGAATAAACTTTATGCAAGCGTAGTCTTAATAGCTCTCTTGTAAATGTCTTATCCAAGGCAAAACGCTTATTAGCACAAACCAACTATAAATATAATCTATGCAAATATAACGGTTGTATTTTATTGGTTTTATTTTATTTGAAGTTGTTATAGCACTAACTGAAGGGAACTTACGGTTGCTATGTTGATAAAGTGAAACTTGAAATTCTATATTTCGTTAGCTATATTTATTTTATGTTAGCCCACTTATGAATTGGTACTTGCATATTATATAAATATACAGTTTTACCGTACAACCAACCTTTTTGCAATTACAATTATTTATTATTATTTTATCTAAAACCTATGAATTTTAATTTTCCTTTCAATAGTTCTATATATTCTTGCCAACGATAAACAGCAAAAAACTAGCCTGTTTCTAGCCTAAAAAATTACCTTTTAGTAACAGTTGTGATTCAACGTTGAACAACCGACAAAGATATGATATCGTATTTTAACACTTATGTGAAGGACACTAATTCATAATCTGTATTTCTATGAAAAGACTAGGCTAGTGCACGTATTCAATAACTAAAGAGTAAATGACTCGGGAACAATTTCGCTTCACCTCAAGAAGAAATTAATTTTTATGTATTTGTTTTTTTACAGAGACTCTCGAGAAAAAATGGCGTCAAAGAAGAAGAATCCAACTGGTATTGGGATCCACCGCCTCAGACTTCGAAACCTTTCGACCATGAAGTGGAAAAACAGTATAAACTACAAATTCAAGCATTACAAGACGAAATATCCTCCATAAAAGATCGGGTCACCAATGATAGTAGACCTGATAATGACGAGGAACTGAACAGACTTCGCGAAGAAAATAAAAACCTCACGAATAGCTTAGAAGACTTGGATTGTCAACACCAAACAGCTATGGAAAAACTTCTGTCCCTTAAAAAAGAGTTACAGAAAAATTTCGAGCTGCTAAAGCAAGAACACGAAGAAATGAAATATGCCAATGTTGAGTATTCGGAAGATAACAAACGTTTACTAGTGCAATTGAGCGATAGAGATAAAGAAATAGAGAATATGAAATCTTTACACACTGATTATGAAACGCTTCACCATAAATACCAAAACTTAGAAAGAATTCACAGCTTACTGAGAGAGAACGCAGAAAAGTTTCAAGAAGAAAACCAAGAGCTTCACGAAGAGGTGTTTAAACTGCAAGAAAAAGTCACAAAAGTGGAACATGACATTGAAGTCATCTCGAAAGAAACAGAAATGTCTGAAACGGTTCCTAAAGTAAAATACGAAGAACTTCAGAAAAAGTTACAAGACATGCAAGAAAGGCGACCGACCAATCAAGATCATTTGGACGAAATAAACATTGATGATAACGCAAAAAGTGTCATAGAAACCCTGAAACGTGACATCAGCGATCTAAAACGTAAATTAGCGGAACGTGAAAATACTGATTTAACAGACAATAAAACAGTTAAGCCCGAAAAAATCATGCAGCTTTATAATCGCTATGTTAATTTTGATTTACCAGTTGATTATGTTGGGGAGATGCCATCTGTAGCAGATAATATAGTATTGTTTAAGTTGGAAAATGTATTTAAAACTATTAACGCATTTAAAAAAGAAATTGAAACGTTAGAACAAAAATTATCAGAAAAAAAGCTTAATATTAGCCAGTTAAAGACGCAAATGGAAGATCTGACTGCGGAAAATGAATATCTGACATCAGATATCCAGCATTTTGAAAGTGAATTAGATGAAATGAAGAAGAACAACGATTTTCTCATTTCAGAAATAGCAGCCCTTAAAAACACTTCCAAACTTGAACCAATAATAGAGACACACGAAGATAATTTGGTTAAGTTAGAAAGTGAATTGGCTGATTGTAATCAAATTAATAAGACATTTGAATCAGAAATAATGAGAGTAGAGAAGGAATTGATTGAAGTAAAGTCAGAAAAAATCATTCTACAAGAAAGTTTAAATGATTTGCGGCAGAAATATACATCAATGATTAATGAATTAGAAACTTGCAAAAATGAGACGAAGGCGGTAGAAGAGCTTGAAAGCAGCACTAACGTTACACAAAATGCGAAACTCTTGAAAGCATGTGATGATATCGATGATTTTAAAAAACGATTATTAAATGCTACTTCAAAGAACGAACAACTCGCTATTGATTTACATATTGTTGAGAATGACAAGGTGTTACTTACAAAAGAGGTAGATGAGTTAAAAAATGCGTTAGCGGAAAGGTCTTCTTCAAATAAAGAGTTAGAATCTTTAAAAGCTGTTTTAGACCATAAGTTAAAAGACTTAGAAAACAAATTAGACGCCATGATAAAACATAAGCAAGATCTAGAAAATGAAAACTTGGAGCTATTAGAAAAAGTGAAACTGTTGGAGTCAGAAAAGAAAAATCAGGAGGATATTGAAAAAACGCTTAAACAAAATAGTCAACTAGCGCTTGAAATTGATGACCTGCAGAAAAAAAACTCAAATCTTTTACAACAGTTGAATGAACTACGTAATGAAATTACACTTCTGGGACAGGAAAAAGATGATCTTATCAATGAGAATAACTCACTTAAACAAAATGAAGTTATTGAAACTGGTAATCTTACAGAGCTGAAGAAAATAACGAATGCACTGCAGAGTAAAACTGATGAATTTAACACCTTAAGTAATGAGTACTTAGCGCTAAAGAAAGAAAATACCAATACCCTTGAAAATAAGGCGCACGTTGAAACAGAGTTGGCTAAAGCTGATGTTAAAATTCTACACATGCAAGAAGAATTTGATAAATTAATATCTGACTTAAATGTAAAAGATTCCATTATTGATACATTAAATATTACTTTAAATCAGAATCAAGTCACGCTGTCTACCCTCAGTCAAAATGTAGCCGATTTTGACAGCAACATTTCCATTAAAAATGCAGAAATTGATCGACTTCAGAAATCTTTACAAAAAGTTACAGACAACCTAAATAAAACAATTGAAAACTCAAACCATAGTCACGAAGAGCTTAAAAAATTACATTCTGAAAAAGAAGACATTAATAAACAAATATACACTTTAAATGATGAAATCGTGGCTAAAAATTCGGACATAACGAAATTAACTAGCCGACTTGAAGAACTTGATAAAGTGAACACACAGTACAAATTTAATTTAGATAATAAAGATAAAGAAATCAAAGAGTTGCGGCAATCAATCGTTGAATTAACTGATAAAATCAATTCAGAAACAACGACCGTTCATAACGATGTATATGCAAAATTGCTAGAAGATAAAGTAAGTACTGAAAACAAATGTGCTGAACTAAACAACATCTTAACGTCAAAAGAAAATGAATTATCAGAATTAAATCGGAAGCTTAATTCATTAGAAAATACGTGTTCAGAATATAAACTAAATATAGAGAAAGAAAAAGCTGAAAAAGCGGAGTTAATAAAACTGGTAAGCCTTAAACATAACGAAAGTCTTCAATATCATGCAGAAATACAGCGTTTAAACCACGTTATATTAGAACAAAATACTGAGTTCAAAAAAATATTTGAAGAAAAAGATGCATTACTTAAAAATCAAACCGAGAGTTGTCATAACTGTGAGAAATTACTAGGCACAATTAAAGAGAGAGACGAAGCTATAGTATTGTTGAACCAGTCATTAAGCGATTACGACAGATTGAAGGCGGAATTAACAACTGCTACAGACACGATGCGTAATTTAACTAAGAATTGCGAAGATTTGGACAAAAGCTTAACTATTCAGTTGGAGACCGTAAAGAAATTGACAGCAGAAAATATACAGGTACCTTTTTTTTCTATGCAACATTAAAATAAATTATTCTAAAACTTTCTTAGGTAAACCCCAGTTTGTTTGCTGATTTCGTTTATTGTATTCGATTAAATCAATGATTCAGAGTTCGATTTCTAAAGCATTTCTGAATTACGTAGAAAACAGTGATAGGTCTGCATCATACATAAAATTTTTCAATCTTTGGTTCATGTTAAATTTATGGTTTATGTTCCATTCTATCGGTTTTTGGTATTAAATACCGTCCACATCACATCATGCTCAACGTAAAGCTACGTTTAAAATACCCAACAAACGAAGTTTCTTCTCCTTTTTTCTCATTCAGATGCCCTTTCATCTTTAACTACTTTCTTAAAAACTAAATTTTCACTTTCGATTCAAAACTTTATACATTCATCTTACGCAACTTCTAAACCTGTCATATGCTGATACCGAAAGTATTATTCATGTGGTGAACAGTGGTTGAATTATATAATTGTAAATGTTATTATTGTGGAATTATTAATATGTCAAATGGACTAGACTAGCTGCCCACGAAGTAGGAAATTCTAGTGCACTTTCTATTTTAAAAATACATCCTTTTTTTAATATAAAGATTTTTTTCTTTTCTTAATTATGATACATTATGTAGTTGTCAGAAAAAGAGCAAAACTCTACGCGGGAGTTGGAGCGTTTACGTCATCACCTGATGGAGACAGAGGAGAGTTACACACAGGAGCTGATGATATCGGAGCAGAAGCTAACGGAGTGTCAGACGAGATTACACCAAGTTGAAGATCGGGCGAAGCAGACTAGTACTGTATATACTAGTAATAGGTAAGATTAAATGAACCTATTTTCTTTACACAATTTTCAACACGAAATTCCACCGTACTACACTTCTCCCTATAAAACTCAATCAATTATCCTTCTTCCTATGCGTTCTCAGAAACGTAACAGTATTATCTTGTTTGGCATTTTTTGCTCTGAAAAAATTATAATAGCAAGGTAAAATTAAAGGTTTAAACATTAAACCGACCTCAAATGGCTGTCAATATTATTTAAAACCTAAGAACCATATTATACACGTCCTCTCTAGAAATGTGGATACCCACCCATATCACAAAAACTACCTAATTGGAATATATGTTACCTGAATTGGATCATCTCCATATGTATGGGTTTTAGTTAGTCGAGTAAATACAAAATACGGATTGCTATCGTAAAAGTTGATAACTGTTATACTTGTTCAATATCGTTGCTTAACTTCAGGTTCAATATATATAAAAACTTTCGTATATTTTCAGCATTAGAGCCAATCAAGAAGTCGAGACCCTTAGGAATCAAATCAAACTATTAGAAAAGCAACGAGAGGATGTTCAGTCCAGGTTAAGTGAAGCTGATGACGTGAGAAGTCGGAGTGAAGCGGCCATTACGAACCTTCAAGTGGTCTTAGAACAATTTCAATTAGGTATTTTTTTTTTCAACCAGGTTGTCCAGTTTATCTAGTTTGAGACGGGCGATTTGGCAAAACAAAGCTAGAAATGTAAACCATTTTTTTTTTTAAATGTATGTTTTACCGTTTAAACCGCTTTCATATGCAGCATATTCCATGATATTTTAATAACGTATTTACTTGACAACCAAAGCGGAGACTTGTTTGTATTACGCAGTAGACGGTTTTCAGGATTTTATATTTATGCAAAGCGGGCGGGGAGAAACAAATTATTCGAAGCGGCGAGTCAAGGGCGATGTGTACCTGACACCTGTACAGGAAGTTCTATAATATCTACTCGATTTTGTCAAGACTTTTATAAACCGATTAGCCTCCTGTACCTTACAAAGCTAAACATCTCTTGTTTCTTTATATTGCATAATTCCTAAAACACTTCTTTCAGACAAAGAACGAGACATACACGCTGCGACTGAGCGAATAAGAAATAAAATGGATGAGATAAGAAGAGAAAATCAGGGTTTACAGGAAGAAATCGGTCGACTCAAAGCTAAATTGGAAGAATCCATCGCTGGGCTACAAGCGGCAGCTAGGCTTGGAGATCAGGTGGAAACTAAGACAGCTCAAATTAATGATTTAAAAGAACAAGGTAAGAAGTGCACTTTTTTATATTAGGAGGAATGTTTATATGTAGAAAGTGAAACAAATGTAACTTTTCATAAATTATCGCAATTTTATGATGGTTTCTCATACTACGCGAAAATACCTAAAAAAGTTTTGAACACAATTTTATAATTCAATTATAGGATACATTTAAATTTAGTTAGACATTTTGTAACTTTCGATTTTTCGTGTACTTTTGTCTAAATTGTAAAGTTGTGATAAGTAAATGCGTCCATTTATATTCCATACTATGTTTTACGCATTAGAGACAAAATATTTCCTAACATAACTCTTGAAATGCAAAGAAAAATAATATTGAGTATTATAATATTTGACATTTGACAGTTGAAGATACTGTGTTGCCAAAAATTAAATCTAGCATTACCAATGCGAGCGTTTGAGAATTGTGTTTGTCTTTGAATGATCTAGCAAGTAAGTTTTAGTAGAATACTTTGTATGGTCGATTACTAATTTATGCTGTTTGTTCTGTTTAATTAATGAAATATTGACTTTATTTTATTTGAGATTGTTTAGCCTATTTTCGTTCCTAGTGTGTGTTTAAATAGATTTCCGTCCGGTGACTGACTAAATATCAGCTGGTAATTCTGGGCTAGTCACCCCCAGGTTACCAATTGGTATGCAGTCAAATGCCGTTTAGCTCCTTAGTGCGACACAATCATGTAAGTTTTATGTAGAATGTGTCGCTTTCGTGTTTTGATTTGTGTAGTCTGTCGATATGATATCGTACAACCTTGTGAATATAGCTTGATTTCTGTGTTGATGACAAATATTTTTGTTATAAAAAAACCATTATAATGTTTATATCATGTTTTGACAAACGCGAACATCCCTTATCATAGACAATAAATTGGGTATCACAGAAATCAAAATATATTTAACCTGGTATAGTTGCATCTGTTGATGTTTTTTTGCTGCTGTAATTTTATATACGTTTGAATTTAAATATGTTAATCAAGTTTTATATATTCGCCTACTAAGAAAGTAATAATAAATTCAAACGTTTTAAAAAATATGTTAAGCTTACAGCATTTGAAGAATTAAGCTTGCACAGACTTCGGTCTAATCTCATTTGGTAACTGTGAGGTTTTCACACCGCGGTCAAATGACAGATTGACACTTGACAGATGTCAACCGTCACTTTGTACAGCGCACTCAGATTACCATATGGGGTTTGATTGAGGGGTGTTTCACATCGTGACGTCCTGTTTTTTCACTTTTGTCTATGCCTGTGAATATGTTGTTTTTTTAGTCGAAATTTAAAACATGAGTTTCAATATTGTCTCTAAAATATAAAAAGATTATAGAAGTTTGAATGTCTTTAAATTTCGGCTAAACTTTTTAAGGCACTTGTTTGTAAGCATTGCACATTTTACATTGATATCATAGAATACAATCAAGTTATTTGATATTCTTAGAAATCGATGTTTTTGAAGATCCCTTTCAGTTAAAGCCTAGAAGACAAACTGCGTCATTGCCTCAGAGTATTACTTCAGGTACTGGTGGTTTAATAATGGGAAAGAGGACCACTGTTTCATTTGATTTGTCTTCTTTATCTGCATGACTTGATAGATTTCATTTGATACTTACTTAGTATCTTTGACAACAATTATGGCATGGTTCAAAAATTGTTTGCATATAGATGCATGAGTAAAATGTATGAAAATCTGTCGAATTTCATTAATTTGCATGACAGTCAAATATTCAGTGCCCTTAGTTCTCTGCCCAGTGGCTGAATAATACTTAGAGGCTGTGTTCGCACTTCATCGAGCAATATGGACTAGTGCATGGTGAGAGTAGAATATACAATTTTACTGTGTTATTATTTAATCATTATTTAATTTTTAAAAGATTTTAAGTTAGTTTTTAATGATTTTAGTTTGCATAGTATTTTTCTGTTTTATGAGATTAATACAAGACCTCTTACTTTCGGATAATATACATACTGTTGTCGCAAAAACAACATAATAAAAACAGCTTTAAGCATACGTTTATTATGAAATTATTTATTATTATTAACACTTTCAGTACGTACATTACAAACAACGATAGCGGCGGCAGAGGAGCGATACTATAACGCAATATCGAACCAGCAAGACAAGGTCGACAAAAACCTTGTGAAGAACCTGGTCATTAATTATGTGCTTACCGCGGGACAAAACAATTTGAACAGGTAAGGTTTTGTGTATATCATTAGCGAACCGCCTTACCACGGCTATATTCTACTCTCATTACTGAAGTAAATTCACTGAATGTATTTATAACTGGTTATCGAAGTGGCTTAAATCCTAAAACACTGCAACTGACCATTGTTAATAGGGTCTTATGGAACTTCACTCTAGAATTGGGGGTACTTATAGTAGTGTAGAGTAGAGTGTAAACTCTATATAACGACACTCAAGGTACTGTTGTTTTTTTTTGACGTTACAAAGAGTTGTCGTTAAATGTTAGAAGAACAATCTGTATTACAAAAAGTTTTTTTTAGACTAGTGTTAGTAATTACATAGAAAACAATTCTTATTTGAACCCTATTTTGCATGCATTGCATGTAGTCTGTTATTTTCGTCTGATGTCTATTGCTGCACCAGTAATTTTGTTGTTTTTTTTTTACTTATTTAGTACTTTTTATTATTTAAATGTCGTTATTGAGGGTAGATATTATGCTATGTAGGGTGTATCATTGTAGAAGACAAGCTCAACCAACCAAAGCCGAGTGGTTTTGTCGCTTTAGGGGGTTTGTTGTTAAAGTTACATGGAGTTTACAATGTATATTAGGAAATTTCTTAACAAAATATGTGTTTAAAATAAGGTTCCGTACTAAAAGAGTCGGGGAGATTAAAAAAATTGGGTATTATTTTGTATGCTCTTTCAAATGCTCGTCAAACTTGTAAAACTGGTAAAATATACGATAAACTTTATCGTTTGTTTTCTTAGAATTTTTGATAACATCTTATTTCAAGTAAAATTTTCAAATACACACGAGCCGTGAACAATAAAAATTATGGATTAGGTTATCTAGTGTTACAACTTTTGACGCTAGTATTTTAATAACATTAAAAATTATTGCTTTAGTTGCCTCATTATTTTCGCAATAATGTTCGCACCGTTATTCGGCCGCTTAAACCCATAAGAAATGAAATACGTTGTTTTTTTTTTAAATATTATGGCAATAGTTTTGACTTAAATACGTTGTTTACAGGACACAAACTCTACGCATCCTATCAACAGTCCTAGACTTTAACAAACAGGAATGCGAGAGGCTAGGCCTGGTTAAATCCAGTACAGCACCAGATAGTCTGGCTGCTGAGTTTGTGAAGTTCTTGCAAAATGAATCAAGGCCCCGACCGCCTTTGCCGGATATTATGAGTATGCAGGCTCGAAGCTCGACACCTATTGGTAAGTGATTTTAATTTGTTAGATTTTAAATGAAAGCTGAAAGCTTCTTAGTGGAAACGTAACGAACGTATAACTCTGAACCTTCTAAAATAATATTAATTTTTAGTTTAGTATAAAAAAATCTGTGGCGCTACAACCTTTATAGGTCAGACTTCTGAATCTATTATATAATCATTTGTCACTCTAATAGGCAAGTAGGAGATCAGCCTCCTGTCCTGGTACACTGACAGTTTGGGTCTAAGGCAAACCGGTTTCCTCGCGATGTTTTCCTTCACCGTCCGAGCGAATGTTAAATAGGCAAATATAAAGTACATTGGTGCACAGCCAACAATCAAACGTACGACCTCAGGGATGAAACTCACACGATGAAGCAACTGCGGCTAGCCTAACACTGATAATTCTTTAATGCTTATTAAGTTTGGTATACGATCCTCAATATTTATGAGAATTTATTACAATGATATACTAAAGAACCAGAAATTAAGTAAAAGCCTTAAAAATTATCATTAAAGACGCAGAAGTGTGTCGGCCCCATTCCGCATTGCAGAGTTATTTAAACAATAATTACTATTGATGAATCCAACTCCAAACGGCTATACGATAAGCATTATATTAAGTTACTTTTTATATCGAAGATAACAGCAAATTACATTTAGCCCTTTTCCGCAGGTCCACATCCAGCCTTCGATCTCGGCCACAGGCGGAATCCATCATCGGGCTCCAACAACCTACTATTCCAGAATTTAGATTCTGTGGAAACATCCTCGCAGAAATCTGCCGAATCTGAATCCAGGGTGTTACAAATAACAACATTGGATACAGGGATAAACCAAACCAGAAATAATGAGGGAGCCATTTTGAAACATGTTTTAAAAGATATATAATGGAAAGGAAATAGTCTTCCTTATTTCAATGCATTAAGGTTGGTTTTGCAATAACCTTAGGACGTGGAATTAAATGATATTGGTACCTTGCAATAGAGTGAAGAGTAAAAACATAGTTTCCATGTTCCCTTGCCATCAAAGCTAAAGTAATTTGCAGAGTCGAGACTTGCCAACTATGACTATTTCAAAATCCATACGGGAGCAGTACTAAGCGGTTTCGACTTTGTTTTTTACTATAACTCATTAAATTTTAGCATAGACCGATTTAAATGTATCTGTCCGAGATTTTTATTTGTTATATTAACCTAGTATTTTACGAATAACAGTACTATAGTAATGTAAATTCGTTTCAAAAGTTGCACTGAAATTTTTCGATCATTTCTAAATGTCTATAATGAGTTTGATGATTTGATGTCTATAAAGTATGAAACTCTATGGACTTCGATATATAAGAACTTCTTCGGGTGTAACCTGCGCTATGATTTCTCATACAAACAGTACGTTGACGCTTGACATTCAACACCTTGTCAATGTCGTGAAGAATCTTTAAAATCTATAAATTCAAAGACAAAAGTGACATTTAACCAGAAACAGACTAGACATTCAAATATAGAACGCGTAGTAACCGCCATATATTTGCAAATACACTATTCTGTGATAAAGACCTTTAATTTGGATATTATCTGTGTTCTATTGTCACTCAAATTGGTTTAGAATTACGCTTTTATGGTATTGTTATTCCTGTTTACGATTTTAAGAACAAGTATGTGATAAATACGTATTTAAAAATGGCGTAAAAGTTCTAAATGCCTTATCTTTTTTAAAGATAGCACCAAGCTTTATTTCCTTGCACTTTAAGTTTAACATAGTTTTTAAACAGTCATAAAGCTTGGAGATGTCTTTAAATTATCTCATATTTTTTACGCCATTTTGTTTTATTAATAAATGCGTTCTATTTTATTAGATTGCTAATCTTTTCATAGATTGGAATAGTTTGTGTATTCAATTAAAACTTGTGCTATAGCCTTGGTCTATTTAAAATATCTTATGGCAATCAATCATGTACATAATGTCTTATTATCTATTGTTATTATCAGATTATTATTTGTAATTTCTCTTTCTTTGTCGCTGACGAATGGTCTATATTCTTTTTAACTATTTGTTAATTTTAAAGCGTATTTCACTAAAAAAGCTTTTATGTAAAGTACTTTGTATATAATATTTATGAGTTGTGCCTTACATGTATATAGATATGAAAATTTGCAGAATTGAAATAATTCAGAAGTATCATGTTTTTATTTTAAAATGTAAATTAAATTTTCGGCATTCCCAACATTTTTTATTATTTTTTCTTGTTGAATGATTGTATTATAATTTCAATGTTTATTTTAAAGCATAATTTAATTTGTTAAATAATGCTTTTGTTGGTAAATTTTACTGGGATATTTTTGCCATGCTTGCTTTATATGCATGAATTTTGTGAATAATGTATAATAGCAATATACCTTAAAATAATTAAAGTTTTGTTTTATTTTCCTAGATATAATCTTACGACATGACTACGTATATATTTTATTTAAAGACTATGAATAATGATGGTGGTTGATAAAATGGATAAATTTTAAGAAATGTAATGCTTCGGTGCCCATGTCACTCTTTATATAGATATACTTATCTATGATAAAATCACGTGTCACAATGTTATAGGAAAAATAATTTATCTTATGTTTTACGTAAAAAAATAACAAATATAATAATTCGTTAAATTTTGTGCTTTAAATTTAACTTTGACCCTTAAAACAAATAGGTATTCTACCAGAATGCACAGATTAATATTTTACAAATACCTACTACATTTTACCAAAACAACGCTAATGTTAACACCCTAAATACTTTATAAATACCCGCAACGCGAAATTAATAAACAGAAAACGGCGAAATCAAGTTTTAACGCACTCTACTATAATTAAAAGCGATTTTATTCCACCCCTTTGATTAACACCCACCCCACACCCTAATGCCACCTTTCTTCGCGTGGTCAGTACACCAGCAACTTCTTACAGACTATGTCGCCTTAGAAACTAAGTGCAAAACAAAAATAAACAAAATTTTGCTTTTCATTCCGCAAATTACAACAATAATAATGTATTCCACGTCAATTTTAAATCATTATTGCCTTAAAGAGCACGCGCTTACAAAATTTAAATCAAGTTTAAATTATAACCTCTTTCGATAAATTAACATGTTTGACAGATCTAATTAAGCAAAATGACGTCAGTGACGTTTTTTCGCGCCAAAAAATCAATCATGGCCGCGGTGTTTCCGGTCGTTTTTTATCTTTTTAAAATCAAAATGAAATGACGAAACTGAATTTTGTGTGTTAGCGAAAATGTGAACCGGTGATATATTGTTAGACTGTGATTTTTTGACTGTATGTTTGTGAAGTGTTATCAGTGGATTTCATTTAAAAGTAAGTAAATCATCATTTTAATGTTCTTAAAAATATTTTCTAGTATACTGTCTTCTGTAGTTCTCAGCGCCTTAAAATGTACATTGAACATGTTACGTCTTATTATATTCCACGAAAACAAAACTGATGTAGGTATGTCCATATTTTTAATCAATGTGGTCTTCTTAGACACAGCTTATTCGACACAACAGAAGTTAGAGACAAGTTTGTTTAAACAAGGTGTAGGTGAAAGAAAATAAAAGATTATTATCTTAATGTGTTTTTATTTACCAATAAATACGTATTTAAACAATCTGTAACCGACTACTTAACTACTTTACTATATTGTACCTACTTTCGACGGGAAGACCCAAATTCAACAATGGCAAAATGTTTTCAATCAATATTTTTAGGATCATATAATCTATTCATAAATACTTACAACCTAGAAATATATACTCCTATACTCTTTTAAACAAAAATAAATCCAATTCCATCTAGGCCAGTGATTCCCAACGTAGGGCCTACGCCCCATAGGGGGGCAATTTTATAGTTAATGGGGGACTTTTCGAAAATGTATTATTTTTTAAATTATTATTTATAATTTCAGTTCAATTTTCATTATGTTTTAAAATGTACTTACTGTGTTACGTTAACAGTTTTCAATTTTTGTTTCTTAAATTAATTTCTAAATTTAATTTCATAGCAATTCAATTAGATATATTAAAAATTATATATGGTCCATAGGATGGTCAAAAGAATTTTAGGAAGGCTAAGGTGGGGCATGGCACAAATCACTGGTCTATTCACCTCCAAGCAATCGAGAAGATTAGAGACTTATTTTAAACAAGATAAGTTTCCAAACAATTATGAAACTTCTATTTTAAGGTTAATCTTCAACATCATATGAATGAGGTACGTGTGTACAACGCGCAAGTTGTTATAAGTACCTTATTAAAATTACTTAAAGGTCCATAAATAAGGTGTACCGCAAAACTCTGAATATCAAATTTTACTTTAGGGCAACGTGAGGTCGCATTCACCACTCGATGAGTCAAACATGAATCACAAATGATTAGGTGAAGACCTTTTAAAAATGCGTAGGTTTACATACAAATATGCATTTCCATATTAATATAATAAATAATACAAGCAAATCTTATTCTCTTAGTCTAGTAACGATTAAAGCTTAACAAGAGTGTATTTTAAAAGCCGACAACACACTCGTAATCCTTATGGCTGTGTTACCATTTCACCGCCCATTTCGTGCACCTTAACATTAAAAGAGTGAACTGCCCTTTGGACACCTATTCTTTGCATAAAACCATATTAATGTCTAACCCAGCGTTTCACTGCCTTTTTTTGTGCTATGCCCCCTTAGTCTTTCTAAAATTCTAATGTAACATACATAATTTTTAATGTTAAAAATTGTTCACTTAAGATATTTAAATGATAGGTTTTAGGAAGAAATTGCAAGAAAATAGTTAACAAAACACAGTCCGTAAATTTTCAAAACATATAAGTGAAGTCCATTTTTGATCTCCTTAACAATTAAATTGCCCCATTGTGGGGCGTGGGCCCCACGTTGGGGGCCTTATAACTCTAACTGTCTAGGGGGTTGATCTTCGAAACAGATAGGCTTTCAGAAATTTATCTCTCGGATTATCTTTAATGATACATTTATAATTTGTAATAATAGCATAGGGCAATGAAGGGCTTTTTTGACTTACTATCGTGAGTCGTGACTATAGTAAACTTATTTATCATGGCTAACATTAAATAGTAGCAATTAACTACTTTGAGTAGGGTTTAAAGTTGATTTGAGTTCTGAATAAGTCAAGTCATCTTTTATTGGAAAACAATTGTGTAATTCGCTTCAGTTATCCACTAAGGCCGATTTACCAATTTAGTTCCAATAATTGACGTTCTTGAACTTTTTGTGAGCAATTAATTGAA
Source organism: Pieris melete (assembly GCA_963693345.1). Lineage (NCBI taxonomy): Eukaryota > Metazoa > Arthropoda > Insecta > Lepidoptera > Pieridae > Pieris > Pieris melete. Next base: position 2,551,578 of record CAVNZK010000030.1, read on the forward strand.
TAACAAAAATATATTGTTTGTGAATGATCGACCTTTTCTTTGCCCACGCTCAGTAGCTTTATCGGTTTTTTATTAATACAGAATAAAGTTATAAAATACTTTGTCACCATTTTGCTAGTAAATATATACTCCTAATCTATACTAATACTATAATTAGGAATAAAATGGGTATTTATATTGGATAAAGTCAAACTTCTGGACCGATTTAAAACATTTCAAGAATGCTCAATTATTTCTGAGTAACATATTTATTACATACGTTTGTCATGGCTTTATTGATTTGCGTGCAAAGAATAAAAGCAAAGCAAATGTATTAAATTTTCTTAAGTTCTATAGAGAGAAGAAAACTTATACTATTAGAATGCTGAAGGATTTGTTTATTTGGTTAAATGCACCAATATTAGAAGCCTACGCCCTGTAATTTCCAATAGCAATACCGTTTTCAAAGAGTTTTTGTACCAATCCCAAGGTACAACCGACCTACCGACATCAGCGCTTTGGATATTGAGAGGGCTACATTGAACTTGCATATAATAACGTCGGGATCAGGAACACTGTCGTTTTGGAAGTTAGAGTATGGGCGTTGGTTTGAACTCAAACAAAATATGTTTAATGATCCATATTTTATCGAAAGCTTTTTTTCATATAATGGGGGCAAATGAGCCATCGCTGCCCTTGGACACCCAATTTATTGGATGCGTTGTCGGCCTTTGAGGGAGGAGTACACTCTAACTTTGAATAGTCTGATATTGTCGTATAGTATCTCTGAGGTGTATCTAGTTTCATCAAGTCAAGTTTACTAAAAATAGCAATATACTTCTTCGAATTCCTAAGCTAAGTAAATTGCTTGTGTCGTCCAATTACATTTAAACTTAGCCAATCCTACGTTTAACCTACATTTTTCTACCATAATCGTATATCCTACAATTTCAAATATTGTCTTCAGACTTTTATTGCTGCTAAACGTTTCTAGTTTAAACAAAATATGTTTTTATTACTGACAAAAAAATTCTAACACGTTTTAACGAATGTATATAACTTTAAGTACTGTTGTAATATTATCTCACTCAATTAATAGAACTTTGTTAATGTTTAATATTGTTACATCTAAAATGTACGGCTCTTTTTTCCCCGATAAATATACACTTGTCTCGTTTTTGCGTTATTTAAACAAAGCAGATTAAACAGTTCCGAAAAACCAAACGCAAACATTTTCAACGAGACCTCTGCACTCCTATCAGAGCCAATCCTGAGCTAACCTGAGCTAAAGAAATATATAAAATAAAAAGCAAAAAAGACCTTGTATCTTGTGGGAAGACTTCGCGGGGGAACAACCAGGCAGCCTTTCTCTTCTCTGCCGTGCCTTATAAGGGTGCCCATCGTGTGGAACCAGTTTCCGCAGTAAATCTTGATAATATTATTTTATTTATAAAACAATCCTGTCCTAACAGGTTTCCCTAAATTGACAAGAGGGCACAACAAGTGAATAAAATTTACAGACAAAACAAACACAGGAAATCAATTCGGAAAAACAAATTTACATAATAATAAAAAATAAACTAACTATAGGCACTAACAAATAATGAAACTTTCCTCAGTTCACTCAACGGACAATGAAAAAGGTCTGTTAACCTATGTAATTCGTTAACTAAATGTCAGAGATCCGCGAATTTCTATACTTCCGTGCCCAAAACTAATACTTATAAAGTCCTTTCTCCAGTTTATCCATTTATGCATTCAATCCGGTAACAAAATTTGTCTGCCGCAAACGCTCTACAGTGTTACATGAAACGGTAAATAGTTTTTTGTCGGCTTAATTTACCTTATATTAATTAAACTCCTTAAATGTTTTATAAATAGCTACCGTCCCAATTTTTCGTTTATCGACTGCGTGACCTTGGCTTAGATCAAAGGAAGGCCGATAGCCACGAAGGACGCCGGTCAGCCTTGTTTCTGAATTCGTGTTTTGCTGTTACGTGTTTTATTACAAGTCAGTTAGCGCACTGGACTTGGTTTTTGAAATACCTTAGACGCTATTATTTGCAAAGTAACAGTATTGTAGCATAGCAAATGTCGCCCCCGTGTTTCTAACTATGGATATAATAATTGTTATTGGATGCTGTAGGCTCTGGTGTGCTGGACGTAAATTTTGTTTGAAATATGAGGAGCGCTCCGTGGTTGTTTTTGGAACTAAATGAACGCACGAATATACGTGTATGTTGTAAGGGAAATTGTTGTTCTTCAATTAAAAAGCAACATGATCGTAATGGACAAACTAATAAAGTACTAATAATATTGTTTCCTGCATCTTACCATTACACTCTTTACCTGCTAATTTAGTCTTCTAGGATGTATGCTGAAACGGATATGTATTTAATTATAAAAGTGTATGTGTTATGTAGAATTTATTACATCAAGTACCTACCTAAAATCATTAATATGTCAAATGGAAGACTAGCTTTATTATGTATAAAGTTTTTCTTCTTCTTGTGCTTTTCGAGGATATCAGACATATCTAAGTTTTCTGCTACGAAACGGATTAACCGATTTTGCTACTTTTTTATGTGGATCAGAAGTAGGTTAGTTTTCTTATTTTTATTATCTAATAAATTCTATAGATTAGTATTTAACTATCTAATAAACGGTCTTGTTTTAAATTCGATCACTACTTATATTACAATTTTAGTAGCAAAATTACCAACATAGTATTACAGTAATAAATCATAATTCGCTAAATTAATTTCATAGAAAACTAGACTAATATTTTTGTGCCACGTACATAAATTACAATAAAAATAATGGGCGGTGGTCGTAACATAAAAGAAAATCAAAGCAATCTCGCTAAAATAAGTTGCCGTGACAGAAACATAATTCATTCATCGAAAAAGTATTTTTTCGCATATTTCCTTTTAAATATACGCGTCCTAGTAACTTAAGAATAAATATTAATTAGGGAACAGTGTGGTACTTGTTGTAGCAATCGAAAACTTTAAGACATTTATTTAGAATTACCACATGTTTTTCTTGCTTATAATATGAGTTCTATTATTTTGATAAGATTCTTCTTCTACTTCTTTTAGTGCATCTCCATTGCTGGAGGTTGCCCGCCAGTCACTTGAAGCGCCTCATGTTCTGTGCCAGTTGCAACAACTCTTTTTGGCTTTTTCATGATTACTGACTACTAGGGAAAAATATTTAGCAGTGGTTTCCCATTGCCTTCTGCCCCAAAGGGAAACCGCACTGCTGTTCTTCTTACAGCGGTTCAAACGTTACTAATGAACTATTACAGTTATTAAATATGTGTTTGTTAGACTAGTAGTTTACTGCCCCAGGCGATTGGAGGTGGCGCCGAGGGGTTTAGTGGGTATGCACAGCAGTAAGTCCCACATAACCCTCCACCACGAGGCAGTCGTGCCGTGGGTACGAGTAACGCGAAAAAAAAGTTTATGCTGTTAATCTATACGTTTTATTTAATGTCAAGGGGTAAATCATACGACAGATAAAATTAGATATTGCGGTCATGAAATTACTTTTTCTTGTTTCAGTGTTGTGGTAAATTTCGACTGATAAAAGTATACAAAGCTTATTACCTACTTGCCTATCCAATGAATAATTAAACAGACAAAATATATTTTTATCTATTAGGACTTTAAGCTATTTTTCGTAGTGCAAATCGTTCTACGCAATGTACGGGACATACTTTAATAATCCTTCAAACAACTAACACTAATATACCTAGATTAAAACTACTGTTTTGCTCTATACTATTAAAAAAATTTCTTTAGGAAACTGCTTTGTTTTTATATACCTACCCTTAAATATCGCTGAAGTAAAGCGCATCAAATCGCTTACAAATACACCACAAATGGTACTTCATTGTACATGCACGGTATGTGTGTCACAATTACCGAGTAAAAATATCGTTTAGTTGTTGTTGATGTTTTTATATATATTTTTATAGCACGCTAGCACATGACTTTGGCTGCTATTTATTATAATAAACTTTATTACTACGCAGATGATTGCATTCTATGCCGTCAACTTATGAACACAGAATTTTCAAAATCTTTAGAGATTCAACTATGTCCTCCTTATCTTGAAATACTACATGCTCGACATTACATTTCTATTAAAAACACCATTATGTTTTAATCTAAGGATTGCTAACACAGAAATATACCTATACAGTGTTGTAACCTACAAAGTAATCATAATAAAAAAAAAATGGAATATTAAGTCCCTGTGGCAGTATACTGGCAGCATTTCCTCGCTGCTTTGTGATACTTATTCGTTGAGTGAGGAAAGAGCCGTTTACTATTATCCGCCTGCTTTGCCGGCCGCGATAAATTTAGTGCTTGTCCGAAGGAGGTACGATGGGGCTAACGTGTCCACAAAGGTAGCATCCTATACTAAGGCCCATCCCATCTTCCCAGGGATCAAAGACATCCCATCCCGCCGCTTGTTATCGTCTCTAGCGATGTATATGTACTGGATATGGATAGAATGGTAAAGATTGCTTACACTATGTAATAATTTTAAATACAAATTACGATAAATACCTACAATCATTACATCATACACAATCATACAATTCCTATGGAAGACGACTGGTCAAAGACGAATAAGAGAGACCAAAGAAGGTAATTGGTTAAATCCCTGGACTGACGTATGCTTGGGCAAATACGCCAGCCGATATTATCTTATTTCATGAACGATTAGATACAAAGGAAAAATGTGACTTGTCTCAAGCAAGTGAAAACGTGTTTAACTATACAAAAAATAAAAACGTTAAAAGTAACTTATAAGCTTGATTAATTAATAAAAAACTTTTTTATACCTAATCTCTCTTCATCTCCCCCTGGCTCTATGTCTCTATGTATGATGTGTGGACTCAGTTTCCGCACTTAGACACCTATTTGATCCGTTGTGCGCAAATTCCTGGCTAATTAAGCCAGCCTAGCTCCTTACAGAACCTCAGAAGATTCCTGAACACTTCGCTTCACAGAACAACCTCTCTGCTCCGAGGATAACTGTTCGTTGGGAAGCCCAGCCACGCATTCCAGGACTACGTGGGTGATTGATTCCTCTGCACAAGGGACTGTCAAGGGCAAAGAGATGTTTATTAAGGAGACTGTGGCCCGTAATTATCCTTATCATTATCTTGAGATTAATTCTGTAGAGGCTTAGAAGTCGCTTTGTCACTAGCGGGGTTACTGCTGGCATTGCCCTTGTACTTGGGCTTTTGAGGTTGATTAGGACCGACCCCTAGAGTCTCGAGAGGGTGAGAGCAGTAAAATAAACTTTTTTTAGTGTTGATCTTTTCCACGTGTTATAAAATACCCGTAAAACGCAGACTATATTTGGCATAATGGTCTAAGATCCCGCTATACATCGACCTTCACCGAGATGCTTATTTAATGAAACTTATTTTATATTTAATTTAATGTGTCAATAAATATAATCCATATGGGTTGCCGAGGAAATTTCAGTCCAGAGTACGTTTAATTAATTTAAAAAAAAATATTTTTTTAAACATTTCACCGGTATGATTATTAGATAAATTCTATACCAATCGAAAGTATGAAGCCCATAGAATATGCAAATGTTAGGTTGTTTTTAGTCAATTAATTATTTATGTGTATATTTTTTATGTGACGCTAAAGTATATATACATCTTTAGTATAAATGAAGGTTATAGTGATACATATATAATACTACCCTGATTAAAAATATTGATTGAAAAAAGTTAAAAAAATTTACTACATGCAAATTATAAAAACAATTTTTTGAAAATTGCTAGGCAACCCATATGGATTATATTTATTGACATATTAAATTAAATATAAAATAAGTTTCATTAAATAAGCATCTCGGTGAAGGTCGTTGTATAGCGGGATCTTATACTATAAGATTGTTCAAGTATCGATCAAAATACATAACAGTTGAACCTGTATCTATTTTACAAGTTGTATTTCCATTTTAAGACAAAAACTAAAAACAGGTAATTGTTGTTACGAATGGAACGGTTCGTTGGTTCCGTCACCTTGATACAAGCGGGTCACGCGTTTGATTCCTGCACAACGCTATAATTAGTTTTAAGTCTTATTTTTATGTATGGTAAAGAGTTCGTTAATTTAAATAAACTAGCCAATCACAAAAACTGTTGGTTTGAATTGTAAAATTATTTGTTTGAAAGTTCATTCACTCGCCGCGGAGTATATAAAACTGAGAACATTGCTTTCTTTTTCTTTAATTACTATGTTACAGATTATATCACGTAGTACTGCGTATTATTTTTTTGTTGTATGTAATAATTACCGGACTCTCGTGGGACAAAACTAATTTTGACAAAGTGCAATAAGCCATTTTCTACTATCAATAATTACATATATATATATATATATATATATATATATTTTAAATAAATATACATAGTTATTGTACAATACTTTTTTAATATTGTTTTATTTCAATATTACCTTTTTTATTGTTGGGAAATCAATTTACAAACCCCTGCGCCGGTGCAACTTGTTAACGTGACTCGGGGAGTGTGTGGGTTGGTGCGTGAGGTGCAAAGGAACCCACCTCTAAACCCATTAAAACCCAACAACCCCCCCAGTAATCACACAAAAATTTCATGAGAATCGGTCAAGCCGTTTCGGAGGAGTTTAACTAGAAACACTGCGACACGAGAATTTTATATATTAGATATTACCTGTCTTATCTTAAAAGCATTAGCATTTTTTGTCTTTTCACCTTTCAAATTATATTTTTTATGACTCCTGAAAACACCAAATTAAAGCATCCAAATGAACTACAAATATTTGTTTAAAATCATAAAAAAGTAATTGTATTTTTATATAATTAATTACACCTTTGTTACAGATAAACAATGGCATTACAACTCAAGTACAGTGACGAGCACGGTATTCTACGCATCGACATGTCACCCGTCCACGAGAAAGAGATCACCGATCCAAAATTCGATTCCATAAACAACCGTTTCGGCCAATACGACCTCTTCGGCGCAAAGTACGAAGAAGGGGGGTCGCTCTTCCGTAGCCGCTACAACAGCTTAGAAGAGGAACTGGCTAATACACCTTACGCGTTCGCGACAGAACGTAGTCTGCACCTCTCAGATCCAGTATTAGATATAACGATAGACGCTAAAGACGATCTATTCGGACCGAAGATCGATAATCCGTTTACTGTGACGCAGTTGATCCATGCGCAGGATCGATTCTTTGATCTATCGGCGAGGGTGAAGGGGGTGGAAGTGAAAAGTGCACCCAATTCCGCGAGGGTTAAAGTGAGTGGTGATGCCTTCGAGGTGATTAGGGATGTAGACGCTCCAAGTTCTTTACCGTAAGTTGTTTGTTTATTTTTACTATCATTTTTAATAGTACGAATTTAAATATGTGTGAAGGGAAATCAATATATTTGTTTCTTCTAATATATCCTACTTTATTTCTGAAATAGACAAATTGATTCAAATGATGATTGATGATTTCGGATGCCGGATTTAGTATCGCAAGCCAAATATGTTTTCTATAAATGTTGAACTTATATATTTTTCACTTTATTATCAAATTACCCATCCATTACAAAAATGGTTACAGTTGTTGAATTTTTCATTTAATTTCTAAAATTGAAAGCGGCAAATAAACTTACTGCAAATTTTCTTAAAATATTCGTGAAAAGTAAAAGTTAATAATTGTTATAACCCACATATTGGTGAATTATTGATGTACAAACCAGTATTTTATCTTTTTTGTGGTAAAATGAGGTCGAAATGAATTCAAAGGAATTAATAATATAAAGTTAATCAGGCACACTTTTTTGGCTAGATTATAAATTATTGATTATATTTGTTAATACTGTTCTTGGGTCATTGCGCTCGAAATTTATAATATAATTACAATTACAAATCTTTAAGCTTTTTGCACGATAGTGTGTTATTGCTCGTTTTACATTGTTGTTTCGACAAAAACTGAATAATAAATTCAATTCCATTACCATTGTGACGTTTTTTCAATTATATCTACTAATTGAATTAAAATTACTTTATTATCAGAAAAACCTTACCTCAAATAAGTTTCGACTAACTTAGACATTCAAGCATAAACTATTTTTTATATCTTTTACTTATTATATTTTATTAGGGTCTTGAAAGGGTCTGAAAAGTAAATGTTCGTAGTATATCGACTATTATTGTATTATCAGTATAACTATTTCAAATTTTAACAAAACTCACCGTACCGTAACAGGCGAGGTTACATTATATCAAGTGGCAATACTTACAGTGTTCACCTGTTTCTTAATACATTTCATAAGTCATTTTGTGAATATCTAATTACATTTCGTATTGCCTTCGCATTCTATTACACAAAAAAACCGTTACAAAAGCTTTTGTACAACCAATAAGCTTTTTAGTCCTAAATAATAATCTAGTGATACCACCCGTGTATTTCCCCAGATGTTTGCAAAAACAGTTTATTCCGCGCACCATGTGGAACCAGCTGCCCACTGAAGTATTTCCGAACCAATACAACTTTGAGTTCTTCAAGAAAAGAGCGTATCAATTCTTAAAATGCCGACAACGCACTCGTGGGCCGTATGGCATTAAGAGTGTCCATGGGCAGCGGTGTCACTTAACATCAGATGAACCTCGTTTGCCCCCAGTTATATAAAAAAAAACTTGCACCAATTTTTGCAGAAAGTTGACATTCGCATCATTTAGACGCACGTTTTTATTCTAATCACATAACGCGCCATGTATCTAATACATATGAGTCTGTCACTAACTGGTTAGGGAAAAACACCTCTAATATTGCGTGCACTTACTCGTATTTCTGGTCAACAAAACTTGAACATGCTCACATGAAAATTAGCGCGGGTTAAAAGATGGACACTTGAAGCAACAAAGTGGACTGGACTTACTGGAAACAGAGAATGACAGAAGAAAAGATGGACAGATTACGTAATAGAACTAGCGGGGGAAAACTGGATGAAATGGAAAAATATGGAGGAGGCTTTGACCCAAAGAGACAATACAAATAGTTGAGCACTACCAAAACTAACCTTAATTTTTTGGAAGTTATACTAACACAACTAATATACTAATACTTTTACTAAGAAATGCAAACTAAACAATTACCATACGGTAATTGTTATACGGGATTAATTAATTTCTGGCCAACGCCTCGAAATATGAGAACTTTCCATAAAACACGTGTTCCAAATTCATTAGTGGTAGGTTTAACTGTTGAAATTCGCAAATTAAGTCCTACATACATAATTAATGTTTTACGCACGACAATGGGGGAATTGGGTTACGATAGTGGCGCCATCTTTAATTGCTTGTAATCTGTTTGTGTAATGCGTCCAACGATCCTTTGGAAGGTATTTGTATTGAATTTCCTTTACTACTTGCACCCCGGTTTTGATTCGGCGTCACTTTTAGTAGGTACTTAGATAAAGATTGTTTGCTTATTTGCATTTGTTGTTTTTAACTTTAAACTTCAACAGGTTTCAAATTTGTGCTTCTAATTAGAATATAATTTATATTTATGAATTTGTTTTGTAAAAAATTTAAATTTTGAATTTTAAATTTTTAGGTGCATATTATTGTTTAAACATTTGATTATACGAGTATATCTAGGTGAAGTGAGTATATCTATCACTATAGTAATAGCCACAGTAGGTATACAGTTTATTCAGTTTATCCCGATGAAGACTTTTTCCTTAATTTTGTTTACAAAAAATAACTTGCTCAAAAGTTTTGATAATAATTTTCATAGCCACGATGTTTTCTTTATATTCACGTATTGTGGGTGTAAGGCCATATAAATGGTACGACATCTAAAAAGGAAACTTACCTCGAAACATTGACCTAACATTTATTGAGTGTTGTTTATTTCATGTATCATGTATACAAAATACTAAAATGATGTCCACTTTAAATATATTTCATATGTCCATAAAATACTTATTAAAAGAAATCTCTACGTGGTGTATTTTACAAAGGATTAATATATATATACGTAAATGGCTTGAACCATGGTTTTGTCAGGTATTCCTATATTTCAATACGATAAGGTTAGTTTTTGACTGCTCAAATACCTTGATTTTTTTTATAAATAATACCTATTCTACTCCCCTGCCATTGTGTCCAGGGACTTTTTCTATCTTTAAACTTCACATCAAATGTCTCGCGAAATACGCCCCGGCTACATCGGTACAATATTCATGGGCGAGCCGGGACGCAGTTCCTCGCGAGACCCGTTCTTTCAGTTTTGTTGTGAATAGTTTCAGCTAATACCTTGATTTTGATGTGAATAGTTTCAGCTAGTATGCGTTGGAAACGGCATTTTTGTATATCTGTAATGGAAATTCATTATTTTAAATTCGCTTCCATACATAATCTGTCGGTACTAATTACTAACGAAACGTTAACGTTTGAATGTCCTAAGGCTCATCAATAATAATGACAATTAACTTTCTTTCGATTCCATACAAGACCTCACGTACGGTATATGACAAAGCGAAAAACAAAATAAATAATAGACTAGCGACGATGCAAAAATCAAGTCAAAAAGTTATAATACCTACTCCTCTCAAAGTTCCGGAAGATAATAACCACAATAACATCAATTTAATCATAAAACAAATGTAACAAAAACCAAGGCTTCATTAAAAACCTTCAACAAGTTTAAGACTATTATTTCAATTGTTAACGATTTTTTATTCGTACTTCTAAAACCCAGACGAATTTTCTATCCGGTTTTCGGTATTTGACAGAATACTGTGAAATAGTTTTTTTGATTGTTTATTTTTTTACATGATTTTTATAGCTTGCGAATATATTATTGATTTATTTGAAAAGCGGCTTACGTGGGCTAGTAGCTAGGTCTTTCATTATTAAAAATAATAATTAAAGCACTCTTTAATATGGACAGCTTTCGTAACTTACTGAATCAGCCAAAATATAATATTTAGTGATCTCAATGCATACGTATTTATGATCTCCAAAATAACAGCGACAATAAGCCGTTGCTACCTTTAGTTCGATGAAATCCCTAAATGACGTACCCGTGAAGTTACAGTGGCGCTGAAACTTGCTTACCTACGAGGCTAAAGTCGCGGATATAATTTTAAAGGTTTTTAGGTACCTAGTAAATTTAGTACTCTCAGTACTCTACTGTAAATGAATCGAAGCGTACGTTACAAGGTTGCGTGGCCACCGTTGCGTATCTAAGTGTCCAATAGATCCATTATGACAAGTCATGATTAAAGGTTTTACATAAAGAATACAAGAGAATAATACAAACCGATTTAAGTCCCGATTCAGGCGGTTTTCATCATTTAAACTATATTAAAGAAACTGAAAGTTACTCTATTTTCGCATATTATATTTTAAGATGAATTAACGAATTAAGACGAAATGGGTAATTAAGATAATCTAATTAGGAGATTTCTATTTTTTATTTGCACTGAAACGGAAAAAAAGATCGCAGAATAACAATCCTATTAAAAATAAACCCATTTCAATCAAGAAATGATTGTAATGGAGATCGCTAATAGCACATGCACGGCCTTGGTTTTATGAAGTGCTATCATTCCGCTTGTACAACTGCTACAATGCGAAATACATAGGCCCAAGACAAGCTTTGTAATTACTATGAAAGTTCCTCAATTGTAATACATTCTTGCGCATAATGAATTGGAAACAAAAAATTCGATTCGTAAAAACGCAGTGAGTTAAAAATACGAAAATCTCGATATTTCTTCTCACGTTTGGCAAGTAGATCACTATAATTAGATTTACATAATAAATATAAACAAAAGAACATTCCGTCCGGATGTTTGTTACGTGTACGCAATTAGTCGAGGTAGAAAGCGTTTATTTTTGAGTTCGTATTAACATTTACGATTAAAGTAGCTTGGGTAGTCAAGGATTCAATTTCTGGTTTAACAATGTTTATTATTAGTTCAAACTTAACCCTTAGAATTAGAATCAAAATGTATTTATTCTATATTTAAAAAAAATCAGTGGATCTACAATCTTTTTAGGTCTGGGCCGCAGACTTCTGTAAATGTTTCATGATCATTGGTCAATTGAAAAGGCAAGTAGGTCAGCAGTAGCAGCCTCCTGTGCCTGACACACGTCGTCGACTTTTTAGGTCTAAGGCAAGCCGGTTTCCTCACGATGTTTTCTTCCACCGTTCGAACGAATGTTAAATGCGCACATAGACAGAAAGTTCATTAGTGCACAGCCGGGGATTGAACCTACGACATCAGGGATAAGAGTCACTCGCTGAAGCCACTCGGCCAACGCTGATAATTGTTTCTATAGGTAATTAGTAATCAGTAAAAAAATAACGTTTCTAAATTTACATTTAATATGGGACGTAGAACGGACGAGGAGTACTGGTAAACTCTGGTTTTAAATCACCAAGGATTTTTTATAACATGTTTGCAAACCTGCACCTATTATTTAGAGCCTTTAAAGATCAAAACTGAGGTTTAGTAATGATGAATACCGTAGACAAGCAATATAAATGAGGCATAGAGAATCTAAACCTTTTAAAAACAAATAATGGATAAAGCATCTCTTATTAATTACTAGTCTGTGCTCTGTAACTGTCACTCAAATAAAATCTAGCGAAATTACCATAATAGTATGAAATATAGTCTTAATGCACATGTTAAGTACAAATGGAATCTTTCGTTTGATTCTCGGCAAAGAAATCATTAATTTAGACTGGAAAGCATAAGTTTCCCGTTCCTCACATCAACACCAACTATGCAAAAAAACTCAGTTTTGTATCGCGCAGCCCGGATATACAACGACCACTATTTACGACCAGCCTTGATTTGTTTAAGCTATCGCTGAATATGCTTAAAAGGAGTTAAGAATATCCATAACCTGCATCACTACCCTCTTTCACACCATCACATAACACTCGAAAGATGTTTTAGTTAAATGTATCTAATATTTTTTATTGATATTTTCCTTTAATAAATGTTTGAGCCTTTTTGTATGTACATATTCCATCTTTGGCTATATCTTTAGTTTTCTGTTACATATAATTTATGTTAGCTTTACGAAATAAATAGAATGATATTCTCTTGTGTGACAATTATCACTGAAACATGCACAAATGTGTATATTTGTATAATATACCATGTATTTCCGATACCCTTATAAAAATTAACTACGTTTACGCTGACGTGCCTTTTTGTTTTATTGTATTACAATATTTATCCTGTGGTTGAAATAGGTTTTAGACAAGCACGTGTGTGTTAGTGTGAAATAAATTCACATATTTGACATTGACATAATTTCTTAAGATGAGTCAAAACCTCCATAAGACAAATGATCGACACCTACGATAAAGATGGTAATTGTAATTGTTTAGCACGTAGGAGTGTGTTTAGAAAGGAATGACATTCAATATACATAATGAATTAACAGTAATGATAAATTCATCATCAATATTGTACTCCAATATTGGTAAAGATACCTATACCGAATACGCTTTTAAAAGAAAATCTATTTAAGGTTGCTATTTGTATGTTTCTCGTATCATAATACGATAAGGACGATATGCTAATAAAGGAAATGTGTTCCTATGCCACACCAGCCAAGTTATAATAGGAGAAGCCACATACTTTTGGAGGTGTTTTGGTTATTAATAAATCTATTTAAAGTTGATTTCTTGCTGTCCTTCCCATGAATATTGAAATAAAAATACAAAGTTCCAAGGCGTAGTAGAACATAACACCTGGTTGATAACGATAGCTACATATCAACTAATTCAGAGTCTTATCTTTATAAAACATCAAAAGGAAATCGTAAATTGTATCTTAAGAAATCACTGAAACAATACCTGCCTTTTGCAATTCATATCTCAAACATCTTCATTTACGCATAATCCACGGTATATTAAACAGACATATAATTGCGTCCCACATTAGATATTGCAACACCGGAAGCACCCACGGAACCCCAGTGCATTGTATGGAGTATTTCGTAACTTACATTTGCATGTTAGTACTATAGGAGTCATTGAATATTAATATTTTAGGTAAAGTATAAGAGATTTTACATGCTCACTCGCTCATCTATTGTTTATTTATTTATTATATATTTATTATACAGCTAACAAAAGTTATACATAATAACAAACAATTACACTAAAAATATAGCCAAAGATGGAAAACATGATATTTACTTACAAAAAGGTTCAAAAATTTACAATAAAAATTATTCAATACATTTAGTGAAGAGATATCTAATTTGGCTGTGTTGTGTGATGGTATAAAAGTGAGGGTATGCACGTGAAGGTGTGTATGTGGGGTATGCTCATGATGTTGGTGATTTTGCACTATGGATATTCTTAATACTCTTAACCATATTCCGCGATAGCTCAAACAAATTAAGGTTTAAATATTGAAATATTGGTCGTTGTATGTCCGGGCTGCGCGATACAAAACTGAGTTTTTTGTATAGATAGTGCTGATGTGACGAACATGAAACAAAGCATGATCATAATTCATGTCATTTTGAACACGTTCATAATTTATTGGAGATACCTTTAAATTAAGTCGTTAGAAAATCTAAGTAAAATAACATTATTTACTCTCGTTATTATTGAACTCATTAAATATATAATTTTTTAAATTAACTACACTTACATAATTTTATTGTGCACTTGCTCCTAAACTGTGAAAGATCGCAATATCCGTAATACCTAATATTCAAGAGATTAGTGTTGTGCGCACACGCATGCTATTGTTAATTTAAACTACCGTAAACTAGGCTCTATTATTCTGCTCTTACGAAAGCTTATTTCCTTTTTCTGCCTACTAGCGATCATATTCTTTTAGCATGCCTTTTAAGATGATTTATCAACAATAGTGTCATTTCTCTTTACTTGAATCGTTTCATACTTTCAAAAAATAACATTGGCAAGGGCTAATGACAGCATGATTTTATCAATTGCATTTGTGCATTAATAGTGAATTTGATTGATTAAAATTATAAAGTTCATTAATTGATTCAACAGTTGCATCTTATTAATTTTTGTTTACATTTACGTATTTTTGCAAGATATTTTCAATGAAATGACAAAGCCCACAAAAAATAACAAAGAAGCATATACAAACCAAAACATGTAAATGAATATATCGGATTATTATTATATAGGTAACCAGCTACCCCCGCGAACTTCGTGTCTCCTTAATGTGATTTTCCTATGCTACCACGGAGACTGTTAGATTTTCCGCTATGATAACTTTTTAGGTTTTTCTGTGAATTTTTCTCTATAAACCTCTGAGTTCAAGTCATAAGTTATAAATTAACAAATAAAAAATAGGGGTTGATCGTAGAAGGGTGAAAATTAAGGATTGTATGTATTTTTGTATATTGTATCATTAAAAAATTAAAACAAAAAAAGTTGTCTAAAAATTTTTTTTTGGGATGAACACCACTTATCACACTTAAGGGTTTGAAATATAAATAGTAGCCGATTCTCAGACTTACTGAATATGCATAAAAAATTTCATTAGAATTGGTTGAGCTGTTTCGGAGGAGTATGGGAACGAACATTGTGATGCGAGAATTTTATATATATAGATATATGTTCCTAGAAGACTTCTTTCTTTTCTTTGATCTATAGATTAACACATTCATGCTTTCTGCACCCAGACATAACTATCACCAGGCCACCAACTTCAATCTAACTAAGCGATGTTTTGTGGTTGTGGTTGTAATATAAACGTCATTCAGATTTCACAAGCTCAGTACTGACTTTGAAAGTGAAATTTGAGTCTACTCAAGTGTGGTATTGTCAATAGTATGTTAAAAATCGTAAGACTCTTTGATCTATTTGTAAGATTTTGAAAGTTTGTTTGTATTTAAGTTTTATTGTATCAAAAAATAATTATGAAAATTAAGGCAGTTATTTAATGTGGACACACATGTGTGTAAAGCTAATAACGTTTTTATTTGTGTTGTTGCATAAGTTGTGATTAAGTGATGAACACTTTTTATTTAAGTCCATGCTAGGTATTTAAGTTGCGAAGGAAATACTAGTAAAAATGTATTTACCACTAAGTTACAGTCTTTAAGAATACACGTTCCAACATTACAGCATTATGCGTACTGGATAGTGTACTTTATAAGCGTTTGATTTTGGCCCATATCATGGTTTTACGCAACACCTCAGCCTTGCGATTCTGTAACTCACTTTTCGAACTCTCACAGCGGTTTTCACAGCGGCGGTCGCGCTCAAATCAGTCGTAAAGCAGTCATTTTACGATTTGGCATTCTGATAAACAATAAACTACAAGCTCCCTCCTTACAGACCATTCCCTCTCGCCTAAGAGAGGAGGCCCTATGGCCATAAGTGGGACATCAACAACGTTTAGATGAGTACGCTGAAAAGCTCGAAGTTTATTTAAATTAAACTAAGTAGGGACGATTTTTACTGATAGGGCTCCATCAAAAAAATTGCCACGAAAGAAGATTTGCCACGGGCCCCAGATGGTATAGTTACGCCACTGGAAGCTACGATATTCGTTGAACAAATCTATAAAAAAAATAAAAAAAACATGTTTATTATGGAACATAAGATACAGGTATCACTTAAAATCACGTCATTAAATTTTAATTTTTAGGCATCCCTCCTCATCGGCAAAGAAGACAAAGGGTGTAGACCGAGAGAAAGGCGTAAAAAAACTCTCGGTACTCTTTTAAAATAGATTGACCGTTACATACACGTTTTCATGTAAAACACACAGGCATTTGACATGACACAGTCACCCCCCATTTCTTTTCATAACTTAGTACCGAACTTCCGGTGACAACCTCATGGGACCAGGTCAATTTTGAAACAATTATATGTTTAATAAGGAAATAAAGCCAACAAAAAAACTTCACTTTGCCTATTAAAAGATTAGTTAGGAAAATATTAATGATAAAAAATTATTCACTTGTAACGTGTACCACACCGTAAACCACGCGTAGCGAGGGAAAGCCTTAAGGCTCTATTACTACGTTTATAGCTTTGCAATTATACATACTCGTTTCCGCCTACGACTTTTCCTTGTGTTTTCTTACTTTTCCCAACACTAATATCATTGATTAAGACTTAATGAATATGCTAGCTGATGATACGTTTTAAAGTAACAGAAAGCTTTTAATAGGTGAAATTATTACTACATTACGTTTAAAGTCTCGTTTAATCAGGTTATTTGAATCGTGAAGTTTTATTAACGAATTTAGGGCGATTTTTTTTGTCGACTCCATGACACCCTGATGTCGTACAACACCGCTTACTTTACTTTTCCTTTGTTTAATCAAAACTATATTAACTGTTCCACACGGCAAAAAATAGAAAAAGAAACAACCCATTAACTTTAACTATTATTAATTAAAAGAATATCTAAACTAAGAACTTTGTAATTATTTAAATAAGAGATAGCATTAATAATAATTCACAGACAGGAGTGTCGGATGAGAGAGACGGTAGAGACAAATTTTATATTCAAGACTCTGACGCTTTTAGGGAAATTAATTTAAATAAATAATAAATAAGTAAAGGATTCCCTGCCATTCAGATCAATTTATATATAAATTATATGGACCACTCGTTATTTTAAGATGAATTCCTTGTAATTATCCTTATGGGAACGATCCCACGATATCCATGAAGGCGACTTCATTACTCCAGAAGACCTAAGTGCCCCGCATTTTGTCGCAATTCTAGCTTTCAAGGACTGGTCTTGACCAAAATGAGGTCATTCTGTTATTATTCGTATAAATTAACCCACTTCTTTATTACTTACAGTTCAGGGTCAAATTTACCCTCTATTTTTATAAATTACTCGTATTATGATGGGGCGGCTAAATTATACTTATCCTTAACTCCACAATAAGGCCTGAAATGAAACTAATAATATACAATAAGTATTGTAGAATGTAAATGCAACATATAAAAAATAATATAATAACTATGGCAGAAAAATGCAATATGAACCGTAATAAAATTCTAATGAAATTTTGTTATAGGAGAATATTTAATTTTTATAATTATTGCAGCCCGGTGCCAACAAAACGAAAAAGAGAAAAGTCTTTCGCTATCATCGCTGAGCCACCCATCTCCAGGCCAAGCAGCCCTCGATCCTTACCTGTCGAAATAAAACCTGAGAGAGTATCGCCTTTTAAAGGTATGCATCTAACAATTAAAGTTTCGCAGATATTAATCCAGATGTTTTAAGAACTTATTAAGACCGGTTTTTTTTTGTTTTAGGTCGAGGCTTTCGAGAAGAAACATCACGACACAATACACCAAAAACCTCAGCAGCGAACTCGAGAGCTTGTTCACCTTCAAGAAGAAGAACCAAGTCCTTAACAAGAGTTGAAAAAATGGCACAAGCAGCAACAATGTTACCGCAACCCTTGCCAAGTAGGCCCCATTCTCCACGAAATTTTCTGAAAGAAAACATGGCGGAAATTAAAGAAATTAGTGAAATAAATAGAGAAAAGCATGAAGCTGAAGCAGAGAAAAAAAGAAAAGAGGAAGAAATAGCTCTGTTAAAAGAAATGGGTCTTCTAGACAAAAAGGGTGAAGTCAAAAGCAGCGTTAATTCTAGGACTAATTCAAGGAGTACTTCTCCCACTAAAATTAATCTACGATCAAGATCGAATTCGCCCTCAGCTATATTACATTTTGAAAAAGTTCCAACTGGGAGTACGGAAATTTTGTCTACAGACGGCTCAAAAGCAGTTCATAGATCCAGAGTTAGGTCAGTTACGAGGTCGCAACCTGAATCTAAGATAACGTCTCCCAGGAATTCTAAAATTCCTACGCGCCAAAACTCGGTCTCACCAACAAGAAGTAATACTAAAAAATATGTATCGAACAACCTTAATAGAAATCAAAAATACATGTCAAATAGTACAAGCAGTATACACGAAACTATAAGGATTGGTAGTCAAATACATGACAAAAGGGCTGTTCAAAGTACACAAAATCTAAATGTTCCGCAAAGCATAATTAAAGGTAAGCCACCTATCTCCCCCGGTAAAAGTGGACCGCCTCCTTCAAACAAATTTATAAATCCTAAACGTTTATCGCCAATTGTAGGAACGCCAAATAAAAGTCCTGTAGATGATGTAACTTCCAATTCCGGTAGGACTCCATCAAAAATTTCTGCGCTGCAAAAGAAGCAAACTAAAGCCACTGGCCCTTCATCCATATCAAGGTCTAATAGTAAAATGGCAAGCCAAGACTCAAATTCTGATAAACGTTTGGCAAACAAATCTGTAAGTAAGCCGTCTACAGCCAAACCAATCAATAAAACCATAAGTAATAAAACGACCATAAAACCACCTGTGCCAACTAAAACAGAACCTAAAAAACCTGTTAGTCGAACAAATAGTGTAAAAAATTTGTCAAGAGCTTCCAGTACAAAAAATCTTCATGAAAAACCACCATTAAAAAAAACTGCTAGCAAAGTAGATCTTACAGAAAAACCTAAATCAGCAAAAAAAATAGGTGGAAATATTACTGAAACAGGTAAAAAAGCAGAAAACAGTAAAAAAAATGATAAAGAAAAACAAAATAGTGGTGAGATTTCAAAAGGAGATGAAGTAACAACGCAAGACAACGAAACCCAATACGATAAAGCCAGGAATGAAAACGAGGAACTTGTTATTCTTACGAAAAAAAATGTAGTTTCTATGACAACTGCAGCTATTACCTCTCAGCCATTAGAAGTTGTTACAACGGTAACAAATCAGCTACCTGCGGCCTTAGAAAAGGCTCGGGAAAAACGTATCTTAGATCGACTTAGTTCTAAGGACTCATTAAATGGAAAAGAAGAAGAAAAGGAATCAAGCGGTTCTAAAGAAGACGTTGAACCACCTAAATTGGAAAAAATTGAAAAGGAAGAAAAACGACCACCACGACATAAAAATTCAGACAAAACTTTATTTGCCGAAGATAACATCAAATTAAAATTATTACAACCTCCATATAATAACCCTCAACTGGAACGTGTTAAGCAGAAAATTGAAGAAATATTAAAAGAACCCGAAATTTCTACTGAAAACATTTTATCAACGGGCAAAATAAAAGAAACAAAAGATAACTTCAAAAAAGCAGCAGAGACAACAAAGAGTGACACAAAGGAAACTAAAGATAATGCAGTAAACAAAGTATCTGATCTAAAAGATCAAGTACTTAAACAAAGCGAGGAAATGACTGTAAACATTCGTTCTGAAGCAAAAGAAATTGTTGATAGTATTATAACACCTGTCGAAGAACCTCTAAAAATAGAACAACCCAAGGTTAAAGATGTTGAACCTACGGTAAAAGTGGTTAACGAGAAAAAGACAGACATTAAAAGTGACGTAGAAAAGGTTACAGAAAATTTGGTAAAAGGGGAGGGAGAAGTGGAAGTTCAGAGCTCTAATTTATCATCAGGCGATAAAATAAAAATTGAAATAAAAAAAGCTGATGGAGGTTCAGACAAATCTGCGCATAGTAACGGGTATGTATGAATATTATTTTAAAGAACGAATGTAATAAAATAATATAGAAACGCACTTAATTCAAGTAGTAATATTATCACTAGATGGCGTTTTTTACAGTTTCAGGTTTGTGAAATAAAAACCTTATTGATTATAACCCCACAAGATGACGCACGATATTTCGTGAGCGAAGTAATTAACCAGAACACGAATAAGTAGTGCAAAGTTTTAATAGATGGAGCTAGGTATAAATTAAAGTGTTAGAATTGTTTTTGTGTATATAGAATATTTTTTAAATACTAATAAGAATGAACGTAGGTCGTGTTCCAAATTACGTGTAATCTGCTTTTGCTATATTAATTTCCGATGCGTACAAATTGACTAGGACCCCAGAAAGTACAAGTCATGGGGAAAAATGTAGATCATTAATTATAATCTCATCGACAGCATATAATCTAACACTTCAGACTCCACAATTTATTTATTACGATCTAAAAACTGCTTAATCGATTTCAATTAAAGATTTTATGCAATAAAATCTTCTATATACTATATACAGATGTATACAGTTTTACAGGATTTGAAAACTAGCTTTTATGTACACAATAATAAAATGTACTATGATTTTTCTAATAATACAAAAATCGCGTTAAATGATGTTTTCTCTTAAAATAAATGACAGAACATATACTTTAAGAGATAAGCTCAAAAATTAACATGACATTTAAAAAGGAAAGTACATCTAAAATTAAACTTGCAAAAATATTCTATAACCTTATTGTAGAGGTATTCGAACCATTAACAGTTTGTAACAATCGCCTATAACTCGTTGCGACCCTTAAGAAATTAGTACACGCTACAACCTGACCTCGGCCGCTTGCTTCAAGCGTCGCCCATAATGGCGCGAAATAGTCTTGTGATTTGACAGATGACAGTTAAATTTATTATCTGCATCTCGTGAAAAGTGGTTTGTGTGTAACAAAATGATCAACAATAGAACAGTTTATATTTTGCCTAATGAATTGCTGCCAAAGCGATACGGAAGCGACACTGGGTAAAGCTTATTATGGTGTAGCTGTACAATTTCTCCGCTTATTCATAATAACTAACTTTAAATAAATCGATCAACTCCTTTATAAAATGATTTCTATTGAACCTTACTTTTTAAACTTCAAAATATGATTAGATACGGTTGAAATATTAATTATTAACTTATTATTTTAGATTCGTGGGTCAGTCAACATTATTAAGGTAACGGTCAGAGATAAGGTTGCACGTATTACACACGTTGTTAAAACTCAAACTCCTTTATAAACAATAATATATTAAAATATATACAGCATGTATCTTAAAATAAAATAAAGTAAAAATGTATGTAAATAAGCTGTAGATTAGAAGAGACGACGAAACCTTATAGTACATAAATTATCCTTTTGGTATATTTTATTATTTACGTTTTGTTATATACGTTTTCCATTTAAAAAACGTTAAAAACATGTTGACTCAACGTTTATAATTAAATACCCCAGCATTAACCATGGATTTTTATATAAAGATAAAAAACACTGTTTATTTCTTATCCAGATTCCCTCAAAGCACCAGCACCACACCCAAACCACCAGCTAGAGCGCATAGACAACAAAAAGAAGATACGCAAGAAAACGAACCTGAAATACAAATAGAAACGAAGCCAAACATCTGCAGCCGCCTTATAGGCAAATGTAAAAGTGCGTGTTGTCCTTGTTGTCTTAAGGCAGCTGAGGAAGGCAAGAGTGAAATAGAAGAGGAGAGTCAGAAGAAGTTTTGGAATTCAATGAACTGTTTAAAGAAGAAAGTGCCCGATGAGGAAGTCGAACGAGCTGCAGGAAAGGTATTTAAAAGCTAAAAGCATTCACCCACACCATAGTATTTTTGTGTCTTTCTAGCAAACGTTTCGTCAATGATATTTTCTTTGTTGCAGGCAGCGACGATAGAATTCGAGTCAGAAACGAAACGAAAACGCAAACTTCGCGATGTTTTATGCGCGTGCTGCAGACGACGAAAAGTCAGTGACGTTTCCGACTCAGTTCGGCAGTTCGAGGTGTCATCACCTGTCGCTTCGACAGAAGTTGTCACCGAGACCGGATGCTGTGGAAAGAAGAGAGAGATTGAGAGAAGGGATAGCATTTTAAGTGACCAGGCGCCATCTACGTAAGTCCTATCGCAGTCCTTATTCATGAATGTTTTAACTAAAATATAGTTTTCTCTCTTTCTGTCATATTTCATTCAGTCTGTTACGAAAAATACAGCGGAGTGCGTTAAAACGGGGTGTTTATCGAGCTAGGTACAGTTTAAATGAATATGTATAATAAAGTTTTATTGTTTTTATAGATTAAAATTTATAAAGACTGATTCAACTTTATTACATTGCTAATGTCTAGTCTGACTTGGATCTTTAGATGCTGTAACAACAGGCTATGTCGATGGTTGCGGGGTGCTTGTCGTCGGCAGACAGAACCTACATCCAGCAGAAGAACCAGTCTCTTCTCAAAGAACAAGAGCTTGTCTCCCACTCTACCCCCTGAGGTAATTACTAAGCAATCGTTGGTAATGTTTTATAACTCATATTAAAAACATTACCGATTCATTCGTTCAATTCGTTTCGTACATTTAAAAAAGACTGACCATAAAATTACTCTCTAGTAAACAACTATATTCCTAATATATGTACGCAATGTACTAATTAACACAGCTACATAAAACAAACAGAAACCTTGAAACAGCCTAATTTTTATAAAGCCTTATACAGTGTTAACAGTACAAGTCCTACCTCCTGAAGTCTACGTTTCTTAGCTTAGTCCGGTTGCGTGACAATTCCGACCCTCACGACATTTCATACCGCCGACCGTCAATTCGACCACCTCTTGCACGCGATTTACGATATGAGCTTGTTTACCAGTATACAAAGAAATAAAGCCAAATAAATTTAAGGAAAACACATGAAATAGTAATACTCTGGTGATAAGAAAAAACTAAAATAAACACAAGTATTTCTGCGTCTATTTCAGGAGAATTTTTAATAGAAAAGTGTCGGAACCAATTGTTTTTACTCGCTACTTCGAAATTTAATCTATCCCTGCAAACATGTCCGTAATGCTGGAGCAATCTAATGATCACGCAATGAATACGGTGTAATAACAATCATATTATCTAAATGGCTTATGACTGTCTAAATATCTGACCATGATAGTGTATTACAACCTTAACGCTAAGTGCGTTATTCGCAGTATTTTTTGTAATTATTACAAAATTAGGGGTATAATTTTCCCGCTTCGTGGGAACTTTGACTATTTCTTTATTACAATAGTTTTTAACTAAATAATTATAGGTGTGTTCAAGTACTTTAGTATTGTATTAGTAATACCTCCTTATCGCTTTGCTAAAATTCAGCCAACTTTTTTGACAAGTAATTGCTAGTAAGTAACATTCATATTATGACAAAATACATATGCACTTAATTACATAACACAGAACGTGTGCGTGTAATAGGTTAAAAGTGTAATAAAAATAAACTTACAAAATTGTATATTTGTCTTGTAAACAAATTATATTGGGTTTACAATAAATTTGAGATGAAAAATTACTCGGAGATGTCCATCCATAGAGACCTTTCGCCGAGTCCTTTTAGCAACGTTGCATAGTTAGTTATTTACTAATATCATTATTTCTTTTTCTTTATTATATTCCTACATCATTGTTTTCAAGCAACTTCTTCAATCAAAAGTCCCCTTTGGGATTTGTGTGCTGCGGTTTTGCAGGCTACTCGATTTTGAGGAAGTTGCATCTGGTTAGCGCAGCGCCTGATTTCTTAAGTTCTCTTGTTATTTTGTGCATTATACACGTGGGAACTTTTTTCGTAAGTGTTTTGTTGTGTAAATGTGTCACACATGTTGAAATGATGACAAACAAATATAAATAAAACAGTATGAGATCAACAAAGATCTATAAAGGATTAAGAACTTAAACACTAAACAATACTAATTCTAAATAACCTTGTGTAAACTTTTATAAAAATACCAAATACCGTTCATGGTAATGGAGTAATAAATAAGTTGAAATTAGAATTCTCTTGCGTGAGATAAAATATTGCGTTGTTATATTATTAAAATAATATAAGAAAATTATTTATAAATTCTATTAATTTTGGTAGAAAGGTACATGGCATGAGTTTTTACTGCCATATTAATATAATCTACCAATGAGCAAGTTTCTTCTACTTCATAAATATGCATATTGCATGTTAAATATGTATATCAAAATTAAAGGAAAAAATATACTTTTCGCATATTTCTATTACTTCCTACCGTCTACTTTACCTTTTGGTCAAGAAAGGAAGAGCATACTCACACAGGATCCACTGTGACCCATAAACCCGGACAATTTAAATACCAAAACTTGAAAAACGCAATAAAATCGTGTAGTTTGTTTGCAAACTCTATAACTTTTCTATAGAACTCAATCATCTCTTATCGTTTTTTCTTCATTTACCTTTGCAAATCTGACTACCAAGAAAGAGGTTTTTCATTTTCACTCACAAATAACGTGACTTTCTGTTGATAAAGTAACTCTGCTAAACGGTTCAGTAAATTCAGAATTACCCCCTTCACAAACTTTACTTCCATTTTAATGTAGTTCTATAATATTCCTAAAGTAATTAAATCAAAGCTTATAATGGATGTTCCGCGTGGTATTACTATTGAAGAAACTTACTTAATCATGTTAGTAATTATCGATATTTTTGAATGCGTCAGTGTGTTGTTAGTTTTCACAAAAAACGCGCTTTCGTTCCGTTACATAAAGTTTTGTAAAATAATTGACAACATAAACTTGACATGATGTAATTAACGGTGTAATTACGTAATTAACTTAAAAAATTTGAAAATGTGAATTAAAAGTTAGAAAGACATATTATAAACACTAATCTATTTATAAATTTTATCTACTAAATTTTTATGCATTATTTATTAATGTAACACAAATTTAATCATTGATATTATTATTTGGTGAAAATGTCGATGGGATCAATTTTAGATAACATAAGTTCTGTGTCGTCGTCAAAATTAACAACGCCAAAAATTGTCTTCACCGATGTGAAAAGACGGAATACCATATTGTTCGATGAAGACTATGTAAGTAAAAAATTAAGTGCGTTTGATAGTATTCTTTATTAAACTTTTAAAAAAATATATCCATAATAATTAATACTGTTGATTTATATGTCATGTAATTTAGTAGTTTGATTCCGTTGGCTGTTATTATTGATCGAAATATAATGTGTACCTATTTAATTCCAACACACAAATACATTATTATTACAGTATTTACAATATTCTTAACCTACATAGTAATAATAATAATTAAAAATGGATAAATAGTAAACTAAAACGAATTTTAAAAGTTTGATCCCTGTGTCAGTGTTCCCATAATGCTGCCAACATTTTCTCACTGTATTGCGATAGTTGATGGTTGAGCGAGGAAAGCAACAGCCCTGGGGTCACCCATACTATATATCAGGCGCCAACTTAAATCTTTAATTAGCGCCTGTGTAACCCTCCGGACCAAGAGTAGTCTCACTCCAAAGGGAACAAAAACTAAATTGCAGGAAAGATTATATTTTAGCCGTTTATTATTTTTAACTTACATTTAAAAACTTAACTAACATTAACTTACAAGCATGTTGCGTCGTCGAGACTGCAACGCCATCTTGCATACAGAAGCGTTTTGGCGAGTTTAATTTTGATTATGAATGTTTAATTTGAATTTTAAAAACCAATACATTAAAAAAATTAAAAATAACAAATTGTGTAGATTCTATAGTTACTAAAAAATATTTTAAATCTAATTAAATAGCCCATATTCAAAGATATATTGGAATTGAACGCTCAGATCATGACCGTTCTAAGCAAGTTTGTTAATCTTTAAAGAACTAAAATGTACAACTAAAGACAGAGACAAAGAGTTACAGTGAGTCATTATGGTTCCTTTATTTCCATAGGACACACGCACCAAGTTGGATGCCTCTCTAGTGGAACATACGAGTGTGATGCGAGGTGCTATACCAGTTCTGCCTGCCGCTCTTGCATACTTCTGTCTTGTATGCAACGTTCTAGTCCCAGGCCTTGGTGAGTGCCGCATTTCATTTATTTATAAAACTAGCTGCCCCCGCGAAGATTGTTGCACCTAAATATGACTTTTTACTTAGCCTTTTTCCTCAGAGTTCAAGGAAAAAGAAATGATATATTGGTCCAGCCGTGTTCGAGTTTTTCGCTTAGCAACATATTTTTATATAGATCGTATATTTATGTTTCAGGGACATTATTCAGTGGAATGTTTTGCCTTTGTTTTGGAATACCCCGGTTCGGGGTTCATGACGGAGCTAAACATAGAATCGGTGAGTCTTATGCGCGACTTCAGATGTCGTTTAAACTCTACACGTTGCCGGGTTAAAACTTTATGTATTAAAATTTTACTGTGTCAGTATACAAGCAAAATGTATTAACTACTGTATTTTTGTAAGGTTTATTCTGTACGCCAAATTTGATACATACCAATAACCAATGGTTCCTCAAAATAGGTTCACTACAGATCGTAGAAAATAAATTTCTCTCACCCTTTGCTTTCTTATATCAGTCACTTACTAATCGGGCATTAATTTCGTAACTGACTTGCATCGTTCTGCAAGCAACGGGTGCACCTTTTATAGCTATAACAATTGGATCTAAATTGAGTTTAAATCTTTAAGCAACCACCTTGAGTACCGCACCGCTATTGTTAAAATAATAAGATATGATTTAATAAATGACTCAGAATTTTTCGTATTAAAACTATAATGAAATACTTATACAGGTTCGTTCGTGATAAACCTATTGGTGTCGTGCGGTCAGCTGTTCACAGTACTATTCTGTCTCGTTGGATGGGGCTGGTCTATTTGGTGGGGAGTCATCATGGTCAAGATATCACGTTCGTACATTATTTTTAATTACTATATTCTCTGCACAGCAATACCAGAAGTGAGACCCATGTCCATTAAAGGCTCACGTGGAGAACTGAGAGTTTTACTTAGCTACGTATTCTAGAACTATCAAAACCTCTTACAGAATTGTTTCTATATTTTGTAGTGTGACAGACTGTAAAGTGTTCAAGCGGCGATTGTGACTTGCAATACCTATTAGAATACGTGATATTTCATGTGTGACATTACAGTTTTTCTCACCTGCCTTTTAAACTGTGTTATTCTACGTGAACATTGAACCCATGAACCCAATGAAAATTCTTTAATTTTTATAGGAAAATATCGTAAGCTAAAGGCAGAAGAGGCTGCGGCGGAAGCGGATGCTGCGCCACCTGTCACCGCCAACAATCATACGAGAGCTTAAGTAATAAAAATAATTGTATTCACAATATAGGTGTTAATGTTGAATCGAATCAATTAACATTTTTTTACTTAATAATATTTAAATAACGTCAATGTATTTACTTTTAAGTAGCAAAGAGATTTGCACTTCTACTCACATCACTATCTTTACCAGTGCTATAAGACGACATATACTCTTAGCTAGAGATATTAAGAGAGAGAGATATTGAGTAATGTCTGTTGCTTATTCTAAACTGTGTCTCTTTTATACTCAAAATATAATAGTAATAACTACGTAGTATGCGTAATAAATGATGCCCAAATTTAAAAAGTTTTTGTATTTCTTGTAAATAGTAAAATTAATCAACAAAACACATCGAATTAAAATTATTACTGTAGGCGAGGAAAAGAAGAATTTTGGCTTTGCTGGTGTTACCAGCTTTTTAAAGGGGTTGCTATGTTTAAAAGCCCAAAACTACCTCTTGTTTCTGAATTTTAAAACTACGATTAATGTAAATTTATTGTAGTATAGACGTAGGTATGTAGTTCATATTTTTTAATATTGGACCGAAGAAAAATTCAGTAGTGGGTTGGTTGAAAGGGAAGGAAAATTTTGACTTGGTATTTAAACAAATTTATTATTCAAAATATTCACTAGTTAAGTGAGAAAACCTGTTTTAAATCTGCTGGTCAGAATCTTAATATTTTTATGCTTCCACACGGTTTTCCATATAAGGAGAAAGTAGGATTAACATAAGATTTAATGCTATTTATTAAAATATATATTTCTGCAAAATGGTGGAAAAAATTGTGTTTGTATCCGGGCTGCTATTTGAATTTTAGGTACGAAATGAAGAGGTTATGGTGAATCTTTCCAAATTTGAATTGCCGATATTATTATTTATATATTTTTACAATTTTTTTTATATATTACCAATGATCCGTTCAACGGCAAAACGTTATCTATAAGTTAGCCATGCCCATCCCAGGATGTTGACTTACCGATTCGAAATTCTAGGCTAAAAAGCTCAGCTGATATATGAAAAATACGAAATAGCTAGAATTCAAAGTTTGCTTTAGACTAAAATTACCTATATTTAATTGAATATCCATAGATACAACTTTGTGTTTGTTTTTAGACTTGTTCCGTAAATCATATACTTAGAAACATTAATTCCATCAATCAAATAGCAGACTCGGGACTTGATGATTTTCATAAATTCAAATAGATAATTCTGAAAAATAATTACCATAACATTAGTAAAGGAGCATTCAAGTATTACGTAATGAAATTTTTGGAGATTTTGACCCCCCTCTCCCCATGTAACGTGCCGTAACGTACCCAATATTAAAACGTTACGTGATCACCCAGTGACCATTTTTACCTAAAAGTCACAATCATGTGGTGTAAAGTACCGGAATGTCGCTAAAATAACTTTGTTATAAGTAGCGGCACGAAACTCTAGCGCTGACCGTTATTGCGCAGAAGTAAAAAATAAGGTACCTGAGGGGGGCTAGCGGAATGAAGAGCGTCGATTGGCTCTCCAGTCGCATTTTGTCTCCCGCGCGACAGTACATACTACACATGCGCAGCAATCCCCTCCACGTATCGGCCAGCGCTAGACTTACGTGCCGCTGGTTATATTGTTTTAATCGCGTTAGTTAATACAATACAATAACGCGTAACTCAATACCACTGTATTTTCGGATAAATTTAAAATTATGTTAAATAGTTGTAAATTTATAAAAATACATAACTTAAATCCGGTAAAAAAAATTTTTCTTTACCCCTGTATTGTTTTAGAACTCCCCAAATTAGTTACGTACGTAATTGAATGCTCCTAATAAAAAATATAATAATGAAAATTTTCATAATCTGTAATTTATATTATATTCTATGTGAGATTTGGCCCCAAATATTGTAAATATGAATGAGAAAATTAATGTATCTACACTAAAATTGAATGATAAAATTTTTCTTCATTATACTTATATAATAATGTTTAGATGTAGAAACATTAGCGCAACTTGTAATTTTATAAATGACCAAGAATAACATTTATTATAAAAAGCAATTTTATACCAATAGTAGTGTTCGTTTTAGTATTGTATCTAATATTAAACGTTATGCTTCCATATGCTCTAGTAAAATAATATTGTTTTCTTTATAACTTATAACAAATTAAGCAGTACCGTGGGCACGAACATTACTTAAATCTAATAGTTAAGGTAAAAGAATAGTAACAAAACATTTACTAGCTTGGGCATTCCGTGGGAGTATTTGGTGTTAAAGCAGTTTAATGATAAGCAGAAAATCCGATACGTTGCCAAAACAGAAGAATACTTGACGAAACCATAGAAAAGTTCGTGCTAAGCCTTTGTAATGACTTGGAATGAAAAATGTTGTTATTTATTTTTGGTTTGACTTAAATTACCTAACAGATTACCTTACACCTAAACTGAAATTATAAATAATTTATTTTAAGGCTATTAATTACTTTTTGAGATATTTTAGTTTTAATACAATAATTATTTAACATATATAGTTATTATATACTTCATTAATGTGTATACATAATGCTTAAACAGCGAATTAAATAAAATTTTACACTTAATGTTACCTTTTATTTCTGACCTTATATATGCCTAAGAATATTCCCAAGTTTTTCATTAACTCAATTGTTATTTTTTTATTTAGGTAAATATATTTTATACCTACAGTTTTGACCAGTCATTCTTAACGAAATAACAGTTCAAAATTAATTTTAGTATCGTAAGCCATAGTAGATATTTTATTCACACTTTTAAATTGTTTTGCAGTCGTACGTACTCAAACATAATCGAATGATAATATAATATATCGAATCGTCAACGACCTTGTCTTTCTGATCCTTTATTCCCTTAGATCTAAGCTCTGTCTGCATCTTTCATCGCATATATCCTGGAGTGTTCTAAAGAACTTTTCACATTAATACCTGCGTCGAAATTTCATCAGATAGAATACAAAATTCCACCCATTCCATCTTGATGTCTGGCGTTCAACTACACGCTTAAGACACTTCCTGCCGTGCACTTAATGGAGGCAGCTGCCATTTCAGGTATATCCGAACCGTTAAGACTTTAGTACTAGTCTTCAAGAAAAGAGCTTATCTTAAAGACTTGGAAACCATCTAAAGTTGCAGATGTCCATGGGTGGTGGCACAAAACGTTAAGTGTTCTTCCTGTCTCAGAAAAAAAATGAAGAGTGATCTATCACCAAAAGTTGTTATTTTTCGTGGACTCAACCGTTAATTGATTACTTATAATCAGTTGCTCCATTCATACTGTGTCAGTTGCCTCATAATTATGTATTTTAGCAAAATAATTATCAGGCGTATTTACACTTTTAAATGTTTCAAGACACAATAGCCCAGTTATTATTTGCACGGAACACCACTATTAAACCAGATGAAAGAAAACCGATATAGATATCCAATATGTTGCTGGTTGTTATTAATCCCGTAACTCTTGAACCACAGATGAAAATGAATGAAAGTTTTAGACAATTAGATAAATTAAAATCCGAGTCCGTATTAAATAAAACCCAATAACAATTGTAGAATATCACTTTATTAATTACGAGTCATAGACAAATAAAACTTTTAGCGATCAGATACATTATGCAAGATTTCTAGTCTAAAATCTATTGACACTCAGCTGTTTAGGTTAATATCGAAAGTGTACTAATCTATTAAGTGCTCTGCCAAATATGAGCGATAATTCGAATTGCATTTATTTAAAAAATGGTGCTAATTCACACGAAATTAATCCAATATATTTGAAAATAATGACATTCACACAGCAATGTTTTACGGATTTGACGACTGAATATTTCTGATTAGGAACTGCAAACCTAATATTAAATTGGAAGATAGAAACATCGCTTTTAGTAGCCGTCATATTATACATAATCTTATTTGTTATCTTTTTTTTTATTTTTTTCATCATACATTAGAATCAGAATTATATTGAATGATGCGGGATTACTCTAGTTAAATAAAAGGAAAAATTATCGGCGTCGCTCATATTCGCATCTAAAGTGACACTGATTTTTGTTCACAATTGAGATCTAATAATTTTGCGTTCATATAAAAATATACCCTTAAAGATATGCGAAATAATGCCAAAGCCGAATCACTCGTAACGCACACATTCACACATTAACTATGTACACAAGGACTCAAAATATACGCTAATTTTAATATTAGGCACAAAACATTGAATAAAAGGCGCGGTTAAATTCATATTACAAAAATCCGATACATTAAATAGATATCTCAAATGACCAATAAATTGCACGAACCATAGCTAATTTTTAAAAACAGCATCTTACATATCTTATTTAGTTACAGATTCCAATAAGAAAACGTCAACAGAAAATTTAAATTTCGAATAGAATCAAGTGTCCCATACAATAATTACATAATCTATGTTTAATGATAAAAAAAGTTATCCATAGACACACAAGGCAATTTTCTATGCATTTAAAAATCTTAAGACGCATTGAATATTTATTTAAACTGAACCTTGTCAGCCTTAATTTAAAGTCGATTATCTTCCGAGTATTTCATTTTGGATAAGTCACTTTAATAAATAATACAATGTAAATAAAAACTAACAATTTATTATATACAAAATAAATTACCGAGGTATTAAATTACGTGTCGCCGATATATTAACCAATAACATTAAACTATTTTCTTGGGACTCAGTCTGTTTAGACATTGATATTACTGGGTCCAACCGAGTCGAGGTAAACGTTAGCGACGTCCGATTTTGCGTCTTGTCACAATTATGTATACAATAATATAGTTTTAGCGAAATTTGCTACATTCTAAGCCAAGCGTTTCTGTCAAAAAGTCCATACGAGAGTAACTTTTAGGTCCATATTCAAAACCTCGAATCCTCTAGTTTTAAGACCTGCTATTCCACTTTTACTCTGACGCAAATGCTACGGACTAGATTGTGTAGACGCTTAAGCGATGTCGATGACGAACAAGAACTTGATAGTAGGCTCACGTGCTAAGACCAAAAGTTACTCCCTTCTGTTCCCAATGTAATCCACTTAATTATGTCAAAAATTATAAAATTAATTTGTTATATCGTAATAAGTGAATAAGCCTTAGGACCCACTTGTAAAATTTGCGGGAATTACCCAAAAACCTATCCAGAAAAAAGCAGGTACTTTCGTATTTACATTTTACTTAATTCATGGCCGTTTCACTTACCGATTCGCCTGCGTAAACTATATCTAACACATTGCGCACCTCTGGCAAGATTTCACCATAAAGCTAAAATATTTACAAACTACAAAAATTAAATTGTACACGATATGGCATCTTGTACTTATCACGTCCTAATTAGGGTATAGACTAATTCAAAAAGTACTCGTAACACCATAAACACAATTTGATAGATAGACGAAAGTACACTTGAGTGCAATAAGACTGGTTTAGAAGTTTTTACTGATATCAACGTATTAAAAGCCGCAATAACGTTTGCATGTCGTCCTTGTCACTCTTAGGATTATGTGACAATAAATACATGACAAAAGTTTTTGCCACGAGCCCTCCCCGCCAATACCATCAAAATGGCCAAGACCTAGCACAGAGCATGTGTAAAGACGAAGAACGCGTTTCATTTGTTTATTATATTCTCTAGTCGAATCACAGCTGATCTTACCGTTTAACCGATTACTAACGAAACGAGATCTTTGAAAATCGTATACTGTAGTATATACTTACGGTATATTCTTGAATAGGGTGTTAGTAGTATCATAAACGCCATTATTTCACAACTTTTCTCAAAGTCTATACCCCACCTCGGCTCTTTGGTAAACTATGAACTAAAATTCTATCATGCTATAAAACAATTTTAGACTCAATTCATAAGAAAATAAACGCGAATATTCCACCAATTCAGTCCAATCTAGTTATGCGTAATTTTTCGTTATTTAATGTAACTAAACAGCGCTTGAAATAATTCATAAAGAAACCAACTTAATTTAGTATAGCTGTCTCTTTCGCTAAATATACGATAAACAGAGACAGATATTCTGATATCTGGACTTGACATTGACATACAAAACCCCAGAGATATACTTACTCTAACAGTATGAGTATTAAGGCCGATAAATAATTTTGCTACATTAAAAAATATAACACAAACAGTGCAATAATAAATACAAAATTAAATAATTAATTTTTTTTTACTCATTTTCAGTGTCATCAAATAATTAATAATGCTAGCAATTCGACAAAAAACTAAAAAAACTTTTTTTCATCTATTAATAATTATCATACCTTGTTGTTTTTCAAAATTGAATTTCTATTTCAATTATTGATAAATATTATTTTCAGAAATAATACGATATAATTTTGTCAAAATAAATCTTTTTAGTTTTTATTCGAATAAGGATTTAGTCAAATTAAAATGCCATCCACGAAGACGTTCAGTGTACAGTGAATAACTAAAGAGCGTCTCTTCAGGCCAATATTTCAATGCAACTGTAATATGTCTAGATAAAAACTAAACTTTAGTTAGAAATCAATTTAATTTAACAAAATTATCGGAGAGATAATTCGTGTATTTAAATTATATAGTTTATTAGATATTTAATACTTCTTACAGCGGGTTGAATGCCCGAATGAACGCCCATAAATCAATTTAGAGTTGTCGAAATTGTCAAACTTTTTGTATCAAAGCGAATTCGTGAATGGCAAATCTAAATTTACTGAAGCAAGCAATTGTTCGGTCGCCGTATTTCAACGTTGCTGAGATTCCGCTGAATTTCGTCATCTTCCGCTATCCTGTAATTTGTTTGAAGTCAAATTTAGTGAATTATTGTAGGCTTCAAGTAACACGTTATTTTTTTAAAGAATTTCTGTTCTCGTCGTTACAATGTTGCGTAAACAATATGTACTTCGAATCGAAAGTTATTAAGTATAATCGGCTGCAATGACTTATAGGAATATTTCACCACAAATGAATAACCACATTGTGATTATATCAAACATAATTATTTTAATTAACTATAAAAATACCAAAAGAAACTTTTTCATAATAACTGAATGGGTTTTCCTCGCGATTAACGCAAGGGCGTCTCCTGGGAGACTTGTACCTCGGGTTGGGCCGTCGCAGGGTGTCCAATGAGGGCGGTTATTTACCCTTACACTTAGTTTAGGATCCTTTAGGACAGGACTTTTTTGTTGGAAAAGGACTGAATTTCACTTGACTATGAAGTTAAAACTGACAGATATCAAAAATGATCTATTAAATTTGGCCTACCATGGATAAAACACATTTAGTTTCTACTACTTTCCTCTATTACTTATATGATAATATTGAGTAAACTTAATATAAAAATAATGTGGTTTGGAGTTAATTACAAATTTCATTTTTAAATATGTTTTAAAATTAATTACAAAGTAAATACTCACGCTTTTTCCTGCTCATCCATTTCTTGTACAAGCCTATCCCTCTCATTAACAGCTGATAATAAGTCCTGAAAGCATTAGAAATAATTTATTAAGAGGTATTTACTTGAATTTATTGATTTACTTTTTTTTCTACCTTATTCTATACACTATTTCAGATTTACGAAATATTAAACACACTAACATATGATTACAGTTAAAATGGCCAAAGGGAAAAAGTTGAAAAAGCTTAAAGAGATTTTAATATGGTTATAAATGGGCAACTTAATACATTAGTATTTAAACATCTTCAGTGTGTTACTAGCTCTTTGCTAAATAAATAAATAGATCACTCTATTTCGCTATTTGTCTTCTTTGTCATATCTAATCACGGTAGTTGCCTTTATTAAAATACGTAAACAATTTACTTACTTGTAAGAGGAGTATCTCCCGTCTCTTCTGCCCAGGAGTCTTTCTCCACTCTTCTACGCCGAGTGAGAGACGCAGTTCGCGAGCCAACAGCTCGCACCGACGGCTTAAGTCTTCCTCTTTTTCTCTGTAAATTGAATCATTAATTTTATTTAAATACACCCAATGGATCGCTAAACCTAAACGATAAAAATTAACAGCTGGAATACGAAATAAAAATACCCCACAGTTAAATCAAACTTTAAATTACCGGAGAGCCTTGGTCAGGTCACTTTCAGAGACGAAGACAGAACACAGACATAACATTTATTACTAACAGCACACACATACAGAAACACACAAAATAACATCAACAAAAAAATAAGAGATAACATTTTTTTTTTCTTTTAAAGAACAAGGTACGTATTAAGTGTGTAAGGCGTGGCTGAGGAGCAGACTGGTCATTCTGCCAGAGACCACAGCTAATACTTAGTAGAAAATAATAATAATATAAGTCAAAGTTAGCAGTGCAAGTAATGAAGTCCTGTGTAAAAGTATATAGTAAATAAAATAAAAATAAGAATAAGATGGCTTTTGTGAGGTTAAGGAGGACCAAGGATAGGTCCTCCTTAACCTCGAAAACAATTTTGGAAGTAAAAAAACGTTTTAATTGTTTGTACTTTCTTAAAGTACCGAGCATGATACGTTCGAACAGCAGGGCCGGATTTTTTTTTGTTATAACATTTACCATAATTAGCCGTAAAGGCACAATTCACAAGAATCTTATGTTATTTTTAAAAGTAATTGCGCCACAAGTTCTCGGATGTATAATAAAACTAGCCACATCTCAAAAGGTACTTACAGTATATTCAGTTGCATTTGCCGGCGTATTAACGCATTCTTCTTATTCACGAGATTGAACCACTGCGACATCAGCCGATCTTCCTCCTGTAACAAAGAGACAGTGAGAATATGCATACAACATTTCTATGCAATTGAAAGAATAATATTTACTGTATAACTTTCTATTATAACTACATATACCATATTACTTAAATTGTTTTTGTAATACTTATTACGACTAATCGACGTAACTAAAACCTATCAAAGAAGTACTAATAATCAAGAATTGAAACAGATACCGGATTGTTAGGCTCTCTAACACACTGTGTAATTAATTTTCTCCACTTTCTCTGAAAGCATAAATCTAGCATTATTTTTTTTCGTAAATAAGAAATCTGTGATAAATGATAGGGAGTTTGATCCCCCACCCCCCTCATGTAACGCGCCGTAACGTTTTTCTGTATCCAATAGTAAAACGTGACTACCCAGTGACTCTTTATACCTAAAAGTTACCATTATGTGGTGTAAAGTACTGGAAAGTCGAAAATGATATTAACAATAACGCGCAATTCAATCCCCGTTCCGAATCGTAACCTTTTTTAAGAGGCACCAAAATTAGTTACATTATACTTGAACGCTTCCAAAGTCGATTTCGTAAGTTTTACATTTCCTTAAATTGTATTGGGTTATTTTTTAAAATAATATCAAGTGTTATGCTATGTAAAACTATTGATTTCGCTTCGCTTATTCCTTCTGAATGTTTTAATAAATAAATCTTCGTTCACTCATTCACTCACCTCAGTATTATCAGCCCGGTCCATGACCCGTCTTAATTGTTTCTCTAAAGCCGCGGCCTTTTCATCGATAGATTTCTGTTCTCGCTCTAACGCTTGCAATTCACTCGCTATATAAGTGCTGTAACTTTCTTTATTCTGTAAAAAGTATGTTTTATTCGATTAATTGAAACTGAAACTGGACTGATAATTTAATTTTTAATTCAAATAATTTAATTATCTTTTTAATTGTTTTTGCCACTATCTTCTGCTATCACTTTTTTGTACTTTTACTTAATTTTACTGTTCGTGCCCATATATTATAGGGACGGCAACGTTTTAATATTTTTATACGCCTCTTTGTTTGTTACATCCTGTCTTTGTTTTAATTTTCTATTACATTATATAATTTTAAACACCGACTGTCTTCAGCGGTTTTCTAAAAGTTTATGATGGGTTTAAATTTCAGTCAGAGCGTAGATTATAATTACATTTGTAAGTTAAATTCCGCATCTACTGGGTGGTGACGAGGCGACTAAATGGTCAATCCTCTAATATAGTTGGTAGGGATAATTATAATAACTAAAAAATATATATAACAAGTTCCTTTTAAATGTTTATGACCTCTAGTCGGTTTTACTACTGCCTAGGTGACCGCTGATACCCCATTAGAGGCTAATCGGACGAAATAAACTCCATTTATTCCTATTGATTTGTTCAATGTAGGTTACAAAAAAAACACCTAGATAGATAAAGGCTTAAATAAGATTAACGGCCAGTTCCTGAGGTATCAACGCTATGTGGAATCACCTGCCCACTGAAGTATATCCGAACCAATGCGCATGTGTCTTAAAAGGCCGGCAACGCACTTGCGAGCCTTCCGGCAATGTGAGTGTCAATGGACGGCGGTATCACTTAACATCAGGTGAGCCTCCAGCCCGTTTGCCTCCTGTTACATAAAAAGAAGATTCTACAATTTATTTTACTATTTAAGACCAAAATCTGTCAAGCAAACCTCATTGTCCTCCATATTAGGTTCAGGAGACAGCCTGTCTACGAGCGCACTGAACGAATGGAGCGGCGATTTCCGAGAATCATTCGGAGACTGACTTCTACTTTTCCCTTCTTTTGTTTCTTCTGAAACGAGATAATTATTACTTTCATAAACCACATCTTAAACTCAATAATATAATTTTCATTTAGATATTTACCATTTCTTTCTGGGCTGGGATTGCTCTTCCTGGAGCCGGGAGTCGAAGGTGCCGATTCTCTGTTGACTAAACTTTCCAGGTGCTCCATACCACCAGCTGAAAACATACATTGATGCAGTGTACCGTAATTTATTAAAATATTTTATGTTTATTATGGAACATAAGATACAGGTATCACTTATTCCACGTCATTAAATTTGAATTTGTAGGCATCCCTACTCATCGGCAAAGAAGACAGAGGGTGTAGGCCGAGAGAAAAAGCCGGCGTAAAAAGCCTGTCTAGCACTAGTCCCAGGCCCTTTTATGAACTAGATAATCGTTAACTTTATAGTAAACCTTTTTACACAGCTTTTCTTTAATACTGTTACGAAGACGGGTCGACTGCAATGTTTTTAGATTTTTCCACTAGTTAGAGAAGTTTTCAGCATGCTGAAATGTGATTTCTGACCGTTTCAGGAGAGGGTCAATCACATATTAGAAAATCGTAATTTACTTAATGTTACCATAGTTTTCAGGAGCCTGAAACATTTTTTCAGGCCGTTTCGGAACACGTGTAGTCGAACGGTACACTTTTCAGGAAACCCGTTTTCAGGCGTTTTCAGGCCTGGTTATACCCCTTTGATGAAGGAATGTTCGAGAACGAATTTTCTAGGTGTGGGACAAGGACGGAATGATGCAAGAGAGAGACGGAAGATCGGAACCTTCTCGAAGCTAGACCGAGCACTCTAGAACACCGTAAGACAAGGACGGAGCAATGTGCGAGAGAGATAGCACGCACGTTCTAGAATTGTGCGATCGCTACTCAATAGCGCTCCCGCCTAGAGAGTTCTCGAACTTGCAAGACTATTCCCAGGGATATATAAGCGAGCCGAAACGCGACCGATTAGTTCAGTTTGGAATGCGATACCAAGCGATAAACACCGGAGTGAAAAAGTGCGAATATAGTGAAGACAAGTGGATACAAGTGAATACAAGTACTGTGTGAAGTGCGAGTAATTAACGTAATTAGTGACAGTATTTTGTGTGTGTATTCAGTGAATTTTAGTGCGTAATTTCCAGTTTTTAGTGTAACAAATTCCTCGTAGATTTAATTGAAAATAAACCCTTGAAGAGATCTACGGCGTTTCTATCCGATCCCCTAGCTCGTAACATTTTGGTGTCAGAAGTGGGATAGAAAAATGCCAATTACTCCGAGGGAGAATCAAGAGGAGTTTGTGGCCGAGTCTCCAGCTGCGGAGGGAGTGCAGACGAGGGCACAATCAGCACGCGACGCCGCCCGGCGACAAAGTTTCGATGCGAACCGTGGGATGGGCGAAAGCAACGATAGCAACATCCTCCTTGCCCTGCGTCGTATGATGGATGAACAGGCACGTCGTCAAGAGGAACAGGCACGACAAATGATGGAAGAACAGGCACGACGTCAAGAAGAACAGGCACGACAAATGATGGAAGAACAGGCACAGGCACGCCGATTGATGGAGGAGCAGGCACGCCGTCAGGAGGAACAGGCCCGTCATCAGGAAGAACAGGTTCAGCGATTGATGGAGGAACAGGCTCGCCGTCAGGAGGAACAGGCTCGCCGACAAGAGGAACAGGCACGCCAATTGATGGAAGAACAGGCTCAGACACGTCGTTTGATGGAGGAACAGGCTTGCCGTATAGGAGAAAGATTAGGAGATCTGAAACTAGAAGTAGATAAAAAAATTGAAAACTTGGAATCTGATATGGACTGCAAATTTTCGAAACAGGACAAACGTATTCTCGGATTAGAACAAGAGATGCAGTGCCTGAAGACCAAAGGTGTCGTAACGACTGTAGCACCATCTGGAAATCTGAAAGTACCTCCCTTTGACGGTACATCTTCCTGGGGCGCGTACAAAATACAGTTTGAGACTGTGGCACAGTCAAACGGGTGGAATGACGATCAGGCTGTCACCGCCCTTATTATGGGACTGCGAGATGAAGCCCTTACCATATTAGATACCAAGACAGGTAAAGTGACGTTGAAGCAACTGCTGGATGCCCTGGAATCACGGTACGGAGACGCACATTTAGAGCACGTCTATCGGGCTCAATTAAAGGATAGAATACAGCAGACAAATGAAAGTTTGCAAAAATGGGGATGTGAAATAGAGAAGCTGGTTAGGAAAGCCTATGCATCCTCACCAGACGTTGCAGACAAGATGTTGGTTCAAGCCTTCGTCGACGGTATTCGAGACCGTGAAATTCGAATGGCTGTGAACCTAGGTCACCATAAGGACCTCAAGAATGCTCTTGCTCATGCGTTGGAAGTGGAAGCATTTTGCAAGGATTCACGACCTAACCGCATTAGGGCTGTCTCGGAAAAACGTAGTTCCCAACGTGGACCCACCTGTTACCTCTGCGGGGAAGTAGGGCATATGAGGTTTTCGTGCCCTAAGAGAGATCCCGAGGCGAAATGAAGACAAGACGTGGGGAGCCCGATGACGTGGATGTGACTGCCGCTGAACAGCGGCAGGGAAACGAATAGAAGCCAGGACCACGGGGCGGGTGCTGGGCGGTTCTGTAAGGAAGGCCCCAAAAGTTATGATCTCTCAAACTCAGGATGGGAATACCATTGTCATCGATGGAGAAGTTAACGGCACTATGTGTGAATTAACCCTTGATACTGGAGCTTCCCGGACCGTAATCAGATACCAACTTCTGAAGTCATTTTACAAGAGCCTTTCTGGTGGAAATGTACAGCTCCTTACAGCTACTGGTCAGCACATAACCGTTCGAGGAGAAGGTATCGCTACCTTCAAGATTGGTGGAAGAACATATAGACATAAGGTGGTTATTGCTGACATCGTGGATGACTGTATTATCGGTTTAGACTTCATGAAGCATTACAACTGTAAGATTGACCTGAAGAACGGCATATTCAAGTGTAGAGATGAAGTAGTTTCCCTAAAAGATAACACAATGAAGAACGGGTACGACATATATAGAGCTATCATTGAAGATGGTACAGTTAGTAAACAACGAGATATAGTTCAAGCAATACTGGAGGACTGTAAGGAAACCTTGACGAGGGAAGAAATGTCGAAAGCAAAGGGACTATTAAAAACATTTTCTGACATGTTTGCTACACACGATGGAGATCTAGGAAGGACAGGTGTAGTTAAACATCGAATTGAGACTGGAA
The DNA here is from genome assembly GCA_963693345.1 of Pieris melete. Taxonomy (NCBI): domain Eukaryota; kingdom Metazoa; phylum Arthropoda; class Insecta; order Lepidoptera; family Pieridae; genus Pieris; species Pieris melete. The sequence continues at coordinate 2,593,368 of CAVNZK010000030.1, forward strand.
CCGAAGCACCTATACGTTTAAGACCGCGACGAGTACCTGTCGCATATGAAAAGAATATAGACAAGATGATTGCAGAAATGTCAAACCATAATGTTATTGAAGCATCTTCCAGCCCTTGGTGCTCTCCAGTAGTTTTAGTCAAGAAAAAGGATAACAGTTTAAGGTTCTGCGTCGACTACCGTCGTCTTAACGATATCACGAAGAAGGACAGTTATCCGTTACCTAGAATAGATGACACCTTGGATACCTTAAGTGGGGCAAAATGGTTTACAACTTTAGACTTGAAAAGTGGGTACTGGCAAGTGGAAATAGACTCAAGTCATAAAGAGAAAACAGCGTTCTCAACTGGTAAAGGACTATGGCAGTTTAAAGTTATGCCGTTTGGGCTTTGCAATGCACCTGCCACCTTTGAAAGACTAATGGAAAAAGTACTGTCAGGACTGATAGGAGAAGCCTGCTTAGTGTACTTGGATGATGTAGTCATCATTGGGAAGGATTTTGATGATCACATACGAAATCTGCAACGGGTGCTCTCCAGACTGCATAAAGCCAACCTGAAACTAAGTGCAAAGAAATGTTTATTTTTCAAGAGAGCAGTGAGCTACTTGGGGCACATTATATCAGAGGATGGAGTTCGAACAGACCCTGAGAAGATAGTTGCGGTGAAGGATTGGCCAGTACCTAAAGATAAAACTGAAGTCCGCGCTTTCTTAGGCTTATGTTCTTACTACCGAAGATTTGTAAGAAATTTTGCGGATATTGCAAAACCACTTCACAGACTCACCGAACAGAAGAGGAAATTCACATGGGATGAAGAGTGTGAAGATGCGTTTAATGAGCTCAAGAACCGACTGTGTGAAACTCCAATACTAGGCTACCCGGATCAAGATGGTGAATATGTGGTAGATACAGATGCCAGTGGAATTGGCATTGGAGGAGTACTATCACAAGTAAAAGGTGAGCACGAGCAAGTAATAGCCTACTTCAGCAAGTCATTGTCGAAACCAGAACGGAACTACTGTGTCACTCGGAGGGAACTACTGGCTGTTGTGAAGACGCTGCAGCACTTCAGTAAATACTTGCTAGGTCGCAAGTTCCGTCTTAGGACAGATCATGCTGCATTAAAATGGCTACTTCAGTTCAAGAATCCGGAAGGACAAGTGGCTCGATGGATCGAACAACTGCAAGAGTATGACTTTGCTACTGAACATCGCAAGGGCAGAGCCCACGGGAACGCAGATGCATTGTCTCGAAGGCCATGTGAGGAGGATTGCAAACATTGTACAAGACACGAAGGTAGAGAGGTAGCCCATGTAAGGATACTAAGGACAGACACCATTAGTCCAGATTGGTGTGGGAGATTAATTCAGGAAGAGCAACAACAAGATTCTGACATTAAACCAATTCTGGACTGGATGAAATCTTCAGCTATCAAGCCGCGGTGGAATGATGTTGCACCTACTAGCACCACGACCAAGAGTTACTGGGCTCAATGGGATAGCTTAGTTCTTCATAATGGAGTGTTATGTCGCAAATGGGAAAACACTCGAGGGGATGCATCTCATCTACAGTTAGTTGTGCCAAGATCCAAGGTTCGCAACATCTTGGAAATGTTTCATGATGGCTCATCGGGCGGACACTTAGGAGTAAAAAGGACTCTTCTGAAAATTAAAGAGAGATTTTATTGGATACATTGCCGTGAAGATGTGGAAGACTGGATTCGGAAATGTAAGGCTTGTGCAGCAGTCAAAGGCCCACAGACAAGAACTAGAGCAGGTATGAAGCAATACAATGTCGGAGCTCCATGGGAGAGGATAGCCGTTGACATAGCTGGACCATTTCCGTTAACAGAAAAAGGAAACAAGTACATCATGGTTGTTATGGATTACTTTACGAAGTGGCCTGAAGTGTTCGCTATTCCCAATCAAGAGGCGGCTACAATAGCCGAGAAACTTGTAAATGACGTATTCTCTAGATTTGGAGTACCCTTGGAGATTCACAGTGATCAGGGAAGGAATTTTGAATCTCTACTGTTCCAAGAAGTATGCAGATTAATGGGAATTCATAAGACGCGGACTACTCCATACCACCCACAGTCAGATGGAATGGTGGAACGCTTTAATCAAACCTTGGAAAGGCACTTATCGAAATTGGTGGACAGCCATCAAAAAGACTGGGACAAGTATATTCCGTTATTTTTAATGTCATACCGGTCTGCGGTTCATGAAACCACGAACGTTACACCTGCTTTAGCCATGTTTGGGAGACAACTTAGATTACCAGCGGATATTGTAACGGGACGACCACCTGACACCCCGGAGAGTGTTACAGACTATGCTGCGGATTTGCGTAATAAACTGCATGAAATCCATGAACACGTACGAGCATCACAAAGCAAAATAAGTGAGACTACGAAGATTAGGTATGACAGAAAGACGAATCACATAGAGTTTAAAGAAGGCTCGCAAGTATGGCTCCATAACCCAACGAAACGCAAAGGCAAATCACCAAAGCTTCAAGCTGACTGGGACGGTCCATACATGATAATCACGAAGATTAATGACGTTACTTACCGGATAAAGAAAATGAGTGGTTTAAGGAGCAAACCGAAAGTCGTTCACATAAATCGATTGGCTCCCTATAAAGGAAGTAATGATGCTCGGGACGAGCATGTCTAAGGAGGGGGTAGTGTTACGAAGACGGGTCGACTGCAATGTTTTTAGATTTTTCCACTAGTTAGAGAAGTTTTCAGCATGCTGAAATGTGATTTCTGACCGTTTCAGGAGAGGGTCAATCACATATTAGAAAATCGTAATTTACTTAATGTTACCATAGTTTTCAGGAGCCTGAAACATTTTTTCAGGCCGTTTCGGAACACGTGTAGTCGAACGGTACACTTTTCAGGAAACCCGTTTTCAGGCGTTTTCAGGCCTGGTTATACCCCTTTGATGAAGGAATGTTCGAGAACGAATTTTCTAGGTGTGGGACAAGGACGGAATGATGCGAGAGAGAGACGGAAGATCGGAACCTTCTCGAAGCTAGACCGAGCACTCTAGAACACCGTAAGACAAGGACGGAGCAATGTGCGAGAGAGATAGCACGCACGTTCTAGAATTGTGCGATCGCTACTCAATAGCGCTCCCGCCTAGAGAGTTCTCGAACTTGCAAGACTATTCCCAGGGATATATAAGCGAGCCGAAACGCGACCGATTAGTTCAGTTTTGAATGCGATACCAAGCGATAAACACCGGAGTGAAAAAGTGCGAATATAGTGAAGACAAGTGGATACAAGTGAATACAAGTACTGTGTGAAGTGCGAGTAATTAACGTAATTAGTGACAGTATTTTGTGTGTGTATTCAGTGAATTTTAGTGCGTAATTTCCAGTTTTCTTGTGTAACAAATTCCTCGTAGATTTAATTGAAAATAAACCCTTGAAGAGATCTACGGCGTTTCTATCCGATCCCCTAGCTCGTAACAATACATTTCTTAAATGTATTAAAAGGCAGAGATAAAAGAGCCTCTGGGATATTATTAAAGAAGAGTATCCCTTTTCCCTAAAAATAATTACTAACTTTAGATATTCAGAAATTGCAGCATGCGTTTGTTCCGAGTATTAACATTGTGCGTATGTTCTATTCTAGTAAACTTATCACTATTTTTGTACATAATATTTTCATAAATATATTGCAAGGGAAAGGTAAGTATATTAATTTCCTTGAATATATTTATTCGAAAGCCTTATTTTGATAACAACAACATTAAGGTTGTCTTAGCCAAGGCTGTACATTTTGCTCACTCAGGTTTTCTTAGTTTTATAAACGTGGCGATTTCCTAAATCGTCGGAGTTACGCCCCGAGAGTACAGCCAGATGTAGACACTCTCTTCAACTGTTACATTGCAATTATTCGTTACATAGCAATTAACATTTCAATATTTTGCGTATATTACATTGTTGTACGCGAGTGGTTAATATAGAGAAAAACTAAAATCCTCTATTATTTAAAACACCCTGATAACACAGGAACCGTATAAAAGTCGATTAGCATATCTCAGTGAAGCCACAGTTCCGACACAGTACCGGCACAGTGCGAAATATTCTTTCATACATTCTCTATGAACGCATCCCCACTTGTCAGTGTCAGTGACGACACAGTGCTCTCAGTGTCAGTGCCGACACCGGAAATCACGGACGGATTCGTTGTCAACGATATTTTTTGTCGGATCACTGACGCCGCGTTATTATTTGTTACATTTTATTTATTGCAGAAGAATATTGAAGCAGCTCTCTCACATTTTAAAATATTTTCTTTAACTAATTATTTGTATATTGTGATGAATTCTCCTTACGTCTCTCTTAATTGCCATGCTTCATGCACCCATTTTCTTTTTTTTCCTTGATGCTGCTCTTCTTCTTCGTCTAAAGCAACAGCTATCATTGCTAGCTCCGTAGTATTGAACAGAGCCATAATCACGTTATTTGACAACGCGACGGACACGTTTTCACTGAAGCTACGTAAACTGAGTACTGACATGTGTGAATTGAATGACTGACGCAATACTGTATGACTGATACTGAACTGAGCGGACACGTTGACGGAACCGTGGCTTCACTGATGTGTGTGAATCGACCTTTAAGGTAGTTAAATTTTTCGTTATCCGAGTAAGTTTTGGAAATGAAACTTCTTTATCGGCGTTGGAAAAAAAAATACTTTTTCCGTTACGGCGCCATCTTTTCCTTGTATTGCGATTTCGGATCCAGTTTATTTTGTCTATAGATGGGTGGTTTTATTAAATCGTAACATTTAGTAGAAATAATAGTTTACCCAATACAAAAGCAAAAGCTATTCCAGGCACAAAAACATATTTGCCCATATGGTACACTGCCTTATATTTTTTTTAAGTAGCAACTTCGAAGTTTGGAAAATCTTAAACTACAGTAAGATGTAACTAATCACTGTACTTACCAGCTAATTCTTCCAAAACAGAATGTTTACTGATGATTTCCACAGTACCGGGATTGATTCGGGAAGGTGACATTGGTGATTTCGGACTGCAAAGATGTGTTTAATTTTTTTTTTTAATAAATTGTCTCGGCACAAGGACATCGTTTAACATTATCTATCCTTAACTTAAGACAAAAAGTAATTTATAACTAACCTAATTTTCAAATAAAAACAGAATTTATAAGATTCTTCATAATCTTCGAAGAATAAATTATAGAACACCAGTTGAATAATTTTAATTATCTTTTATAACTCTTTACACACATTTATTGATAATACTTTTAATTTAATGTACATTACCTAACAATCCCAGCTCTCGCGTCAGCTATGATCTTCCTCGCCCTCTCTCGCAACATGTTTTGTCTCTCTTCCTCAGACATACCCTAGAGTAGACCACGAAGATTAAAAATCAAGTAAGTCGAAATTGAAATTTATTTTAAAGTAAGCTATCAGAGGAGATCTAAATAGTTATTAAAAAAAAACAGTTTCTTATAATAAATAACAATCCCAGCGTTCAAGTATTACGTAACGCAATTTTTGGAGATTATTGACACCCCCCTCCCCCCATGTAACTCGCCGTAACTTTATTCAGTACCCAAGTACAGTGCTGTACCCAAGTATAGTAAAACGTTTCGTGACCACCTAGGGACTCTTTAGTTACTATTATGTGGTGTAAGTCCAAAAAAAATATTAACAATATCGTTAATATTTTTTTTGGACTTACGTTTCACAAAAGGACGAAAAATACGTTACGTAATACTTGAACGCTCCCTAACGAGCACAAGTGGGTCACATTTATCAGTGAAATTTTGAATTTGTCTCTATAATTTGAAGGCTATCTGGAGATTCTTGTTACACTAATAAAAGCATTTGTTCCTAACAAAAGTATAACATGTAGACGCAAAACTTAAAATGTACCAATTATATGTATTATTAATTATATATTTTAATATGAGTGTATTTTTCACTTAGGTTTCATGTAAAACTGGCTAAAAACTTGAGACATGAGAATAGTTTTCGAAACTGGTTTAGTTAAATAATCATACCTTTTTAGGACTTTCACCATTCTTGAGTCCATTTGTTAATTCACTCTTATCCTCTTTCTCTTTCAGAATTTGTCTCTTTCTATCCTTTTCCCTCGCTTCACGCTTAGTAGCCTCTAGCAGCTGTCTAGCTTTTTCTTTTAGTTCGTCATGACGCGATAACAATTGCTGACCAATGAGAAGCAAGCATTTGGACCAATCAGCAAGCGTTATCGTATTAGCCAATCGGAGGTATCCAAGCATTATCGTCCAATCGGATTCACACACAAAATGGAAGCCATGATGATTCGGGAATGGAAAAAAATGATATGGTTTAGTCTAAATGAACGTTATTAATGTACTTTTAAGCACAGGCTAACAATGAGCTCCAAAGCAAGACTGATACACATTGTGCAAGACAAAATAAACCCTACATACTGGTATTAAGGGCGCTATTTCAACTCACAAAATAATGATTTTATCAGTCTTACTACAAAGCATACAATGCCCAGGAGTTTCTGATGAGCAATATGAGAAATTATTTTACTTAACAAAACAAATTTGACTTAAAAATGTTTCTCTACATTAAATTAAACACATTAGCGACATAACTACAGGGGAAAACCAACAAAAAAAACAAATCAAATCAACCATTTTACATACCGGTGTAGGTTTGGGTAGTTCTGGGGTGGGTGGTTTCACCTTGTCGTTTGGTTGCATTTGGAAGGCATTAAGTGGATCTGTGGGTGTCGGCTCAATTATTGGTTTCTGTTCTGGTTGCACTGTAATCAATTAATACTCCTTATTAAACAAACATTGGCTAACTAGGAGAACTGTACTTATATAATCACAAATATTTTCTTAATGTAGGTATTATATGTTGATTATGAACACTTGGAAAAGTATTCCTGCTACTATATTGTATGTTAATTTATATCTTAATCTTTTAACAACTGTACACGCCAGAAATAGTATTTAATTTTAGTTACGTATTTTGTATTCTTAACCGACTTCAAAAAAGGATATTTCTTAATTTTTGGGTGCTCGCGAAAAACTTTATTTCGCGCGTTGTTAACGCGATTTTAGTGAGTACCTGATGATGGCATCCCAGAGAAAAAACTTCTGTTTAAAATCAAAAATGACGAGATTGTTCCTTTGAAAGTCGGTTAATATGCAAAAAATTATTTAATAACAAGACTGCCGACCAATGTTTTAGCATCTTTTAACAAACAATTATAAAACAATTTTTTGGAATCATTTACGTAGATCAATACAAAAAATATGCGTATGTTCTTACGATGCTTTAACTTATCGAAAGCTGTTAGACAAGTATAGGATTTATTACAATACGTTTATAAAATAAAAACCGATTCGCTACATAGGTTTATACTTTCCAAATTGTTTTATACTGAAGAGTTACGCTGCGGGACTTATGTAAAATATACGATTAGTCATAGATTTATATCGTTACAGCCTGGCCACGGGACATTCGCCGACGCGAATATTCGCGCGGTGCGAACCGCGATGCGTCTAGCGACTGAAATAAACTCATAGCAATGTACTAATCAAGCCACGCGCAACGGCGACCAGCGATGCGACCGGCGAAATGTACCGAGCGAATCGCGCGGGCGACTGACGTCGCGACGGGCGAGCGAAACAAATGCATGAATCAGTACGGTGCAAGCCACGGAGTCGAGCGGCAGTCGCGGCGAATAGAGAAGGGAATAAATAAGTTTAGTCGTGGTCGCGGCGAAAAATGAAGACAGAGTTTTTTGTTACTGAAATACTGGCTAGACCAGCTATTTGCAAGTCTGGCCATCCACAGCATTAATTTAATATACCTTAATCTCAAAAACAATTTTTCAGCGGCACTTAAAATTCTATTTGCATTAACTTTTTTCTCCAATTCTGCTTGAATATTCATAAGAATATAATCGAAGGTTTCAATACTCATTCTGGTATGCTCAAAAAAATAATTCTGGATATATTCTGAATTTCTCATACTTCTTGTGGAATTCTCCACAATTTCTCCAAATATTAGGTCTTGCACCAAAAGTTATTACTTTCCAAGCAATATCGAGATGATTTCGATAAAGACATTTCGCTGTCGAACTTCCTTACTGGTCGCGGCGGCAAACGTGACTGGTCCGTGGCCTGCAAACGGCCCCGCGCGAATGGTCGCCTCGCCTCCCGCATCGCCGTTCGCACCGCCGATCCCCGTGGCCAGGCCGTTAGATAGGCCCTTACCGCAGTGAGACCGCGCCGTGTTGTTCCACAGTCGAAGTGAGTGAGCTCACTAACCTGGGATCAGTGCACCCCTAAACACAGTGTTAGCCGGACGTGTTGTAAAGGACGTTTGCGAGCAGTTTAGTGTCACAAGATGTCATCGTGAGCCTTTCTAAAGTGTAGGAGAAAAAGAGATGACACTAGTTTCGACCGTACCTTCTACACAAATTGCACTGTTTTTGGACGCCATGTTGACGCACACATTCAAACATTTTCGTTAACGCACACATTCAAAAACAATGCCACAGTTTTTGGGGTCGGGGCCTATCTAACGATATAAATCTATGCGATTAGTACACTATTTTGTTTTGCTGTATAAAAATAACCTACCAATACCATTATTGAAATCTTTAGCCGGTGGAGCTTCCTCTTCATCATCAGATCCGAACGGATCTGTGAGTTCTTTGCGTGTCATCAACTTTTCCGGGCGCGGAAGAGGCTGAAAAAAATTAAATTGACTTTAGCAGCTATTTTTGTGATTTATCGATAAATTATAATTTGTTGACGAAAATCAATAAAGACTTAAAACTAAAGAACTTTATTAATAAACACAGATGAAAAGTAGGTTTAAAAAATAAAGCTATCTTTTTCCTTTCTTAGAAATAAAGGAGGATAGGTATAGTTTTAAACTCAAAATAAATTTTCTCCCGAGTTTAGAGTTCGAGAATTAAACTAAATAGGTCTCTTACTCTCTCTCTTACATATATATATAAATACTAGCAGACCGGCCAAGCGTTGCTGTGGCTAAGGTTTTAGTTATAATACATAGTAGTCACCTATTCAAGGGAACCGGTAGGAGAACACCAGTCATGGGGACCACCATGCTTTTTTGGTGGTAATGACATTAAATTGTAGCTTATGTGAAACGTTGGTACTTTCAACACAGCGCCACCTGTTAGTCAAATAATAAACAAATATTTTGCAATAAAATAATATTGCGGGTATAAATTGAAATGTAAGCTATCCTATCTTTTAAGTTAGATCAAACTACACACGGTGTGCAAATTTGATTGATATCGGTTCGGTAGTTTAGGAGTCCATAGCGGACAAACAACGTGACACGTAATTTATATATATTAAGATATATTGTATTACCTCAGTCTTGATTGGTTCATTAAACCACTTGGCCGTAGGTTTCTCCCTCAAATCCTTTGCAGGAGACAGCATTTTGCCAAGAATGTTCTTTGACTGTTGGAATATGTCTTTCATATCCTTTATAGCGGGGGATTTATCCGGAGATAGGTCTAAAGATTGACGGGACTCTTGCGACTCTTGCTTACTAAAAGTAATGTTTTGTTAAATATAGTTTATATGATAATGACATATGAGGCCACAACCAATTAATTATTGTGTTGTATTTGATATATCTGACTAATAAAACTGCAAATTTGATTAAACAAGATTAAATAGGCCATAGTTTCTATTTTGAAAACTTACAATTAGTCTCAGACGGTATTAAACCTAAAGAAAAATACGTCGGTGGGAAATAGGGAATATTTTATGAAAAATCTTATAAAAAAATTGTGTATAAGCAAGGTTGTAGGTTACTGTGAATTTTTATTTTATTTTTCACATTACCTGTACAATTTTTTAAATTTATTATGTTACAAATCTAAGTACAAAAAATTACCTTTGACTAATTTTGTTAACAATACAAAAAGAAATCTACAAAAACACTTACAGTACTGGCGGCCTCTCCATAACATTCCTAGATCTTCTGGTGCTCACTTCCCGAGAGAACAACTCTGGTGGAAGACTGTCATCTGTGTCATGTCTGCCCACCAGGTACGAGGATTCTGTCTCATCGTTACCTGGCGATAAATTGAACATAAGACACAACAGTTACATTTTGAGTACATTGTACATAAGTGTTCTTTGAGAATGTTTTGTCTCATTCATTTATTTGCAAAATGACACAAGAGAGAAAGAGATAGTAATGAATAGGGGCTTATTTATAGATTTTAAAACAAATCTTACCTAGTTGTTCGACTTGTAATTCGTTTCCAGTGAAGTATGCTCTCAGTTGAAATAGATATGTCATCACCTGTAATTATTGATTAATATATAAAAAAAATAATTGCCATTAATCAAAATTAAATTGTATCGATAAAAACCAACAAAAAAATTCTATTTTAATGTATATAAATTATACTGTCAATATAGCTTTACACAGGGTTATGTACTTAATAATCATATCTTTAAATTTACATAGAAAAATCTGTTCTGACGTTCTTTATAATGGGTTAGAATGTCTAAAGAGTTTCTGTATTTGAATATATAATATTCGAAGTTAAAATATAATCCTCACAGCAAGTTTATCAGGTACAGGTCCTCCACAGACATCAGCGACAGTCAGAACTTGTGAAATACCAAGTTTAACGCTCGCTTCGAGAGCACGACGGACATTTTCTTCGCTTTCATCAGGTTGCAGTCCAGAATAGTCACTAAAAAATTTCACCATTTTATTGATTTATAATTTCTCCCCAGAATTATAACCCGCGGCACGTAAGTCTAGCGCTGGCCGATACGTGGAGGGGATTGCTGCGCATGTGTACTGTCGCGCGGGGGACAAAATGCGACTGGAGAGCCAATCGACGCTCTTCATTCCGCTAGCCCCCCTCAGGTACCTTATTTTTACTTCTGCGCAATAACGGTCAGCGCTAGACTTACGTGCCGCGGGTTATACGATGGCTTGTCTCAAAATTGCCATAGTGCACAAATATTTAGGGTAAGTACGTAGAGAAAAAACTCTACCACTAAGAAACTATCTATTGCAAAACTTAACTCAAACGCAAGAATGTCCGATACTACTAAAGTATCAAGAGAACGGACGCAGAATTGAGAATTAACGTGCATCCGAGATAGGTTTTTTTTTTAAATATTATGTTTAGGCTTAAGTATTTTGTATTTGTGTTTTAAGCTATAATATGAATACATAATGATTTTCTACACAAAAGTTTTAATTAAATAAAAATTTACACCTTTATACAACTAAATTTTGTGTTTGTTCAATTTTTTTCCCTTGATAGATTCCTTATGTTCTAATGTAATTGATGTGTAGGTATGTCTGTTAAATTTGTGATGTCATATTTCCTTGTATTACTGAGGCATACACACATGTTTTACAACATATAAAAAAATCCAAATAAAGGCACTCGTTTAAAGTAGTTTCTCGTCTTTGCGAATTGCATAGGATGAAAAAAGTGGAGAAATGAAGTTAAAATTTGTATTAGACAGTAGATTTCAATTTGCGCCAATGTATACTATACTCACATAAGGTCCGGTCTAAAATGATGTATGATGGCGCAGAAAGTGAGCCCCGATCTGAAGCTGGTAGTGAGGTCAGTGACCGGACATCTTGGATACTCTCGTGTTATGTATTGACACCATTCGACCAAGTCCACCATCTAGTTAATGAATTCCCGTTTTTATATTTTTTATATATAAGGGTCATTAAAATAAGAGTACATTCCTAATAGTTTCATATGATGTATGTCCAATTAATTACAAAAATGCGCTAAGTGCTTGCTGCTAATAAGAAAAATTATATGCCATAGAAACTCCTCTGTGAAAACTACATTGAATTGACCTTGTACCTGTATCATAATGAATTCTGTTTATGCAATGTTATATTGGAATTTTATAAAATTTCGACATTGTGTCATAGAAAAATGTTGTCATTCGTAATTATATATAATAAATATGTATATGTCGGCGGTAGTTGATAGTGGGTACAAATGAGACGGCGTTATCAAGCGCTATCGACACGAGCACCCGCACCTGCACACGCACGTGCACAATGCACGTACACATGACGTCATTGCCCCACTACGTTTCGGGTGTATAAAAACCGGAATCGCCGCTGCATCGGCACGCATTGTTTCTGAATGCATCGAGGTGCACGTACCGCAATCTTAACTGACTGTCACCTCTTTCCCTCAATGCTATTGCGTTATATTGACTAAATTATTAATCATTGGATTTCGTGCTTTACTTCTGATGTCTGGGCCTATTTCTACATATACTTAGGTGATATTCCATACTGCACCTACAATAAACAATGCGATTTTCATTAATTTGAGTAACAGATATACAAAGAACTCACCGGTGTCTTATCCTTCTCCACATGCGGAACGGTCAGTCTTTCTTCGGGCACCGGTGTCTTTTCGTCTTGTTTTTCGTTGTCATTAGTATCCAAACTAATGTTGTTTAAGTTAGACTTCAATTCCAGGGGTTTCAAATTACGTTTCGCAACCGTTTTCGGTTTGAAAACTAGACCTGTAACTGTTAAACATAAGTACCTATTACTTAAACTAAAAAGGCTGTTCTGTTTTATTAACTATAACATGACCAAGTTTTAAGTTAAAATTACTATCCGTTTTCAGTACGATTTGTAAATTGATTTATAAAATAGTATAGTATAGTGATTTATAAATAAAATATACTAGTCTTATTATGGCCCTGGTGTTAATAAAAATCCTTTTAAATAGTATAACATATAACTATTGCAAATAATTAAGTCTAGACAAGATCTAGACAGCATTTCATATATAGTATTTTTACATGGTAATTAAATTGAATCCCCGTTAAAAATAGATTTAAGTTAAAAAATACCTTTTAAATTATCTAACTTCTCCTCACTAGGAGCTACCACAGGTTTCGGAGTGGAACTGAACTTGGGTTCAGCTCTCATAGCCTTCGTCAGACTGCTCAAATATTCCGGTCTATTTTTGGGTGTCACCACGTCTTCGCCAAATGCGTCCACAGCATTAACTGGTGTTGTAGGGCTCTGTGCTGTTGGGGTCTTGTCAAAATTGAGACTTTGCACACTATTAGGGGTCGCCGCTATGTCCGAATTAGTTAGACTCTGTGTCATTTCTTCCATTTGTTGACGGAGATCAAGCATCTGAAAGTCATACATTAACAGACTGTTGAACTCATATGTATTTTTACACGCTTTATATTAGCTTCACCTGTATGTATGTATGTATGTAACCGACTCCTTCGGACTCGATTTTGGCTCACTTTAAACGGACAGATTTTATTAAAATTTTGCGCACCTGTCAAAGATCGATGAATATGCAATAATCCGAAAAAAAAAATTAACTAAAAAATAAATAATAGTTAAAAAAAACTAAAAAACACGCTTTTAAAGCACATCAAACTAAAAAGTGAAAAATAATTCCTAATTTAGGCTGAAAATGGTAATTTTCACTTTTTAGTTTGATGTGCTTTAAAAGCGTGTTTTTTAGTTTTTTTTAACTATTTTTGTTTTATTGATAGTAACTTGTTTCGTATATCGTGAGTAAAAATCTAAACACATCGGAATCGTATTGAAAAGTATCTCTTGCTTTTTTATTAATTAATACCAGGATTTCTTACTTCACATTTTCAAATCATATTGTAACGAATCATAGAGTAAAATACCGACAAAATAATGAGTAAAAGTTCTGTCACCCCTATTGTCGAAAATACTATGTTTAACTTTTATAAAATTAGAGTTATTTAGAAATCAAGCAGTGAGAGCCTAGTGGCTTCCGCATGCGACGACAGAGGTCGTTGGTTCGATCTTTTGGGTAGGCGGTGCAACAATGGATTTTCTATGTATGCAAGACACGCTCTTCGGTGAAAGATAACATCGTGAGGAAACCGGCCTAACTCAAATCCAAAATCCGACGAGATGAGTCAAACAGAAGGCTGATCACCTTCTAGTCTATGGAATTAATGACCAAACCCCACAAATATAGAGTACATACATATACAAAAATATAGAGTTGTAGCGACACTGAACTATTATAATTTATTTTAAAATAAATCCTGATCAGCGATAAAAATCAATTGATGTGTCGCGCTTAGTTTAACGAACTGTGAAAACGGTCAAATACTGTTATTATTAACAGAACATTCAGAATAATAACATTCGATTTATGTCGACACACTTACTTGTCTAGTAGAGCTATCAGACAACGTGTAATCATCTTCATCCAGATCCTCCAACACTGCGATATCAGAGTTATTATTGACAGACAGTAGAGAAGCAAGAGATTGCATGTCCTCGTCACTAAAAGAATATGTACATATTTTAAAATGAAACCTTACCTTTTTACTGATCGACTCTATGTTCTATTTAATTTCGAAAAAAAAAATTACAACGAGGCAAACTTGTCTGTATGCCTTGACATAATATTTTTAAAGAACAGTATTGGCTTAGTAGCTTCGAAGCCCAGTTGTGTACTAATGTAATTTATATCTATGCGCGCTTTCAATACTAGCTCTTGCGATGAAGAAAAACATCGAGAGGAAAATGCCTTAGACCCATAAAGTCGATGGCATGTGTCAGGCACATAAGGCTGTTCTCCTACTTGCCTATTAAGAAAACAAATGATCACGAAATAGGTCCAGAAATCTGAGGCCCAGACCTATAAGGTTGTAGCGCCACTGTTCTTAAATAAAGCTTATATTATATACTCACGTGGCCTGTCCCTCTCTTAGCAGAACACAGTGTAGAGTTAAGTGTAGTCTGGCGCTTTTGAGCTTCTTCGTGAGCGGCTCTAGGGTAAATTTAAGCGCCTTCTGCGCAGGGGCAAGTGAGGCATGTTTGCGCAAGTTCACTGCGCAAGACGCCAGACGTCGCCGCTTGCCGGTTACAGAAACCTACACAATAGTCAGAAATAAAAAACAAACGAAGAATATTTAAATGATCCTAATCCTTGGGATTGATTTGCTCCAGTTCAAACAATTTGGCGATTAAAAAGAATTTCTTGCCTGCTCTACGCCCTTGACTTGCGAACTGGTAGTAAATGTAAATTTAGAATCAATTTAACTTCTGTTGACGTTCATAAGTGTACTTGGTTACCAATATGAATAAAGTTATTTGGTTATAAGTTATTTAATCAATGAGTTTAGATACTTTTTGCGTAAGTATTGGTACATTAAGTACTTTTAATTCGAAAAAACTCTTAAAACGACTTCTACTCATTGTTTAAATTCATCGACACTATCTACGCGTTTGGCAAGACATAGTATTTGAGTGTAGTGGGGGAATAATCGCGTATATTCTTTTAATATGAAGACCAAACAAGGGCTTCTACGCCTCACTACTCTTGCCAATTGAAGTGCCAGGAACTAAATAACACAACCAATACAACTTACATCTTCAAGAACAAACGTCCAGTCCTTGTCCTCGAGCTCATTAGTCCGTGAATCTCTGAACAAAGTCACCGCTACCGTGTGATTCTCGACTCCAAATATCACTGAACCTCTGTAAATATTATTTAATTTATTATTTATATATATAAAAAGTCGTGGATCAAACGCAAATAGAGAAATAATTGTTTTAATACAATTTTTTTCGCAATCGTTGTTTGTAATATATATATATATCGTGAATACGTTTCAATAGAAAAAATCTAATTCTACACTTTCTTATATACGACTTTAAGTAATTATTCTGTAACTTCCAATAGCAATTGTGATGCCGATGTTTTTGTTTCTAAGTTCGATGTTGTTTTCCCAACATCAGCGCTAATAATCGCCACCTTGAGCTCGTCAACTATTGGAGGTTACAGAGTTAGGACTCAGATCTGAATTAGGAACAAAAAAAAAGAACGACCGAACGTAAGTCGAACTTTATACTAACTTTAAAGGGTCCTTAAGCGAAGGCTCCCATTCTAATGGATCGGTGACGACACGACGGGATCTTCGCGTCCATACAATGCTCAACTTATTCGGTTTCCTGGAGAATTATCAAATTATTAGATCTTGCAATACTGCAGTTTTCTTTCCCTTCCAAATCCAATCAATTATTGTGACATCACCAATCGAACCCATAAAATCTTCCTGTGTATACGTATTGTCATAAGGAGCAGTGTTGACCTAGCAGCTTCAACGTGCGTTTCTCATCCCTGAGTTCATATTCCAACTACCTACGTGTGTGCACACACTCGTAGACATATCGTGTTGCCTACACAATGCCTATAAAACTTATCACGAAACAGATACAGTCACACCTAATGGGTCTGGTCCATGGTTTTTAATTTTATAATCATTACCGCCTAAGCCATGGCATATTATATTTTGAGAGTACGTCCATGCAAGAGACAAAATTCTTAAGTAATCCTCTGTAATCTAGATAATCACTTTTATTTCAGACTTTTAAAGCTCGAATAGCAAATAATTGAACCGATATAAACAATTCATATTGTAGAAGACAATCTAGCTAATAGTAACAACATTACATAAATGTAATATTACGTCTTATAAATGCACCTATCAGGTTTCGGAGTTAATGTCACAGATCATTTTCTTTGAAATACAACCGTATTCATATCACCTCTGCTGTGAATTACAAAGTTGCTAGCGTTTATCCGACTTCGTTATTGTTATTATAATTTCATACTGCGTAAGTAAACTTTACAGTTAGTGCGAGATTTATTTAATGTTAACGAAATCAAAGAATTCAATAAGGATGGATCTACGGACAAATTTTGTTGTAAATCAATGTCACTTGATTACTACCAATTTATTTCATACATACGCAGAATATATGAAATTTTATTGTTTAATCACGGAGTGTACTTGCACTACCTAATACGTACATCATTATTTAACTTAATTTAAGTTCCGTTGAAATTAAAACCTGTCATTTCTGTGAGGAACAATCAGTAGGACATGATTACCTATAATATTAATATTAGGATACTACAGCGGACAAGAAAAAATCAAAATATATTTCTTTTAGTTTTATAACCTTACATACAAATTAGATTCGTACATTTGTCGTAAACATATTGCAACGCAGTATGTAGTAGTGTTGAAATGTTTGTTACTCACCAAAGTAGGACAGTGGTGTTAATTGGTAACTACAATATAATATGAATATATTCACAAATAAGTCGATTTTTGTCAAAAACTGTATTAAACGAAAAAATCTTAAACAGGTATAAAAATAGTTCATGTAGGTTTAACTTTGTATTTACATTGGATAAAGAATACAATATTATTAAGTCTGATTCAGATAATTAGCACTGATAGAAAATATATTCTTACACCTAGGTATCTACTATATCGCGATTCAATCTCAACCCCTTTTCAAACTATTTTGTCTCTATGTCATGACCGTTAACAACCAGACTTTTGACTTCCGACATGTTTCTGAATATACGCCTAAAGATTGCAATGCTATTTAATGCTTGTTAATTTCATGTATTTGCGGGAGCAGCGTTGGCCTAGTGACTTTTTAGCTAGGTTGGATGGTGGCCTGTGCTACAATGGACTTTCTGTCTATGTGCGCATCTAACACTTGCTCGTACAGTAAGGAAAACATCGTGAGGTCAACGGTATGTCTCAAATCCAAAAATCGATAACATGTGTTAGGAGGAAGGCTGATCTTGTCTATGAAATAAAAATAATCAACGCAACGAACCCATTAAGAGTTGTAGCGCCACAGGATTATTATTATTAAATGCCTGTTCTACATAATTAATTGATTACACTTACCATTTTGGAGTGAGATCAAGCTCTATCTGATGATAGGATGCGGTATATTGAAACTTAGCGGCGCGCTTATTCACGCGTTGGAGGCGCTTCCAGACGGATGCCATGTTTACACTAAAAAATATAATATCAAAATCATACCTCAAATTAATTATGAAATATAGTACTAGAAATTTCTATTAAAGATATGAAATCTTTTCTTAACTAAAAAAATAGGTAGTTTCTAAGTTCGTTTGTAGTTAGCAATCTCTGTAAGTACTTTTTTTTATAGAACAGGGGGCAAACGGGCAGGAGGCTCATCTGATGGTAAGGACACTCTCAATGCCAGAGGGCTCGCGAGTGCGTTGCCGGCCTTTTAAGAATTTGTACGCTCTTTTCTTGAAAGACTCTAGAGAGAAGAGAAGTCTAAACTACTAGACTAGTAGTTAACTGATTTTGAAAATTCTTTGTCAAAAGAAACCTACATCTTGACAATTCATGAGGGACATAAACAGTTAATCAATATGTCCTATATTGATTAACTCTCATGTTCTCGATTCCACGCTAACAAAGTACAAGCAAAAGCAAGTTAAAAATAACTTGAAGCGTCAAATTTATAACACAAACCTTACCAATTATATTTTCTTATTTCAATATAAACCAATATTGTATACTTATTACTTATAAATATGTACGGTGTTCAACTACGAGACTACTTACATAAAATATACTCGATTATCTATGGCCACACATTATCACTTCAAACCGCTCCTGAAACGGAAGGACAAACTGATAACAACGGGTATTTATAATGGCATACATAAGTTATTAATTTTTATTTTCCTATGGTCGGGGCTCACCCGAATTCTAAAGATTGGGTTTAACACTATAGTAAATTTTTGGCATAAGCAAATCAGTGATGTCTAGTGTGTGTAATGAAACCTTGTAGGGCGATTCTCTTAATGAAATAACATCACTGAAACACGCGCAATAAAGCTAACGTTGGCAACATCTTGTGTTTTAAATTGACGGAGTATCACAGCGCTCTTAACAGTCGAAACCGTATTAAATTTTTTAAATAGAAAATACTAGGTAATATCTAAAGTTTACGACGTAACCTCTTTGTGACCTACGACGCTACATAGGAATACGAGAATCTCCGAACAGGCACAGATATACACATTTTTAGAATATATCTACGTACGCATAATTTAATGAAATTATATTTATAAACATGAAACTGTTGGTGGTTAAAGTTTGAACTTTACAATCATTTAGCAAGGTTTAGAAAGATAAGAACGAAAAATAAATTCAAATGAGGAAGCTTTATTGTTAAATATACTATCTAACTTATTTAAAAAAAACATCATATTTGGTAAGTAAGATATGCCGAATAAACTCCATTTAAAAAATTACCACCAAGTAATATTTATCACAAAGCTAAATTTAAGAATATTTTTGTATGATTCTTTAAAAAAAAGGGTGAAATTTTACATAAAATGTTTATGTAAAATTTCACCTTTAAAAACACTCCCTTATCTCAGAAGAAATAAGGAAACAAAATTTTGCTGTAACACAAAACTGTGACTTGAGCTATGTTTTGGAATATCAGACACCCACAAGGCATACCACACAATCATCTCATACTACATCCTGATGATCTCACCTCACACAAATAACATTGTTCACTATCAATATGAGGTCAACTGGCTATTTTAAAAACATTTTACCAATACTAAAAACATTTAAAATTCTTTAATTTGCTCTCAAATATGTATATAATATAAAGTATACCCCCTAATAAGTAAACAGGAAAAAAGATCATTACAATTGCTAATTATCTAACTGTAATATTACAAATAAAATAGCAATAAGGGCTATTTTAACTAAACTTTAATATTATGACCTCCATAAAAGTATTGCCTTATTAATCAGTTTCCTGTTTGTTATAAATGATTGGATTATATGAACATTAAATAAATATAAGTTCATTCATAGAAAAAAAGGTAACTGTTATTACTTGTAATATAGGCCCAGGAGTTATAATCCTTACATAGGAGTGTTTAAATAGAAAAGAGCATTTATATTATATATATGAAAAATATGCAGTAATTATTTTAACCTAAATGTCTTTGAGTAATTATAATATATAATTATATTTAAAAGTTGGTGAAAGCTATGTTTCATAAATAGTCTAAATAATTTAATAAGGCAGAAATATTACCTAGGTTTTTCAATATATAAAGGTTACCATTATTTTGTTTAATACTGGTATAAAACAGATATCTTCAAAAGCTTGCAAATTCTTCACCCAATCACTATAACATTGAAACTTAAATTGCTCATGCAAGTAATTAAATTAACTTAATGGCTTCAGTAACTGATCTTTGATGAAGAAAATAATGTTTAATTATTATAATACGCACATGATTGAGTTAATTATAGTAAGTAAACAGATGTACATCGCTGCTAAGTACTATAAAGCAATCGAATCTAAAAATAACACGACTAACGAAACCATAGGCAATCGGATAAGGTCAAAGAACTGACATTGATTTTATTTCCTGAGTGAGTTCTCCTTGGTGTTGTTTAAAGTTAACGGAGATATATATTCCTTAGAGAATCCTTTGTATAATACTAACCGAGAGCAAAAAATACGATGATATCACTATATCAATTACTCGTCCACAAGTCTTCCTAGCTCACAGAAATCGCACATCACTTTATTTATTCACTTTTTAATATCACATTCGACAACGATCACAATTTTCAATAGGGCGATTATATTATTTTATGTAAATTTATCCAATACTGCAGTAATTTTCATTCACCAAATCAAACCATTTTGATTTTATTTCTCTAGTTCAGACAGCTGACAGCTGTTAGACTTAAGTCAATATTTTAATTACGCCCTGTTGTCAATTTATGTATCTTTTTTTTATGGCTCTGGCACGGTTTCTGCATTTGCCAGCGTCAAGTATGAGATTTTTTATCAATCGTTATTTTTGCCTTAGAAATTCGATCATATCCTCCATGTACGGTTTAGGCACTCGCCCAGTACCGCACAACCCTCCCAAAGGCCGAGAACAAATTTAAATTAAATTAAAACTTGCCCTCGAACCATAATATGTATCTTTAAAATATAACCTTTATATTATATAGTCTGTGGACCTTGAATCTTGACTAAAATGCCCTACAATTTGTCAAATTTTCAAAATATGAAGTGATCTTTTGTGATTTTTATGTTGATTGTGTAATATATTTGCTATTATAATTGTTTTAATTTATAAACCAATCAACTGGAGTTGTCTTTCTTTTAATATATTGTAAACCGGCTTAGAAAATGAATTTTTAGACAGAAGGAAGTAAACCAAACCAAACCTTGTATTGGTTATTATGGTATATTAACGCTGTTATTAAGCAAAGAAACAGTTGTAATTATGTCTAGAATATTAAATCATCGAATGAGGTATGTTTAAATGTTATTGCTCTTTATGAAAGTATTTATTATTATCAAACTTTAGGTTAATTCACTTAACCTCGCCGTTTCAGATCTAGTCTAAGAAGACCCTCTTCATGGTCATGTGTAGACAAACGAGCTGTCGCTTTCTCTGTATGGACTGGGCGTAGTGTACTTTTACACAAGCCACTAGACAGTTACCAGATTCCAAGACGAAGATATGGCATGCTTATTGCCCGGGCAGTTCGAGGGGTGTTAAAAATCAGATATTTATTACTAGGAGGCGCTGTTGGAGGAGGAATGACTTTAAATAAGGTAAAATTAAAATTCCTTTATTTCGTAAAAAAAACATTTTTTTAAATAATTGTTTTGTTAATACAATTTAGCCGGGTAAAACTGATATCTTATATAAATATATATCTACTTTCTAAACAGAAAGAAAATGCAATTGACTAAATTAATAATTGAAAAAATAGTAATATTTATTGAGTTATGTTGTAAACAAGTCAGAGATACAATATATTTATTTCAGAAATATGTGGAATGGAAAGATGGACTTCCAGAAATGGGATGGTTGAATGATTTATTGCCAGATAATGAACAATGGGATAAATTCACCACAACACTCTTAGATGCTAAAGAAAAAATTGGGGATCAGTTTCAAATTGGTAAGTTCCTCTAATATATTTTGTCTTTAACCTAAAACTTAAAGACTTGGAAGACTCAAGATCACTTGCTTTGGTAGTAATAGGCTTTACATGTACATAGTAGTGTATTAATGTTTACCACATCCTTAATTTATTGTTATACCATCTTATTACCATACTCTCATAAGCCATTGTGCTCAGTTTATATAGAGAATTTTGTGATTTCATCTTACTACGACTGTATAAATACTTTCTTGAGGGGCTGCAATGGCTCAGTAACATATGTTCTTCATCCGCTTCATTATGTGATGTGTTTTTAGTCACCCTATATACCTCTGTCTCATTGCACTTGCTCAGTTGTGGTTAAACAGTAGGTGTGCCACTGACGCTGTCGATACACTCAGATCCGAGGTTGCGAGAGGCTGGTGCAGTCAGGGCGGCAGAACTCAGGGAGTGGCTGGCGCAAAGATATGAAGATGCAGTGGCTGCTGCTGCTGTTAATAATGCTACCAGCAGTATTGGTAAGATTAATTTGTTTGATTCAGTCTGATGACCTTTATATATATATTTAAAAAAAATCTAATTCTAAAATCTGTTATAAATTTAACATTGATAAAGTCAGAAAGAAATTTTAAAATTTTTTAAATTTCAGAACCAGCCCCTAAAATAGTCAACAATTTACAAAGTCGACCAGCACCAATGTCAGCTAAATCATCTAACCCCGACGAAACTGCTGCTTATGGTGTGTATATTTTTTCTATTTTTTTTTTCTAGTGTATATTTTATTCTAAAGATCTAGATAATATTTTATTTGATAAATAAATAAAATAATTCTATCATATGAAAAGCGCACTAATACAAGATAACAGTATCTTTTCTTTAAACAACTTTATGTTTTGTATATATGCAATACTGATTTTTGCTACTATTCTTACAGAGCGCCGCGTTCACGCTTTGCAAGAGGAAGTGCTATCACTACAGGCACGTTATCAGCGCGAGTTACAAAGACTGGAGCAAGAAAATAGAGAACTCAGACAACAAAATATGTTGTTGAGGCAAGGCAGACAACCATCAACTAAAAAGATGAAAGTGAGTTTTCTTTTCACGGCACCACAAATCGACTTAGTGTATATACGTATATTCTGTAAACTATATAGTAAGGCCACGTTCACACGGCGATTATTTTCCCGTATACCGTATACGAGATTTAATCGAATAGAGTAGTGACAACAGAATATATATGAAAACTTAAAAATTGTTTACACGTCGTTTATACTGGAAAATCTCGTGTTCGAGAAATATATTTGAACGTATACCGTGCGAAGTTGTCACCGGAAACGCCGCGACTCGAAACGATTTTATCGAATACGACACGCAGTGGTGCTTATGTTGTCTCGTTCACACGACTCGCCCATTCGAGAATCGTACATACACGCACGCGTGGCCTGCAGTTGCCCTTATGCGTTGCATCAGTCGGTTGTCAATATGGAGGACAGAATTCCAATATTGATCGAGGATTTTATTTCCTTGATCGAAAAAAATAATGGTCGCCGTGTGAACGTGGCCTAATGCTGCCGCATTTCATAACGTAAAGAGTTTTTGTTATATGGAGAGAAATTTCTATGGACAAGTAATTTAGAGAGTTTGATGTTAAGTTATGTGTTATTTAGGCATACATACATGTATTATTAGGAAAAATATTTGATGGATCCCATTCAGCTTTAATTGCTTAAAAGTTATAGCGATCTTATTTACATTCTCTATTCCAGCGTTCCCTAATTGATATGTACTCATCTGTCTTGGATGAGTTGGCGGACTGGGATTCTGGTGAAGCAGGCAGATTGCCTCGAGTAGTTGTGGTAGGTGATCAGTCTGCTGGCAAGACTTCAGTTCTGGAGATGCTGGCGCAGGCCAGGATTTTTCCAAGGGGAGCTGGAGAAATGTGTACCAGGTAAATTATAAGTGTATGGTGTATTAAATGAAACATTTTACTTTATTATTTTTATTAAGATTCGTTATATTAAACATTGTCAAAATATCAACTGTTTAAATTAAACAAAATATTTTTATTTTGACAACATAAATAATTTTAATTCCGTTAATTTTGAATGTCATAGTGTAGTGCAGTGATGGGCAAATTTTTTAAAAGGAGGGCCAGATGAAATTTAAAAATTTACAGGCGGGCCAAAAAAAAATACAAGTTATAGGCCTAAACCTTTTTATTGTTTAATTTACACAACTTATATAGTAAAATGGTAAAAAATTCCAAACAAGTCTCAAAAAAATATAATCACAAAGAATGAAGAAAACACGCGATGCAAACTCAGTTAGTGTTAGATGCGATAATACCATGCCTAAGGCTCCCGTTAACTATTATAGCTGCACAAAAAAATTATCACTTTCTATATGCAATTAATTTTAGGGGTTAATCAAAATCGTGTCGCGGGCCGGATCAGACTAGCCCGAGGGCCGCACTTTGCCCATGACTGGTGTAGTGGAAGAGATAAAATATGTATCTTTACAGAGCACCAGTAAAAGTAACATTGTCGGAAGGGCCTTACCACGTGGCACAGTTCAACGACTCGTCTCGCGAATTCGATCTCAATAAGGAAGCCGATCTTGCTGATCTACGAAAGTGAGTGGAAACAGTCATAGTAGCCTATTAATTATATCACTATTAACTATAATTGCCTATTAATAATTTTAATTTTTAAAAAAAGTCCCATTTTTTAAGTAAATTTACTTTATGTAAATGGTCTATTGTTTATAATCAGTTGTTTAAAATAAGTAAAAAGATATTGTATGGCCCAGCTTAATTTGTAGTAGAAATTTCGTATAACAACATTGTATTTAATAATATTTATATTTCCACAGAGAAGTTGAGCTGCGTATGCGCAATAGCGTTCGTGGTGGTCGTACAGTGTCCAACCAACAGATCGCCATGTCTGTGAAGGGACCTGGTATACCCCGTATGGTGTTGGTTGATTTGCCAGGAGTTATATCTGTAAGTATAAAAAAATATATGTATATTTTTTATATACAGCAGTAAAATCAAAATTGGAGCCATTTTATTTAATCGTAAAATTTCAGACTCAAACAGTGGATATGGCATCTGATACCCGAGAGGCG
This sequence comes from Pieris melete, assembly GCA_963693345.1. Classification (NCBI taxonomy): domain Eukaryota; kingdom Metazoa; phylum Arthropoda; class Insecta; order Lepidoptera; family Pieridae; genus Pieris; species Pieris melete. Next base: position 2,618,391 of record CAVNZK010000030.1, read on the forward strand.
ATCAAGGAAATGACCAAGCAGTACATGGACAATCCTAACGCTATTATACTCTGTATACAGGTACTTAATTCATTAATTTTCATTCTTTATAAGCACACCAATAATTCAAAGATTTAATTCTTTTTTTTTTTTGGATTCTCTTTATAATATGAGTACAGATTTAGAATTTAGAATGCATATGACACATAATTTCTATGCAACCGTAAACTCTTAAATAACTGAATCGATTTTGGTGAATTTGAAGAATTTTTTGCAACAATTTCCGAATATAATATGAATAATTTATAATATTATTTAATTAAATATAAAAAGAAGATTTCAATTACTTAAAAATATTTTTAAATATTTTATCGCTAAGTTTATTAACTTCATTGGCTACCCCTTTTTATTTACCTAGGATGGCTCAGTTGACGCCGAACGAAGCAACGTGACCGACTTAGTATCATCCTGTGATCCGTCTGGAAAGAGGACTATCTTTGTTCTCACGAAGGTTGACCTCGCTGAAGAGAATTTGGCTAACCCCAATAGAGTGAGTTACCATAAATTAACAATATATATTTTATTCAAGATTATTATAGTGATTCAATCCGTGTCGTATAATATTAATTAACATTTGGGGTTATGTTGTTTTTTAGTTTTACTATATAATTATAGTAACGATTAACGATTTTACAGAAAGTTCAGTTCAAGTGTCGTTCTTACGAATCTTCATTACAAATATTACTTTTAATTACTAAACCTTAGACTAGAGTCCGCGCCACCACTCATTGCCGTCGGGAACCCTGGAACTAAATTTGTCGTTACAGTGAAATATTATTTTATTCGTTTTAAGGTAAAACAGATGCAAATTTTGGAGAGTAGTTCGCGAATTTCATATTAATTTATGTTACGTTGGGGTAAAATAGCCTTGCACCTAGCACTAGCAACATATAACATATTACTATGCTGCGCTACTCGCTAGCGCCGCGTCTATCGGTATTCAGTGGTGGCTCGGACTCTAGGTCAAAAATTTCACTTAAAATATTTTTTTAATAAATTAAACTACTGGTTAATCTAATATATGTTATCCCTAAACTGTATAATCGTTTAGAAAGTTGGTTTAAACTATATTTTTTTTATAATTACCAAAGTATTTTTAGGTTTTAACAATTGTATGATAATTTTGGTAGATTCGACGTATTTTGGAAGGCAAATTGTTCCCAATGAAGGCACTCGGATACTACGCAGTGGTGACTGGCCGAAGCAGGAAGGATGACTCCATACAAAGCATCCGCGAATACGAAGAGAGATTCTTCAGATCTTCTAAATTATTTAAGTAAGTAACAGTTATCTTAAATCATTAACATTTAATTTAAAACATAAGAGATTATATGACTAAACGTTAATTTTTCAAATACTACCATTGTTAGAAGAAACTTTGTAAAGAGAATGTTTTATCTATTTATTTATCAACTAGGACATGACAAACGCATCACAAATACAAGATATAAAGAAAGATAAGATGTTTTAATTCTTATATAAGAATGAGGAACACAACAACTAAAAGAAAAAGAAAGCAAAAATAGACACGAAAATGTAAACAATTGCAATATCCAATCAATTTGGAGTATACACACGAAACAAATAAAACAACTATTTTAAAAGGCGCTTGAAAGCATGAAATCGTACGAAAACATATCAACTTTAAAAAATTGCGTGTTAGAGCTATATATATATCATATTAAAATTAATTTAACTGTTTTTGTTGATATAATGTTCGTCTATAGCTTTTTTAAATATTTGTCATTATATCCGTGGTCGTATTTATTATATACCCGAAATATAAACAAGATATAAACAATTTAAAGACTAATTATAATTTATTTTACAATAGAGATGGAATGGTTGCGGCCGGTCAAGTGACTACCCGCAATTTGGCGTTGGGCGTGGCCGAGTGCTTCTGGAGGATGGTGAGAGACTCTGTGGAACAGCAGGCGGATGCGTTCAAAGCGATGCGATTTAATCTAGAGAGCGAATGGAAAAATACGTTCCCACGGTAAGTAAATTTGTTTACGAAGTACCCACATTTGTAGAAACAATTGATAATAGGAATTTTAATAAAATTTAAATGATCCTTATAAAGTTGAAATAGTTGTTATAAACAACTAGCAAACTCGGCGAACTCCGTTTCGCCACCAGATGGCTTCGTTTTATGTAACATTTCGTTTGGTGATCCCGCTTTTCTGTTGAATTGTCCTGAATTTTCTTGTCCTGCTATAAACCTCACGGAGCCCGAGACCTTTCCAACGAATGCAAAACCGTGGAAATCGGCTCGTGCGTTCTGGAGTTATAGCGTCAGGAAGGTAAACCCGACTTATTTTTATATAGTAGATTTGTATTCATACAACTGAGGCATATTTTCCAAATAACATTACATCCCTTACATATAATATTTTTCATTGTTACTTGCATTTATTTTTGGTAATATAGTTGTCTAAAAGAAACCGATAAGGCTGCAACGCATCCCTAATAAGAGTAACGATGCGTGTTTTATATCTACTTTTAATGTATTCGTTTTAATAAATAAGTAATGAAATCTTTTGCGTTAACTCTCATGACATTATTGTTATTGTTTTCTACTATTCCTTATTCAACCAGCCTTCGGCCAGTCCCAACTTCACCTAATAATAAAATCGATTTTAAGCGTATCAATTCGCTTCCTTACAGCCAACGTGAATTGGACCGTGATGAGTTGTTCGAACGTGCGCGTGCAGAATTGCTGGACAAGTCTGCAGAATTGTCGGGTGTTCCAGCCGCAGCCTGGGAAGCCCGGCTCCAAAAAGCCTTGTGGGCTGCTGCCGCGCAGAGAATATTTGCTGGGATATATCTACCAGCAGCTGCGCATGCTAGCGAAGATGTTGGTATGTTGATAACTGAAAACTAGTTAATTCTGCTTATGATGTTAGATTCTTATTTGTGATAAGTTAAAGTTAGCTTTCTCTGTCTACTTATTCTGGAAACCGAATCTAATAATAAATAAATAAAAATAAAATATAAATATTCACTTTTGAATCAAAAGGATCCATTTTTGAATTGACATTTAAACATTTTAATAAGAGAAAAATGTTTCACAGCTCTTCTTATATTAAGATTCAAAAATATGGACCAAAATACTTACTATCTGCTTAAACGCTTGTGCTTAATGATTTACAAGTAGAGCATGACCATGACCCATTATTGGAGGTTGAGAAGAAAATATTTAAAAACATTTTAATGAAAAATATTATTAATCTAATAAAAAGGAATCGCAAAATATGTTGTTAAGCTTAAAACACTAAGACGGCTAGACCAATTCGAGTGTTTTTTTATTTTATCCTTGATCTTTGAGAAAGGAACTCTGGAGAGAAAAATGTCACGGAAATCCTAAATCCCAGTTTTCTTTTTCTATTATTGTAAACACGAACAGTCTCTATGGGGTAGCATAATAAAATGATCTTAATTCTGAGAATGTTGGAGCTACTGAAAAGGTTGGCTAAGTAAAAATCATATTTAGGCGAAAAAAAGTTGGTAAATATAATAATAAATATTTCTAGATATGCATGTTCTACTTCAAGTCAAATACAAGCATCCGAAAAGTGGTGATACTTCGCAAATATGGCTTGACCCCTTTGATATTGATTTTAGTAAGAAAATAGACACAAGAAGTATTTATAGATTTTTTACAATCATACTAAAACGTTACTTCAGTTTAGTAGCTGATAAATGGCGCAGTAATTATCTAGAAATAAAACAGTGGTTATCGTGTATTTTAGAATCATGTACTCTAAATATAGGTTCATAAAATGCTATTAAAGCTTTATGCTATTGTCTTTCTTACATTTGTAGTTAATTAGCTTTGTAACAAAATTCTACAAAACTTATTTGAAACTTCATTTTATATAATACTCTTAACAGTAAATACTTTTTAACGCACTCCAAAAGGACGTCATAATTTTGACTAGTATTTTATCAGCTTGTCTAACAATTTCACGAAAACTTAATGTATTAATCCTTATTAATTTAATTATTATATTCTAATTTAGGAATAGTCCCAAGTTCCATCCAAATTCCATGAAAATCCGTTTAGTAGTTATTGAGATATGGGTATTTGAAATCGGTTTAATTTTTGACTTTTATTTCAAGATAAATTCAATACATCAGTGGACATTAAACTTCGGGAATGGGCGGAAAATGAACTGGCAACCCTCTCCATACAAGCTGGGCGACAGGCGTTACGCGAGGAGTTCAGTGAACTTATGTCCAAATCTTCCGATTCCGACGCTATCTATGAACCAGTGAAGAAGGCTGCTGTGGATGAAGCCTTATCTAGACATCAGTGGGAAGAAAGGGCTCAGGACGTAAGTGGGGTTTTAAACAGATTCCTTTGACACAATTTTTTTTTTTTTTGACAATTCACACCAATTGACCTAGTCCCATGCTAAGCTGGTGAAGCTTGTGTTATGGGTACTAGGCAACGGATATACATACATATTATAGATAGATAGACATATAAATACATATTTAAACACCCAAGACCTAAGCACAACACCAAATGCTCATCACATCGATGTTCGTCTCAGCCGGGGATCGAACCCGGGACCCATGGATTCGCAGTCAGGGGTACTAACCACTAGACCAATGAGTCGTCTAAGTTAAGTTTGATTTAAGCTTAAATTTATTAATTTGAAGAACAAATATGATTTGAATTTGATAGTCAAATCTTCAGTAATGTCGATCTACGAATGTATAAGTTTTAAAAAACGGCCTTAGCTATTGGATTTTTAAATTTAATGCACCGTACATTAGCTAATATAAAACCCCATTTCTATCATATGTTAAGATTTCTAAATAAGTATCCCGTATGTCAATTGTAATGATTTTTTACACAGTTCACGTTAAGCCTCGTTTCTGAATCTTACACTAAAAACCAAACCAAAATATACATCTAACTTTATCCAAAAAAAATAATAATTGACGCTACAACCTTTTTAGGTCTGGGCCTTAGATTTCTGTTTCATGATCATTTGTTAATCTAATAGGCATTCAGGTGATCAGCCTCCTGTGCCTGACACACGCCTCCGCCCTTTGGAACTAAGGCAAGCCGGTTTCGTCGCGATGTTTTCCAATTCCAATTTGATTTTATGACAGGGAAAACAATATTTTGATTTCGAAAGTACATTTGACTTTTATTTAGTTTCAAATTGAGTATTTGTTTCATATTAAAGTGTTATCAATTCTAGGTCCTGCGAGTACTGCAAGTAAATGCGCTTCAAGATAGGTGCGTGGCTTCGCGCGGTGAGTGGGACTCGGCTGTATCTCTTATGGAAGACGCGCTCAAGGAGCGACTTAAGACCACCGAAGAAGACCTCAAGTCACTTGCAGGTTTGATTTTTAAATAGCCTTATTATAACCCCCCTTTTTGATTGGTAGTTAAAAAGGAATGAAAATATAATTAGCATGTAATACTTTTGTTTTTTAAAGTTAAATTAATTTGTAAAGATTGTTTTAATACAATTATGGATACATTAATAATAATACTATTGAAAGATTGCTTCATTAACGAATTAATAAGTTAATTACGCAGAGCACGTCACTGCCACGATACACAGAATACACAGTTAATACATATTGATTCTTTCCGGTTATGGCGACAATTTAGTATGAAAATTCATTATATATTTTATTACAGTAATAGTGCCATTTAAAACTGGTAACACAGTACTAAAATTTGGCTTGATTATCATCTAAAAGTTAACTGTCGATATGGTAATACTAATTTCTAGCATATTTTAGGTCCTGGTTTCCGAGAGCGCTGGCTGTATTGGCAATCGAGTAGCGAAGAACAGAACAGACGTAGCGAAGTGAAATCGGAGTTGGAGCGCCTCGGCTCTAGCAGGCCCAATCTCTCGTACGATGAAGTCGTAGCTGTTAGGGATAATTTGAGACGGCGAGGCGTCGACACCGATAACGAGTATATACGGGAGACATGGAAACCTATTTATTTAAAGTAAGTTTTTATTACATTTTCTCTCTTATAAAATATGTTTATTATGGAACATAAGATACAGGTATCACTTATTCCACGTAATTAAATTTGAATCTGTAGGCATCCCTACTGTCTAAATTAATTATTTGTTTAAGTAATAGATGGCGTTAGGCGTATGTTAAAACGCGATGGCGTAACAACATCTTAGTATTATATAGGATTTAAGGTTTATTTCATAGAATGAAGTTTTTGAAGTTTTTTATAGTATAAATCAAGTGTCCCTCTCTATAAGTAATAAATAAAAAGTGAATTTGTGTTGTGTGTGTCATTCCGTGATAGGATTTTGTTCATGGTGCCGAAACCCGAGATGGACTTTGGACTCGTGAGTTAATGCAAAAGACTTAGAATATTTATTCGTTAGTGACAACTGGACTTGTAAAATTTTATAGTAATTAGTATGGACTTAGAATAATTTCAACCAATCTTGGACTTAGAATAATTTCAACAAATCTTGAACTAATTAAAAAAAAAAAAAAGTGTTGTAAATTAAATAATTAATACATTAGTGATTTTAAATAATACACTTTACGTAATTTTAAATTGAAATAATGGCTTTTAACATAATAAAAAATCAAGAGGATTTACATGCAAGGCTACAAAAGGCGCATTCAAATTATAAGAAAAGTCCAAGAGTGAGAATAACAAAAGCATATGTCCAAACACGTATAAATACTTTAGATGAGTTGCTGAAGGAATTTATGGATAATCATAAGCATTTAATACAAATAGTTGTTCCAGAACAAATAAAGTCGTTTCCGTATTTTGAAGAAGACATTTGTGATTCGTTCCAAGAAATATATACTGAATATATGACAGATTTAAAAGAAAAGTTAGAACAGTTTGAGAGTTCAACATGTAGGGAAAATCAAGCAAAGGCTCATTCTGTAGATGTTATAAAATTACCACGGATACAACTACCCTCATTTTCTGGAAAATATAGTGAATGGCAGACATTTTATGATTTGTTCTGTTCTGTTATTCATAATAATGAAAAGTTGTCGCCTGCACAGAAATTGCATTATTTAAAAAGTAGTATAGTAGGAGAACCCTTAAACTTAATAGGAAATTATTCGACTACAGATCTCAACTATGAAGAAGCGTGGAATCAATTAGTAAAAAGATATAACAACAAAAGATATAATAGTAATGCAATCCTAAAGACTTTATTTTCACAGAAAATAATTAGTGAATCATCATCAGCAATTAAACAATTATTAGATACAACAACTTCTTGTTTAAAGGCTTTGGATAATATGGGCATATCTACGGCTTCTTGGGATTCTATTGTAATTTATTTGACAGTCTCGAAAATAGATTTAGAAACACATAAACAGTGGGAAAATCACATAAATAATTTGTCAGATGATATGCCAACATGGTCGCAATTTGTTGAGTTTCTTGAGGGAAGATTTAGGAGTCTAGAGATGGTTGAGACTGGTAAACAATTACCTAAAACTAGTTGTCAAATGAAAAAACAAGTTCCTAAAACTTTTCACGCGGCAGTTCAAGAGAATAATAAAAAAACTGAATTTAGTTGTCTTTTATGCGGAGAAAGTCATTATATTAATTTATGTAAGCAATTTAGACTTCTTACTGTTCAACAAAGAAGAGATTTTGCTCAGTCGAAAGGACTTTGTTACAATTGTTTACAAAAGACTCACGTAGTAAATAAATGTCGACAATCGACATGTTGTAAAAAATGTGGCAGAAGACATAATACTTTGCTGCATATTGAGAGGGAAGGAAGTGACACACACATTAATAATGTATTGGAGGAAGTTCAAAATGGAGAAGAGAATCCGGTGCCAAGTACATTGATTGTAGCAAATTTTGCAAAACGTCAAGGGCACAATCAACCAGTGCTTCTGGCAACAGCTGTCGTCAAGGCGAGGTCCAGGAGTGGAAATAGGAGTATATTGCGGGTTTTGTTAGATCAAGGCTCGCAAGCTTCGTTTATCACAGAAGCGGCTGCTCAATTATTAAATTTAAAAAAATTATCTGTTAATTGTAATGTTTCAGGTCTGGGAGATGGTCAAATGCATGTAAAATATTTAGTTATATTGTATTTAGAATCTCGCCATAATCCAGAATGTTTAATTCGAGTTAATGCTTACGTGTTACGGTCACTCACTGATATGCTGCCTTGTGACAGAATTGATTTACCTGATTGGAAGGAACTTTCTACGTTAGAATTAGCTGATCCAGGTTATACTGTACCAGGTAAAATAGATTTATTGGTAGGAGCTGAGGTATACTCAGATATATTGTTAGATGGCCTAATAAAACAACCCAAAGGAAAACTTATCGCACAAAATACGGCCTTTGGTTGGGTTTTATCGGGAAAAATGTCTGATACTTATTCCACAGCTAACATTACGAGTTTACATTTGCAAGTCGAACAGGAAGATGATTATCTAAAACGTTTTTGGGAGATAGAGGCTGAACCAGATAGGATTCAGAAGAGACTTTCTGTGGAAGAGCAAATGTGTGAAACACTTTATGAGGCTACGACTACTAGAAATGAGAATGGAAGGTTCATTGTTACATTACCATTTAAAATAAGGATCCAGAATGTCAGTATGGACAATCTATGGATATTGCAATGAAAAGATTAGTGTCGTTAGAAAGAAGATTATCTAATAATTTTTGGTTACGTGAAGAGTATACAAAAGTGATTGAAGAATATTTGACACTTGGCCACATGTCTCGAGTTGCAGAAGATGATGTGGATAACAGTGCTGCAGTGTATCTTCCTCACCATGCAGTGGTGAGAGAAGATAAGGAAACCACTAAAGTGCGCGTGGTTTTCAATGCATCTAGTAAGGGTATGAATGATGTTTCGCTAAATGACGATCTTATGGTTGGACCGAAAATCCAGCAAGATTTAAGACATATTTTAATGAGGTGGCGAACTCATCGAATTAGTATTGTTGCTGATTTAGTTAAGATGTATAGACAAGTATTAATTAATTCTGCGCAAACTAATTTTCAGCGGATTTTATGGAGGCCACATCCAGATATGCCTGTGGAACATTATAAGTTACTTACGCTAACTTTTGGAACAGCTTGTGCTCCGTACCTAGCTGTAAAGACTTTACAACGATTGGCAGTTGAAGAGAAGAGGAAATTTCCAGTGGCAGCGTCTATTACCAATACTGATTTTTACGTTGATGATTTGATGACAGGAACTGAGACTATTGATGAAGCTAAAGAAGTATACGATGAAATGAATGCTTTAATGACATCTGGTGGCTTTCAATTACAAAAATGGACGAGCAATAGTAAGGAGTTATTGCATTACATTGGAAAGCAAAACAATAAAGAGGAGACATCTTTGCCAATTAAAACAGATAATATGATAAAGGTCCTTGGAGTCCAATGGAATAGAGAAACTGATAGTTTTGAATATGTTGTTGCTTTACCAGAAATAACGTATCCTGTTACCAAAAGACAAGTTTTATCTAATATTGCCCGTTTGTATGACCCTCTGGGTTGGATTTCACCAGTCGTAGTATTAGCAAAGCTTTTGATCCAGCAGATTTGGAAAGCACATCTTGATTGGGACGATCCTTTGTCAAGTGAATTTTGTGAATTGTGGTTTAATTTTAGAAATGATCTTATTCATATTCAGCAATTACAAATTCCCAGATGGTTAGGTTACACCCGCAAAAGTCGAGTTGAATTACATGCATTTTCAGATGCATCTTGTTCAGCTTACTCAGCCGCAGTATACATTCGTGTAATCAGTTCAGATGATAAAATAGAAGTTAGATTAGTATCCGCGAAAACAAAGGTAGCTCCAATTGAGAAGAAAGTTTCTATTCCTCGACTAGAACTGTGCGGTGCTGTACTAGCATCAAAATTAATTAACGAAATATCTCAAATTATGAAAATACCTAAAAATGATCTGTTTGGATGGACGGATTCAACAATCGTTTTGGCATGGCTTAAAGGTGGACCAAGTAAATGGATGACTTTCGTTAGTAATCGTGTCTCAGAAATACTTTCTATTATGGAATACTCTCAGTGGGGTCATGTTTTATCTGAAGCAAACCCAGCTGATTGCGCTTCAAGAGGTCTGAGTCCGCTTGAATTACTGTCTCACACTCTATGGTGGGAAGGTCCACAATGGTTAAGAAACACGAATATTCAAATTGAAGATTTAGAAATTGGTGATACAAATGAAGAAGAAAAAATAGTTTCAATGAATATCATAGAAAGGAATGAAAATTTTGAATGGATTAAATTCTCTAATTTAGTAAAAATGTTGAGAGTAATATCATATTGTCGAAGATTTGTAATGAGAAAAGAAGATCGAAAAACCTTACCTAAATTTATAACAGTCACAGAAATCAATAAAACACTAGAAGTTTGCATAAAGCAAGTGCAACAATTTGCATTTGGCGAAGAAATAACAGTTATAGCAAATGGAAAAGAAGTACCTAAAAAGAGCGTGTTACGCACTCTTTGTCCCATTTTAGACAAAAATGGGATTTTAAGGGTAGGCGGTCGAATAAGCATGGCCAACGAAAGCTATGATGCAAGACATCCCATTATTATACCTGCTAAGTCTCACCTTACTAATTTATTAATTTCGGATGCACACGAAAAGACTTTGCATGGCGGTCCTCAAATAATGCTAAACTTTCTTCGTTCAAAGTATTGGATTGTACGAGTTCGAGATCAGGTCAAGAAGTACTATCGGAAATGTATTACCTGTTTAAGATATTCTAAAGCAGCAAGAGTACAGCTTATGGGCCAACTTCCTGATGCACGACTTAAGCCGAGTAAACCATTTTTAGCAACCGGCGTTGATTATGCAGGTCCATATCATATAAAATTTTCTCCAGGACGAGGAGCTAAGACCTACAAGAGTTATATTTGTCTCTTCGTATGTATGGTAACACGAGCTATACATATTGAATTAGTCACCGACATGACTTCTAAGGCTTTTATTGCAGCTTTTCGAAGATTTATCGCTAGGCGTGGTTATTGTCGAGATCTGTATAGCGACAATGGCACAAATTTTGTTGGTGCCAATAAACAATTGAGAGACATGTTTGATCGGTCTAAATCAAACATACCTGATGAGATTGCAAAATTAATCACATCTGAATTAACAACGTGGCATTTTATTCCACCTCAAGCACCAAATTTTGGAGGCATTTGGGAAGCCGGAGTGCGATCTGTTAAAACACATTTGAACAAGGCAATAGGTGATAATTTAATGACATATGAAGAACTGGTTACTGTTCTATCACAGGTTGAGGCTTGCTTAAATTCAAGACCGATTTCATTGCTTAGTGACGTAGCAGATGACCCTCTCCCATTAACCCCAGGTCATTTTTTGATTGGTGAACCTCTTGTAAATATTGTTGATGACACATCAGTTATTAATTTTAATGTAAATCTTAAAGAAAGATGGAATGTCATGCAGAATATTGTTGTAAAATTTTGGAAAAAATGGTCTAAAGAATATTTGTTAACTTTAAATCAAAGATATAAGTGGAATTCGAAACTTGAAGACCCTTGTATAAATGATATTTGTATTGTTAGGGAAGAAAACTTGCCACCGTGTAAATGGTTATTAGGTAAAATTGTAGAAAAACATACTGGTCCTGATAATATCACTAGAGTGATAACCATAAAATGTAAGAATGGCCTTATAAAGAGACCTTTAAGTAAAATAAGTATACTTCAGAAATAGATTTTAGTTTTTTTTTTTGTTACATCATGGTGGGCGGCAAGTTTGATTCAATTGTTATAATAGTTTTTTCTTTTTATTGTTGTAGATTTTAGATTCATTATTAAAGTATTTACCTAGTATAATATTCGAATTCTTTAACGTGTTTTTCTTGATGAACTTTATGCTATGTTGTACTGAATGTTATTTTTTTGTTTGTTTGTTATGAAAGTAATTCTATCAAAATTTTGTGCAACTCTAATGTTGAAAGGACTCGTCCTTGGTGGGCGGAATGTCTAAATTAATTATTTGTTTAAGTAATAGATGGCGTTAGGCGTATGTTAAAACGCGATGGCGTAACAACATCTTAGTATTATATAGGATTTAAGGTTTATTTCATAGAATGAAGTTTTTGAAGTTTTTTATAGTATAAATCAAGTGTCCCTCTCTATAAGTAATAAATAAAAAGTGAAATTGTGTTGTGTGTGTCATTCCGTGATAGGATTTTGTTCACCTACTTATCGACAAAGAAAACAAAAGCAAATTAATTAGAAGTTAATTAGCACTAGTCCCAGTCGGCAGTCCCTTCTATCAACTAGATAATCGTTAACTTTATAATAAGCAAGCAATTTGGTGAGTAAGTAATTATAAACCCTTTTTTTATTTGCCCTGAGTACTTTGGAAGTAAACTTCTATTGTCAAAACTAATTTTTTATATTAAAATACTGGCCGTTTCTTGTATAGGAACTAAATTCCAACATATTTGTGTTTATTAGAGTAGACTTGACTCACTTACATATCGTTAATTATTAAAGAAATTCCAAAGTTTTTTATAATTTGTTTTCTATTGCTTTTACCTACTCTAGGTTAAAATTTATGTTTCAAAAATCATTAAATATTCAAGATTTTCTTAGTTTTAGTACTAATGCAGATTGAAATTGTTTTCTATAACTCGCAATTTTTTTAAGTTTTTACCATTATTAGATAAACGTAAATCTTTAAATTTGTATTTCTGTAATACAGACAATTCCTACAACGTGCATTATCACGAGCGAGGGACTGTCGCAAGAGTTTCTATCTGTATACGCAACAGAATGGTACTGGGGTGAGTTCTTCGTTTCTTATAAAATATTTGCTACTCTTTGATCTTTATAGACATTATATAGATATTGTAGGTTATCAATCTGACATCGATTTTTGGGCCTTTATACAGCGAAAGTAAACAGGCATGTTTACTTGTGTTAATTGCGCCGAAATAAAAATCCATTTCAGCATAGCAAGGGTTCCACGAAGTCAGAGTTAAGATTGGGAAGATTTGAATTTGTGTGCACCAATATTATTAATTTAATCCGTTATCGTGTTAGCGTCTTTTTCTCACTATAAATTAAGGGCGTGGTCGTCGCGATGTTTGCTACTGATATGTTTTTGAAGTTATACTTCTTTAGGCGCGTTATGAAAAATTTATGAGAGTGAAATTTTACGATGCGCGCGCACCGTGACACAAAATTCAGTATGGGCGCCGAGCGTGCGCGAGCGAGATGGGAATAAGACAATCTACTTGTAGTACCTTTTAAACAAATAAAGCAGTTTTAATTATTTTTTCAAAGAAATTTAGTAATGCTTTTTCACAAAGACCTATTTATACTTAGTTAAAAGGTTATGAAACATACCTAGTTATTAAATTGAATTAATAATATAATATAATAATGATAACTTCCTAATAGCTGCAACCATCCCTGCCCCACATATGGAATTGATTAGGATTCAATAAAAAAAAAATGGTGCGTGTACTTATGTACGCGCGTAAGAAGTTATACTTCTTTGGCTTTCTTTATTTTTTTAAATATTTGAATAATATACTAAATATTAAATATTGTTAAATTATTAACGCTAAATATCTATTATTAGTTATTTAATTTTTAAATAAAAATAAAGAAAGCCAAAGAAGTATAACTTCTTACGCGCGTACATAAGTACACGCACCATTTTTTTTTTATTGAATCCTAATCAATTCCATATGTGGGGCAGGGATGGTTGCAGCTATTAGGAAGTGTATTTTAAAATAAAATAGTTGGCGATTAAAAGAAGTGGCGGTTATTTTGCCAGTTCTTCTACCTTCTAGTCGTAGAATATAGAAATTGGAGACATTTTTTAAATTATGAATGTGTAATTAAACCTAATATTTCAGAAGGAATGCTGTGAAGTAGTGATGTTCTGGCGGGTTCAAAGCGCACTGCGGACTACGGCGAATGCTTTAAGGCAACAAATTGGGAATCGGGAGGCTGGTCGACTGGACCGGGAACTGAGGGAGGTTCTTGACGAGGTAAGTTTTGGTACCTTTTAAACGAGATGTTAGAGTCAAAAATAAGACCCACAGAGCCTTGGCAAGAAAGAAACGGTCCCCAGACTCGGGTGAAGGATGCTTTTAACAGAGCGCATGGTTTCTGAGGAGACGACTGTAGCATACACATGTATAACACATAAATTTCATATTTTTATCGACATTTTACATCGATATCATAATATCGTCACTCGCACAGAACTACATAAAAACTGGTCTTGCGGGATTCGCGCGTGAATGCGTGCGTGTACGCAGGTAACCAGTCGTACGTAGCCAGTGCGCTTGGTGGCTTGGTATTTGACGCACATATGTTTATTTCTTTATATTATATTAAGTGAATATTGTAACCAAACATGGAATTAAATTAATTCATTTTAAAATGGTGGTTAATTCATTTACCCCATACGACAAATAATTTGAATAGCGCCTCAGTAATGAAGATTTTTATTATTTTGTATATGTCACCGTAAAATTGTGGATAGATTATTATTGATTACCTACTAAGAAATGAATAAATACTTGATGTCAATATTCTTGAAGCGCATTCATTTTATGTGACTAAAACCCGTGTTTTATTCCTAACTCTATGGACATAGAACGGTCTACTATGAAGCCGACCAATCAGGGACAGCCTTCGGACAGTTAACAATTTGACAATTTTAAGATCGTAATTTGACGGTTTCACTTCGATAGATTACAATCTACCGAATAATAATACGTTAAATCGTAAGCAGTGCATAAAGGTTCACAATCTCACGATATAGATTACAATGTAAAGGTATTTACAATTTTACGTTGACATGTAGAAATCATATCAAAGAAATATCACGATAAATTCGTGGGCTTTTAATGGGGTAGCAAAAATATGATAAAAGATCTTTAACTACAGTAATAGTGAAGAGTTTTTTTTAATAAAACGATTATTTCAGATGTCGTCTGATGCAGATATGAAGAAAAAACTACTCTCTGGTAGACGAGTTGAACTCGCTGAAGAATTGAGTGAGTATTTTCAATCACGCAACTTGAATGCGTGAATTTTTTGTATTGTGTGTTAATAGACATGAATATAGCTTAAATATTTTTTTAATTTAAAAAGGACTTATCTGACATCTTTATCAGGTTTAAGAAATGTATCTCGTAATTGATATGAAATTACGATAGTGTAATCCAATGTGTGAAAATTCTTAACCGCGTACACTGCGAAAACTATTGACAATAGAGCTAAGTGATGTATAACAATTTTATAGAAGACATCCATATATACGTAAAAGTCCGCAATACCATAATATGTCTAACAAAAAAAAAATATGTTTATACTACATTTTACTAATCAATGTTTTTCATTACTAACTGTAGAACACATAGAAGTTTACATATTTACATTATAATATACTTAAATACAGTCCAAACCGTGTACAACGACCTATCGGTTATTACAACCAGATTGTATGGTCCCGTCCGAATCCCTAGTAAACTATTCAGTAAAGAAACCGCTTATAACAACATCGGATACAGCGACATATCGCTTACAACGACGAAAGTTTATCGATATTCATCGGCTATAACGACCAACCGCTTATTGTCTCAGCAAAACAAAACAATACAAACGATTGTAAATCTTACTTATAGGCGTTGAATGAATATTTAGGCATATTATTTATTACCTACGCACTTTCTCCTAACGAACAGCTTCAGCCAACAACGATTTCCGATGCTCTTAACGCTGTAACGATTTTGCATTGCCTTTAATGAACAGTTTGATACTGGTGATATTCATACCTTGAGGAGTATGAAACGTAAAATGCAAAAAATATTTGAGACTGAGCTAAAAAAAAACATACTGACTGATTACTTTTGTACCTAACTTTTTCGTAATAAATATTTTTGTTTCTTTTTTCACTCGTTTACATATTATAATATTAAAATAACATATTATAATATTAACATACCATATTATAACCCATACCTACCTATTCTAGATCGATAACTATGTACATACATATGTACTGTACTTGTGTATATGACATTGCTAATAACGACTATCGGATATAACGTCGGCAACTATACGGTCCCTTCAATGTCGTTATAACCGGTTTTGACTGTATATACTTAAATATATCTTCAAATAATGATTTTCTTTACAGAACGCGTGCGACATGTTCAAGAGAAACTGGAGGAATTTATTGAAGCGTTAAACAAAGAGAAATAAGCGTAGATAGATAGTAATTTATTTGAAACTGCATTTCATTGACTTCGAAACTATTAAACTTGTAAATAGGTCATGAATTTGCGTATTATATATATAACTACCAAATAAAACGCAATCTAGATATTGCATAACAGGAATTGTCGGCTTCAGAATTATTTCATAACAATAAACTTAGTTTTAATCCAAAATATCACCTTACTACAAATGAATTTCTATGTTTACTTTAGATCTTATGAAATATATAATTAAAATATTTTCTGTGATCATGTTTTTCCTATAAAACCTAGTAATTTTGCAGAATAATATGATTTATTCATGAAATAGGTTTAGAACCCCTTTTCTCGTTATAAGTTTGGTAACTTACTCTTAACTCTGCTTTAGTCAGTTTATTGGATATTTATTATATGACACAGGTCAATGAAATGCAGGGTATTTCAAGTCGACTTAATGATAATTAATAAATAAATCTTACCTAGTGCCAGATAGTGCGCCTGAGGCTGTGACGTCACTATTATTCTTATAATACAGTACCCGGCCATGTATGAGTTGCATCGTGCTTTAGAAAGAGATACTCGGCTAGCTTCGGCTTCGTATAGCGCCGTCTCTGTCTCTTAATAGTTACCGGACTGTTAGTGTTTCGTGTGACAGAGATGACGCTCTACAAAGCCAGTATCTCTTTCTAAAGCACGATGCGACTTATAAGTGACCTGGTACTGTACATAGTATTTCATACTAAATCTCATAAAACTTTGATTATAAAAATCAATACAATTATTCAAAATTATTCATTAGCAGAAGCTTCTCATTGGTCTGTACTGGATCCTTAAAAGTACTACACGATGGGCATAATCCACTAACACTACTCCTGTTGAATTTATCTATGTATCTTTACGTCTCATGTTAAAGCTTATACTTAATTTGTTATATTTATTTAATTTTTAAGTTTATGGCCATAGCGAACGTAGCCATTTTCAAAACGTATTTCACATGAGTAAGAAGTTTTTAAACCACTATAAGGCTTTTTTAAACGTTTGTTTTAAAGTCGACTTGATGAGTAAGAAGTTTTTAAACCACTATAAGGCTTTTTTAAACGTTTGTTTTAAAGTCGACTTGAAAGCGTATCTCATAGTAAATATTGTGTAGTTTACTATAGAATGTATATAGGTTGCATATGTTTGTCAGCTCCCATGTATTGTTACGACTCCATAAGTTATATTTTTAATAAAATGTTGCACAAAATTAGAAACATATTTTTATTTAGATTAATCAACATAATAATAAAATAACAGTTACACTGCAAACTTTCTACATATATTTTAGTCATGGCAAAACAAGTTAAATAACCAGAGTTTTTAATAAATTAAAGCAAACAAATTCAAATATCACGTTCAAAAAAAGCTGCGAAATAAAATACATTATAATTTACAATAAGTAATAACTATTAATGATGCTAATAAAAATAAAAATTGTTTGATTCAGCAAAGTTGTCATGACTTAAGAAACATTTTACTTCCTGATATTTACATGACCACAATGTTTCTGTTATATCCTTGGCATTAGTCCAAGAAGTTTTGTATTCTCTATAAAGGCTCTCAGCGATCAAATAGGCTTCCAATTTATCTATTTTCAAAATACCTCTTGTCACTGTAGCTATGAAATTTAACCGACTTTCTTTATATGGAATATATTCTGTAAGGAAATGTTTGAGCCCTTCCTTGTATATCTCTATAATGGAGAAGAAATATTCGCTGACTAAATCTACGACTCCATTTCCAACATGTTCTCCGAATTTGGTTCCAACTATGTGCATAACCTCAGTTTTATCATCACCTTCAAAGCAGTGGGGATTTTGTTTTAATGCAGATTTTATTGCGCTGCAGTACAGTTGTGTAAAATTTATTTTCAGATATTGGTAGAAGTATTCATTTAGTGCCATGAAGGAATTTAACCTTGATGTAATTTTAGTAAAAACAAGTTCACAGGACACATATCGTGTATCTTTAAAGGCTTGAGTGCATTTTAACGATTTTAAAAAGTCGTCTAAACAATTAACTATGTATGATTTATCTTCCATATCTTTCCAAAGTTTTTCAATGTGATCAAAGAACGGTATTAAAGTATTTTTTATAATTTCGCATTGTTCTTCACTACTTGTAGCAAAAAGTAAGTACTTTGCAATTATTCTCATGTACAAACACATACTGTTGTTGTTTATAACATCTGATGGTTTGTCAATCTCAATATCACGCATATATAAATTGTCATAGTTGGTTAGATTTTCAACAGTTATATCGTTTTTAATAAAGTCGTTAACAATTTTGGTTACTACATCTTTATCAACTTGGTGTAACATTTTTTCTACGTTGCATAGAGCACGCATAGCTTTCTTTCGTTTGACACGCATGAGTGCCTGATAAACTGTGGCCCAGTAATCAGCTTCAATGTTTTTTGGAATTTGGCTTTTGTATTTTAAGTGTTTTAGAACATTTCGCGGCAATTTGTCATAGTCAAATCTCATTATTATTTCCTTTACTATTTTCCACATTTCAGGTGGCATAGTAAGCGATGCATTAAAGTAGTATGACACAGCTACTTTAATCACAACCTTAGGCCTTCTTACTACTACAAAACTAAATGTTTCTACTTCAAAAACTGTATTCAACGCAAGTCTTAGTGCTAACGGAAAAGTTTCACGTCGCTGGAGACATGACTTTATATTGTCCTCCAATGAACAACTTTTACTGATTAGAATATTGTTTCCCACAGCTTTTAAACCAAGTATCTGCCAGTCAACTTTATCAATGTTAATATGTGGCTTGCATGTATGAATGTTAGTTTGAAAACCAGAAGCGAGTTTCCGATCTGCCTTAGTTTTATTTTTTCTTAATTCGTCTATTTTTTTTATTATACTTTCAGTGCTAGACAACATCGTTATGGGGCGGACCAAACTTGATTTAGGTGCAATGTTTAAAGCATTTATTAAAGCCGCGAGATGTTGATCAGCAAGACCAGCTGCTTCTCCAAAATAAATTTTAAGTGTTCGTAAGAAACGATCATGATTTGTGTTCTCTTTCACGGCTAATGAAGCGAAGATTACGCCATCACCTAATAATGAAGGATCATGGCGTAAAGCATTAATGTATGATGCTTCGAATTGTTTAATTGGAAAGGTATCTGCAATAAGTTGCCTTCTTGCTATTCTTTTGTCAAACAAAGAATTTATTAAATCCTCATTACCAATAGCTGACTTTGCCAAATTGTCTTCAAGATTAGTAATATCTTTAATTTTATATGTCGAGACTACATCCACAAACTCTTTTGGCCGACCTTGAAGTAGAGTTGGCAAATGTTTTTTCACTTCCATTACTTCAGATCCTTTTAAACCAAAGTCTTTGAAAGTTGTGAAGTGATTGTAGTAAGCTTTCATTAGGTCATCTGTTGGTGTGGATCCATTTAAAACACTTCGAAGTATAACAGCATGCAATCCTTCAATGCACAATGGATTACCATCATGGCCATCTAGTCCCAGCCCATGTGCAAATGTGAGCATGAGACTCCAAGTATCTTCTGGCATTCTCCAAAACTTAAGCCTTTTTATAAGAGACCTTACAACTGTAGCTCGAAGATTACTGGGTTCATTTTGATGCTTCTCAGTCAGCAATTTCATTAGTGTCTCTACATGTTCAAAAACTCCACCACTCTTGCTGATAAGAACAAGTAAAATATTCTGTCTACCTTCAATGGTACTTTCAGCTTGCAATCGATTTTTAAGCTCAGCATAAGTCTTTAAGAATCCTGCAAATCTATATTTATCAAACAGCTGATCAAGCAGTGTTTTCTTCTTCACAACACTATGATCCATGATCATAGAACAATAACGAGAAAATTTCTTTTTAATCAGCATTTTTCCCATTGCAGGGCAGCATTCTTCATCCTCATAGCAGTAATATTGAAACTCATTGTATTCTTCATCATCAAATATATGGTCAGTAATGTTAATGAAATTTGGACATTCTGGTTTTCTGTAAGGCCATTCCTTGACTTTTTCTCCAACAGCTTTATCAGTAAATATCAGTTTCTTAAAACAAGTTCTTTCTTCGAGAGATAGTCTTTTAATTAATGGTTCAACAGATTTATAGGAAAACCAATCCTGTAAATATTCCGCCTTAGCAAGCTGTAATACTAGATCTTTACATTCATTTGGTGTTAAACATGTGGCTAAAGTTTTAACATCCAGAATTTGTGATGTATACAATTCTTGTTTAGCTATAAAATTAAATTTAAATTTTTTTACAATATATTTAGTTGCAGTTGGACTTAGACGACCCTGAGTATAATAGGATTCAATTAGATCTAAATATAAATTTCCATCTAATTTAAGAATACATTTAAAACTCTCAAAATATTCAGATTCACGCTCTCTATATTTCATTATAGCATTGTTATTTTTAAGCAAACATTCAAAATAAGCTTTAGCAACAGTTGGACAGATTTGACAGAGCATTTTTAAATGCTTTGGTGTTATCTTTTCAATAATATTCACTACTTCATTTAATATGAATAGTGAAGAACAATTTATAAGGTATTTGATTGATTCTTCAAAATAATTTTTATAGTATGTATAAAATTCTTCACATCTCTGAGGATCTTTCAAGTTTGCTTTTATCCAATGCTTCATTTTATTTACTCCTGGTTTGCTCATTTCTGGGAATAGATTAGCTTCTAAGTAGACTGGATTAATTATGTAAGAGTACTCCAAATTTAGTAACCAGTGAGATTTTAAAGCCCTGCTAACATAAAGCATGTCATCATTTCTTAAAGTTTTTAATATATATGCAACATGTTTATGTTGATTGGCAACATCAATTTTTAATATGATATCAATAGGGGTAGTTTTGGGTAAACTATCAAAGTTTTTATTTTTATAACAATACTCCTTAACTAGATGGTTAAAGTATTGGTGCCTTTCACCCAAACTACTTCCTATTAAGATTATAGTTGCATCCATCTGAAAAGAAAGAATTCACAAAGTGAGAATCGAAAACTTACCCATATGGCATATATACACCAAGTGTATAAGCAACAAGAAAGTCGTGTACTTACGATGTTCAAAAATATTTCCAAAAAATCCAAAACCACTAAGGATACCAAGGCAATCGCCAATACTTCTTCTACTACAAAGTATATACTTTTTCAGTGATATCCTTCATTCAATCCTTGCAGTTATGAACTCAGCGCTTTCACCGCCATATCTATCAGTTATCACCTAGGTCCTAGATTTAGCGGAATTTTGGATCCGTCAGTGCTTTAAATAACTTATAAACAACTATCAATTTATTTGGATTTTGTCCATTTGCACTCTTATCTGTAGTTAGTATCCGTCATAAATTATTCGAAAGCCAAAGTATAAACAAGTTCCAAGTATCATTTAACATTTTATTTACATTATAAAAAAATGTGCCAAAAAGATGTGGCCCGTGGCCGGTGGCGCTTCTGGGTCTCTACTTTCTTCCTTCAGCCGTCAGGCGTCAGCCCAATTTTTTAATAATAGGGAATGTTAAGTGTTAATAAAAAATATTATCCATCGCCATTCACAAGTCTGTGGTCTCTTCTGTTTACAGTAAATCACAAATGTCAAATGTATCAACTATCAGTAATCAATGGTAAAATTTAACAATAATTTACATGACGAATTTAATTTAAAAGTAGATTCCAATAATACCTTTTCTGATTGTAATTAAAATAATAGCAAATAAATCTATATACCTACATTTTACATGTTATACCTATATAATAACTAAGCTCGTATTGCGTTTAAAATACATGAACAGTAGAGGTTTAAATTCTTGAACGAAACTTGAGGAAGCCCGCGTAAATAATTTGTCTGCTTTTTAAAATGGTTAAAGCCAATGTAAGTTCAATTTTATCAAATATATTAAATAAAAAAAGATACAGTCATTGTCGTTTATGCTTAGGAAATATTGAAGAAACCTATATTCGTATGGATGACTCTGTTTCATTAAATGCAAGCAGGGAAAATTATCAAACACTTAGTAGTGTGCTTATTAAACTTTTGGGTGAAGAGGTAAGTTGTTACAACAGAATCATGTTAGCTTTATCATGTTGCTTATAAATATTTAAGTATTACAATTAAGAGCATCTCATTAATATGCTTTTCCTAAAATTAAATTTTTATCTTTAATTTTAGTTTGGTCACCAAATTCCTGGAGTAGATGCTGTCTGTCTTAAATGTGTGGACAGTGTTCTTGCAGCAATGCGCTTTATAGAAAATTGCAAAAGCTCTGATGAAACTTTAAAATGTGCTGTAGATAGTGTATCCAAAGCCTTGGAGTCAAATACATATAATATAAAGGCTGGAGAAAAACTGTTTGTAAATCTCAATAACACAGAAACTGAACTATTTGTTATGAACAGGGCTATTAAAAAAAGAAAAGAAACATATAAGAGAACCTATGAGTGTTATGAATGTCTAATTTATCTTGACACATTCCATGATCTCAAAGTGCATAATCTTGCATACCACGGATCTGTCACCTGTAATAAATGTAACAAGAAATTTTTAAATTATGAAACTTGCTCAAACCATGAAAAAAACGACCATAAATTTATATGTCCTGAATGTCCTCATATTAAAAATAGTGAAGAAGACTTAAAGAATCACCATAACCAATGTCATGCTATTCATATATGTCAAGAATGTGGAAAGCATTGCAAAGGTTTGAATAAATTAATTTCTCATGAAGATAAGCATAAAACAAAATATTCTTGTCCTAAATGCAGTAAGAAATACACAACAAAAGATTTTTATAAGCGTCATGTTAAATTGTGTCTTAGTGATAAAATAGATCCACATCCTCATCGTAATATGATGAAAAGACCCTATAATTGTGAAAAGTGTGCTAAGGGTTACAGTACAAGAGGTGGTCTTAGAGTTCATAATAGGTTTGCACATGGCAATGCTAAACCTCATGTATGTAAAGAATGTGGTAAAAAATTTACTGCGCCAAGCTATTTGAGAGTGCATATGGTTAAACATACTGGAGAAAGAAACTTCAAATGCACTATCTGTGAAAATAGATTTGTATCTAAAGAAGCCTTATTATACCATACAAGGCGACATACTGGTGAAAAACCTTACAGTTGTAACCAGTGTGATGAGAGATTTGTAAATGCTTCAGCAAGAGCTGAGCATATAAAATTTAAGCATGTAGGACCAACACTAGAATGTGACATATGTACAAAAAAATTTGTTACTCGCCACTTTCTAAAACAACATATTGGCAGACATCATGACCCCACCAGTAAAGTTTATTATGGAAGAAGTGCAGCCTCACCTAATATACCATCAGAGAAAAATATGAGAAAATGTATAATTAAAATGGAAACTTAATCCACATATACAAGGAAATAAAACTAACTTTGTATTAGTTTTTTTTGTCATAAATTATCATGTAACTTATTTATGGCTAATTATTAGTTCTTTTTTTTTAGGTATTTATTATTTATCTGTTTAGATCTATATTTCTAGCAATTTAAATTAAAATAAATTAAATATAAAAATACATTGACTGTTTCAATAATATTGTCAACCAAGTCGTGTCTACTTAAAAAGTATTGTCTCTTACTTAACAAGTATTGTCAACTAAGAGACCAACTTATCATCGCCACGCAATGTAGACAATAGAATAGAAGAAAGAAAGAAGACATATTAACATTAAACCGTGTTTTGTTAATTTCCGACTTCGAAAAGCAAAATGTTTATTTCACTATAATGGTCGTAATTTAATATACTTACCTAATTATAGAAAATGTGAAAAGTAGTTAGGTATATTGGTTTCATGCCTGTACATTACATTCATTAAATAAAATTAGAAATAGGTTCTCGTATGGAAAACTAAAATATAATCCTTGGTCGAATTTGAAATCAAACGCGAGTCCGTGAACTATTAGTAAATTTATTTATTACCTATTTAGTAGTAGTTATCGTTATAGTAGTAGTTATCATATTTCAATCTCTATACATATAAAATTCTCGTGTCACAATGTTCGTTCCCATACTCCTCCGAAACGGCTCGACCGATTCTTATGAATTTTTTTATGCATATTCAGTAAGTCTGAGAATCGGCTACACTATCTTTCAAGCCCCTAAGTCATAAGCGGTGTCCACCCCAAAAAATTTTTTTTTGAAGTGATAACTTCTTTAGCGGCGTTGTACACTTTTTTAGGAATCGATAAAAAATCTTAAACTCGCGTCAGAACAAATTCGTAAGACGGATGTTTTTTTAAAGGATTATGAACCTTCGTATTATATAGTTACGGTTTTAATTCGTCTCTTTCCTCAGATACATTGATGATTGATGCATGTGGAATTGGACCTTAAGTCAATATATCAAGGTTTAATTTTGCGAAACGTCTAAAGCTTTATTATTAACGATTTGGTCAGACTGACGCGAATAAAAAATGGCAATTTAAAAAATAGTGAATTTTCCTAATTGAATTATTTAATACTAATTTTAATTTTTTTGTGTAGGTTTCGAAGACGGATGAAGAGTAGACAGCTGGCACGGCGTATTTAATGTAATATAAATTGTCATGTTTATGTACGATAGGGCAATAAATAAATATTGTATTTTAGCATATAAATGATAGTACTTACTGATAATTCAAGCAATTCGTGCAACATTATTCATTCCCTAACCATTCCAAAATATCAAAAATGCACAACGTTAATATTCAAGTTTTCACTTCTGCTGGCACTCCCGGAGTGCAACCCGTCGTTTTTTTAGACAATTTTTTTTGTTTTTATTTTATTATGTTACAGCATACAAAAATACATACAACCCCTAATTTTCACCCCTCTATGATCAACCCCTATTTTTTATTAGTAGGTACATAGTTATTTTTATTGAACCAAATTTTCCTAGAAATAATATTCATAGGAAAACAACGTTAGCCGGATCAGCTAGTATCTATATAAAATATATTCGTAACCTATATTAAAAATATAAAAAAATCCCTGAACAATAATATTATGTAACTATTAGTTTAAGTTATGGTATATATGACGATCGTTACTAATACTATTCAAATTCTGAAACTAATTAGCTCCACGTTTAACGTTTGGGTTTAGTCAAGTAGTACACTAATGTTAAGGCATCGTGACTAAACCCCCTGGATAAAATGTTGCATATTACAAAACCTACAAAGTAATACGTGTAAAAAATACAATATTTGCAGCTTTGCCATTGCTTGACACAGACTAGGAACACTGTGTAATGCTTATTTGCCACTATTTTTTCAATAATCAATGTCATCTTACCATTTAATAATTGTTTGCGTGAATTACCTGACGTTTGAGCAGGTGACATCGTGATTTAATTTTAAAGAATCCTTCTATTTTTCTAAAAGACAGAAACTTGTAAACTAGACTGTCCAACTAAACATACTTTAACATAACTGCAACCTTTATAGGGCCCTTATTTTTTATGAACTGTGTATTATATCGCCCACCTTCAATTGGGTTTTTTAGTTTATATTAAACACAAATTATTCACGACTTACAATAATTGATGCTGATAGATGATGATTTAATGTAAACTAAAATGTTATGTACTTTTTCTTACAAAATGTTCTAAACAAATCCTGTGCTAAGCCGCTGCTGGCGCATAACGATTATTATTATTATTATTATTATTATTTGTAGCCTCGGTCATTATAGATATTTTTTCTTGTTGAATGATCAACAGAGATCTATTAGAATGTAAAAAACTATAAACCAAAATATTGTACACTTAACGCGATGAAACGAAATGATAAACCGTATCACGTTTTGTGTAATTGATCTAGAAATGCTGTTAACCAATCACAACTAAGCGAAGTGGCGAAGGCCATTGTATCCAATAGGTAGTATTAGCCTGATAAATCTCGTAGTGCACGCAAATAAATAATACAAATAAATAAATAAAACATATTTTATTTGTTTTGTCGACATATAAAATTAGGTGTATATATGAATAGCATATCTTTTATTGATTTTTGTCACCAGTACCACTTTGAATCAAGACCAACTAAACGCTTATTTGCCACTATTTTGCCAATTACCTTGCTGAAAACGTAGCCACCATCACTAACCGCTTGAAAAACTTTGTCAGAATATGCTGAGGCTGGGAAAACAATATTCATGTTTACTCATTTCAATTATGTATTTGGATATAACAATGTGGACTTCATGAAAATAATTAAGACACGTACCAATTGTTGTATTATCAAACATATTTTCAGTATAAGAAATTGGTTCCAAATTAGTGAATGCGCATTGCTAGAATTAAAAATTAAGGTTTAAGTTTCATAAGTTAGGCTAATCCGACTGATAAAGCCTTCTACATGGGTGGTAAATAGTGTATTGTGCGCAGTCCTGCGCATATCTGACATATGGAAAAGACATTGAGACTTTTTTGGTTTCTATTACATAATATTATTTAATCAGTAAAAAACTAACCATGAATAGAAAAAAATAGAAAATTAGTAACATCACACTAAAATGAAAGTCAAAATTTTATAATGTTTTAAGTCAACTAAGAAAAAAGATGGACAACATTTTTATAATTAATAACACAATGCATTGAATTTGTCAGACTCGAATCAATGGACCACTCCAATCTCCAAAGAGTTCCTATATAGTTAGTGAGAATAAAAGACCCAAGAAAATAGAGGACTGGATTACAATGTTTATATTAAAACATGTATCTATATGATGATTAAATTACATTACATGCCTTCTGTTAATTTTTTTCAAATAATACCTTTTTATTTAGATTACTAAATTGTTTTATAGTCAATTAGACCGTAGATTCTTCTGCATCTTCTCTTTCGGTGCCGTAGCACTGTTATTTTAATAATGTAGTTAACAATTTATAAAGTTGCATAAGATAGCATATTAAAATACCTACTAGGCTAACTTTTTATTTACCATTTTCGTCGCCAAAGCCTCTAACCATTTTTAATATATAAATCATATAAACCTTCAACATTTTATTTATTTTCATGGACCACAACTCAATTCCATAAAACTCGTTACATACCATGGTGGAACTCGCTCGTACCTAACATTTGAAAAGTTTGTATTGTTATTATTATTTTTAATTCTTCATTATTTAATCGCAGGTGTGTATGAGAAAACTGAAACATGAATTATAAAAGAAGGTAGGTATTACAGCGGCGAGTACTTCCTAAAAAAATTTCACCCCGGGGAAGAGTCGCCGGCATTTGAAATAGTATCAATATAAAAAAGAACTATTATATCTACGGCTAGTGATACTGAAACAGAATCTGATTCTGTTTCCATGCAGACAGACAGTGATGTTCCTATGGCCGCTGATCACAATTTTTCAATAAAACTCTGAATAAAAAATAAAATAACGTACACCTACACCACTTATATAAGTAAATAAAAATATACTTTTTACATAACAGAAATATTATTTCATCGAAGTGTGTAGGAAATAGTATTATTTGATAAATTACATAAATGCTAAATGTAAAATAGGTAATTTTGTAATTCATAAATGGCAACATGATGTCACGCGAGTACAGCGCTGCGTCTGGGGGACTTTTTTCATGAAAAGGATTCTACACTACTGTTAAGGTATCTTGACTAAGGCCCCTGTTGTAGTAGGTTTACGCAAGCTATCAATCTAATCTATGTATGATTGCTGTGTCTAAATATAGACCTTCCATCGATAGTTTTCTTAAATCTACTGCAATGCAAGAGATCACAACTGTTTGAAATTGTTTATTGTGTGATAAAAATAAATAAAATATGCATAATGCTGGATAAAATTCAATCTGATTCTGTGTCTCTAGCAGGCTGTTTATCATCTGTTTACGTTGTCGTAGAAAAAAATTGGCAATTGACTATCTCAATAGTCAACTGTCACATCAAATATAAAAACAAAAGTAAAATTAAATCTTAAATCAAAATGGCTGAAACTCGTTGGAGTATGTTAGACGTTCCGTAAATAAAACTTTATTATTTTTTTTATACGCCTAGTGAATTTTCCAACTACTGTATTCTCATATAAATTGTTGTGTACGTGTACATGGTTTGTGAAATTAAGTGCTAATCTTGTGTTATTTACATCTCAGAAGTTTTGTGTGTTTTGTGTCTTGTTTTCGTGGAGAGCAACATAACTTTTTGTCTTTTTGGATTTATGTATTATTGGATTCGGTAAGCAATAAACTAATATATTACTTACACACACACATAGGTAATGTATAAGTTGTTATTACTTGAAATCTTTTAAATAATTTCTTCAAAGTTTTGACAGTTACACTTTTTTTTCATGTTTTATTGGTGAGTGAGAGGGCTCATGGGGCTGGATGTTTAAATTATGTTTGTTGAAAGTCTGCTTTGTTATTTTTATAGAATCGAATATACGTGATTTCATTACGAAATGTCTTACAATTGCATAGAAAGAGGTCAGGGGTCAATTTAATTACTAACGAGAGTATGTATGGCACTAAGTTGCTTGCCTTGCACTCCATTCTGACATCATTTCGCATTAGATTAGATTGCCGTACACGGTATATACCACCAATACTATGAAATTCACCACACAAGTTTTTGTGGCTATAGATCTGTTCAAACAAAAGTAGAACAGCAATTTTATTTACTGCATAAATAGGATCAAGATCTTCAAGAAACGAATCAGGAACTTTCGTAATGATTTTTATTAGATAACAATGATGTTTACCTAGGTATTAAATTGGGGTACAGTCAGCAGTAATCATAATTTACCACTTGCATTACAAGCAGTATATGTTAAAGGATTTATGTAAATTTAGTCAGGACAATGATATAAAAAGTTTTATGTAATTTCAATTAATAATTTTATACTCATAAAGGTTTTAAATAGAATTATCTCAAATTTATTAACAATTTTTATTCATGATGGAATAAATTAATGTTTTCTTTTCAAGATATTTTATATAGATTATCTAATCCAGTATGATTAATGGAACTATTTAGGCATCTACACAAAATATATATATATATATTTTGTGTAGATGCGCCTAATTTATTGACTAATTAATGGTTAACCATTAAATAGTCAAATTAGGTTTGAATTCTGTGTTCTTATTAGCATTTTATATTCATATTATAAATAGCTAATTGTTATTTTATATGAATCATGTTCATTTTATATATATATGTAGTGTACATCAAACTTTATGGGTTACTATTTATGTAAGAGCAGTAGTAAACATTTTTGAATATTGTTTGTTGTGTAACAAATAAGCATGTCTTTGTGTTTTATATAGTTAATAATGTACAACTTTAGTAGACTTAAATTTTTTTAGTTACCCGCTTCTGTTGTTTTTATATTTTGCAAGATAATATCAATCATTACATTTCTAGAGACCTTACTGTTTCTTATATGAGATTAACACATTTTTTATATATCTGATTAAACAATAAATAAATTCTCAACCCATTTACCCAAATTCTGCTTCGGTTCAGCATCCATTTGAAATAAAATGTAATGTGTACATTACATTACAATGTTAACCTATATGTTATGCAAAATATCATGAAAAACAAATTATATCATATAGTACTTATTTTAAATTATTAATGTGGATAAAAATGTAAAAAATTTTCCATACTGTATGTATTTGTCTGGTCAATTAAATTACATGTTTTTTTATATCTTAACTCTGTCACTCCTTTTTTTACCAGTTGCTTATACTTTACAAATCCCTTAAAAATAACATCACTAACTTCATTAGAATTACATAAACAATCTATGCTTCATGTAGTTCAGTACCACATCCTGCACACATTCTTTCTGAGATATATATACAAATTGCTTTAATTAGGCATATATATAACTTTAAGGATTCCCTTTTACTTATCCAGGATAATAAAAATACTATGAATAACCTTGATGTTAATGGAAAAATAAGAATACTTTAAGTAAATTACAAAACTATTTGTCAGTACTAGGTAACTATAGGTAGTTAGTTTTCTTAACTAATAAGATTTAATAATAGAAGTTTAACAAACACAAATCTGTGACTTAACCACCATTAAACCAATTTTAGAGAAATAAACAACAGATACTTTAGTTAAAACAGTGTTGTAAGCGCAGTTGATGTAATATAAAAAGTAGCTGATTAAAAGAAGTGTTGTTTAGCTTCTTGCCAGTTCTTCTCGTCACTTTACGCCCTTGTTCTATGAACTGGCTGTAAATGTAAATTATGAATATTTTTATCTCATAACAAGTGTACAATAAGTTACCTAGACTCTTAGCGCTTGACGCTTCATAGTGTCATGACAAATTGACGTGCATTATCAATACTATCCATGGATTTAAGAGTGTCCATGAGGTTCAACGTGAGAGTAGAAATTAATTACTTACACAGGCCCAGATACTCACTCGGATAGAAACCGCCGTGATCGCCCTTCACGCGTCCACGCGTAGGCGAACGTATGCGTTCAACGTACTAAACTGTATGGTTGTTAAAACAATTGATTGGTTGACGGAAATTATAATTATATGAGGTTCTGTTCCGTTCAGGTCATAAATCTGCCTACGATACATTTGTTTTGTAATGTATAGCTATGCATGTAACGTTACGAGTGTAATTCACATTCAAGGATTGTTTCGTAATATTCCCAAGTCTTTAAGCCAAATTGCTTTAAAATATATGATGTGTAATACTGGTTGTATTCATATATATTTATTAATTTTATATTTTAGAATTTGGCATTACGCTGTTTAGTAATTAAATACGGCCGATTTAGTAATTGCGTGTCAAGTTGTTAACATGACTATCGTGAGCTGATGACATCTTACCTCTCTCGGTCTCGCTTCTCTAGACCCCTTACTACCGGTCTGACTGAAACCGGACACTCAGTGCTCTATTGTTGAGTTTGTAGTATGTACCTTTCAATCGTTCGCCGTAAGCGGGAGAAAGCTTTGTACATGTGTACATCGATTTAAATTTTTTGAACTATAAATTCATTAAAATTCTGTGCAAACACATTCATTAATGTAATAACTATAAAACACTAATAAACATTTTTATTAGTGTAGCAAAGCGTTTCAAGGATGCAAGTTTCCCTCTGATTAAGAATTACTAGCACGCCGCGATGTTACCCGCGTTATTCGGTCATAGGCCGTAGCGTATAATATAGCCTTTAGCATTTCACAAAACAAAGTTTAGCGCGAAAAAATCTTCGTTTTTATATGTATAGTAAACAATTTTACACAATTTTTAAATTGACAATTATATAAAACCGCAATAATTCGATTCAAGTTATGTCCAGTATGTGCTGAGTCGCGTCTTTTGACCTGAAAACCGATCCCCCACGACCTCAGCGATGCAATTGTGCCGTGAAATGCTAATTATAAACTAACATTTATAGGGGAATTATTAAGTTACGATAGTCTTGATTAACTAGAGTGTGAATGTCCAAGGATAACTTTTACCCGCAGCGGATATATGGACAAAATACATACACATTAATTAATAATTACTCTACGGAAAATATCGAGAAGGTGCTGGCCTAGTGGTTTCAGCGGGCGACTCTTATCCCTGAGATCGTAAGTACGATCCTCGGCACCAATGGACTTTCTTTCTATGTGCGCATTTAACATTCGCTCGACCCAAAAAGTCGACGGTGTGCGTCAGGCACAGGAGGCTGATCACCTACTTGTCTATTAACTTAACAAATGATCATGAAACAGATACAGACATCTGAGGCATATAAAGGTTGTAGCGCCACTGATTTCTATAGAAAATATGGTGTTGGTAAATAAGACGTTCTAAATACATATTTATAATTTTAGTTTAATTTTTTGGAGGACATAATCATTTTGACCTGATTCAGATAGAAACAGAAAATTATTAGAAGAATTATTAATTATTTTATTATAATTCTTATTTGGCCTCATTAGTTACTAATACATAGACATATATTCCATCGGACAAATTAACACACGTACAATCATGTACATTATAGAGTATCCTGGTGTTTTCCAGGAAAGACGAGCATAACTTTTATGTTTAGTTCAGTTTTAAGTATCTAATTAGTCCCGGTCGGTTTTCACTAAGCATCTACATATCCGCTAAACTAGCCTAAATGAACCGAGAACAGAAAACAGGCACATAAAGATTTAGTCAATCCATAAATCGGTTGTTTGTGCTGAGCGCTTTGTGCCCTGGTCGTAAATGCCAACGCCAATTAGTATTTCACTAAACTGTTTATTTCTTTGAGCTGACTGATTTTCGATAGTTCAGGTTGTATAATTTTTAATTGGATAAGTCACGAGGCTGTAGGATATTTAAATACGTGAAACAAGGCAGTTTTTTTATAGAACAAGGGGTAAATGTGCAGAGGGCTCACCTGATGTTAATTGATACCGCCGTCCATGGACACTCTCAATGCCAGAAGGTTCGCGAGTGCGTCGTCGGCCTTTTAAGAATTGATCTTTTCTTGAAGGCCCTAAGTCGGATTGGTGAGGAAATACTTCAGTGGGCAGCTGGTTCCACATAGTGGTTGTGCGGGTGGAATTTCGTATTCTGCCTCGACGTCCGATGATGAAACTCAGCTGCAGTATATTAATCCGAACAACTACTATGAACAAACTATTACCGATGAGCTATCAATATACTATTCTATACCAATAGTAATATATTGCTTAATTTATTTTAGGTAGTTTTTGGTATGGTAAGATTCCTTTTTGGCCTGAACTGGACTGAACATAATATAATAAGATTATTGCCAGTTTTCTCTTCCGTTCTACGCCCTTGATTTGAAAACTGGCAGTAAATGTCAAATTAGAAGCATTTAATGTACACATATTTCTTTTTTGACGTTCATAAGTGTACATTGTATTACCTATATGAATAAATGATTTTTGACTTTGACTTTAGATATACTATGTGCGAAATTGTTTTAGGCACTTAAATGCTTTTGTTAACTATCGGTGTCTAACGATTGATACAAAATATCTGTCACCAAGTTCACTTGTCCAGCCAATCTAAGGCACGACAGTGATCTATATGACGTCATTGCAGGCACTAACTTGGCGCGCGCCCAGATTGGTATTTTAGATTATTTACACCGTCGCATAGATATTATTGTCTATGACACGATACGGCGACATTGAATTCTATAGTGAATCCGAATTTATTTATAAAGAAACTTATTGTGAAATAATGAATCCGTAAGAAGTCACTAAAGTTTCTTTACGAGATTATCATTCATTCCATTTTTGAATTTCTTCTTTCTATTGATAATCCGAATATTGAAATAAATAAAAACAACGTATCATCATACTTTAATCAATTAACTGAGGCCTCTAGAAGCTCCTAGTCTTAGCTAACGTGTATACATTGTTGGGTAAAGCTTTCAAGCGGCTACGGTAGAGTTGAGTATGACTTTCGTAAGTATTTAAATGCACAATACGAAAGTCATAGTTAACTAAGTCTCGACTCTGAATGTCACCCTTAAGCTTTGTAAGACGTTACGACGTATTGTTCATGTGCTTGCACTCCTTGCCCGTGTATTAATTTTAAAAAGGGTTTTTAAATAGTTAAATGCAAATGTTAGTGGATAGATCATAGTTTCACTCGACTGTGCTAATATCGATCACGACGCTATGTGTTACGTCACGCAACCGGTCCTGCCGCTTACTTAGTGCAAATACAGTTAAAGTAGGATACTTGTTTTTTGTCGCGGTTCGATATACTCTTATCATTTTTACTATTCACATAACGGTAGGTACTGGTCAGGTTTTGTAATGTTTATACGATGATTCACGCTTAGTTTAGCAATGATAAAAATGTATATCAATTTAAGATTTATAGATATTACTAGCTGAACCGGCAAACGTTTGTTTTGCCATGTATATTATTTATAGGAAACATTTTTTTAGTTCAATATAATAACTATCTACAATCATAAAAAAATGGGGGTTGATCGTAGAGGGGTATAAATTAGGGGTTGTATACATATTTTTGTATGCTGTATCATAAAAAAATAAATACTTGAAATTTTCACTAAAATTTTTTTATTTTATATATATGTACACTAACTGAATATGCATAAAAAAATTCACAAGAATCGGTCGAGCCGTTTCTTCTGAGGTAGTTTTTTTTTCTTTCGTGTACGCTCAGCTTAGATCTTTGATCAGCTTATGGGAATGTTCAGATTTTGCAACTGGACCCATACATGATCAAGTGCGGGCCATGCATCGGCATGATTAACGAATAGAAAAATCTACTGTATTGTTTTTGATTTTCGAACAGTTTGCCTTTAAGTTTTTTCATTGTAGCCACGTGATGAAGTCGACGTTCGTTTGTTTAGCTTCTGCAAATTCGTGTATCAAATCTCTTTAATATCATAAACATATTATCTTATCATGTGCTTTTAAAACAGAGAGAGAGAGAGCATGGTCAAAGGTTTTCTATAATAAAAGTCGAAGGCAGTGTTTTGGGGTAGTCTATATGCAATGAAATACGATTACGTAATAAAAATTATGTGAATCTTTTACCTAGATTTTTTTGGAGTAGGTTAAATCGTAGGAGGAGTTATTTTAAAAATTGAGTTCAATTAGATATTTCTACTGACACTTACGTCAACAGTCTTATAACACGGCCGAAATACCAGGCTCCAGTCAAGGCTGCCAAATTGTATGTATACCATGTATACATTCTAACAATTTGACAAGATACTTCATAATTGTAACAATTCATGCGGTTATATAAACTTGTTTCGATTATAACTGAGCTTATCGGAATTTCAAAAAGCCCACAGAAGCAACGAAAATATTATTTTAGAACATATTAGTCTTCACAGACAAATACAAAAACTCAAAACTTTTCGAAAATGCTATATTGATAAAGAATAGATAAACACGCTTTTTTATTAATATTCTTCAATGGGCCATACGTAAAGTAAGGTTGCTATATTCTATAATATAAAGTCTAAAAAAACCCTTTTGTTCCATAGTTTTAACCTTGTTTTCTATTAGAGTAATAGTGTGTTTAGTTAAAATTATTTCATGCGATGCAGTTAAGTAATAAGCCCATGCAAACAGTAGTAAGGTCATTTTAATTGACAGTGGGATGTTAACTATCCCTCTCTTACCAATGCTAATTCATTACCAAGAAAGGGATAGAGGAAATTTATTCTGACTGACCTCTGTTGATTGGCCAAAAAACATTCTTACACCTGCTTTTAAGGGAAGTGAAGCTCATTGCATTTAATGTTTATGTATGAAAGGATATCTGATTTGATTGTGTAAATTCTATAATGAATGTACATTGAATAATTTATTGAAATAATAGCATTATGTTAATTAATATTGTTGTTTTTGTGTTAGATCAACTTTACAAATCTTCCCAGCTTATATTCTTGTTAATATGTTTTTATTTAATTTACTTACTAATACAATGTAATTATCGCAGAAATCTTTTGTGTCTATTGAGACACATACAAAGTAAAACACGGTAGTAACCCTAGCTGTATAATAAAATTTAAAACGTATTTCTAAAACAATTGACTACCTTGTCGGCCTTCGTTTTTTCCACGTTTAAAGCTATAACCAGTCTGTTGTGCATTTCTAGGGAATCAACAAGAGACCGTAACCAACAAAGAGAGCATTTGGCACGTGCCTGCCGAACGATCGGTTTTCATTGCCAAAATAATTTGCATAGAGGAAGCCGCTATGACATTTATTACGTGTGCCATTATATACTGTGATGTCACTGTTTCCAGTATTTATATACCTTATATTAAATAGGTCTAATTGTCATAAGTTGTATATTAATGCAAAAACTAAAATAATCGGTAGTAATTTATTTTTGTGTAGAAAAATTTAAGACGACGAATAAATTTACACAAAAGTAATGAAAAATTGCAATCTTTCTTGTCATGGTCATTGAAATTACTTTCACTGACGTTTACGCGTAAATTAAACATGGTAATAGCATTATTCAAGCTCAATTGTCTCGTCTTGTCTACAGTCTATGCTATTATCAAAAAAATTGTCTATCCTAATTTCTTTTTGTAAATACTATTCGGCCACGAGTTTTATATTATATATTTAATTTTTACATAATATCTTCATGCTTGGAGACATATGCTTCCGCAAATATTGTGACCGCTAGGATTTATAATTATTATTAAAATTTTAAGAAAATTAATATTGTGAAAGATCTACAAGCCATATTTTAGATACGGTTCTTGTTTTCGTGCGTTAAATTGACTAAAAACTTTAGAAATGGCGATTACATACAATATGTACAAATTATTTGTAAAAAAATTGCTTTATTGCAGTTTCTATAGACTACGTTTTTATGACATTCAGAAGAATTCTGTTGAAGGTTTATTTGATAAAATTATACGTCAATATTAAAAACCGTACGTTTAAATAAATATTGAGCAATATTAAATGAGGAAGACAGCGATGCCACGTTCTGATAATAAACATCATATCTTACGACCATTTTCTAGATTTATCTCAAATTGCGACTGTTACAGATGTATCACATAGCCTTGAATTGTGTGATTTTTGAGAATAGAAAGCATAAGGAAATAATATTATTGTGATTTATAATGATTTGAAAAGAAGTGCAACACTTATAAAAATGAATTTAACCAACTTATATAATATACAAAATCGTATCGCCTATAGATATATTCTTCTTCTTATAGTGCCATCTCCATGGGAAGGTTGGCGATCATCATGGCTAATTTTATTTTGGATGCCGCGCTTCTGAATATTGACTTGGTGCTTTGACTTAACCATTGTCTAAGGGTAAATGAAGAATCAGTATTAGTGAAACCGGAGCTAGTTTTTCATAAACCTAAGTAGTATTATATACATATATAGATTGAACTTTGACAAAACACAATGCATTTTGTTTATATTTAAAGTTAAAATCTTATACCACTGGCATAATAATATGTCTATAAAACGGTCCATCTAGCACGCGCAAGCGCTCTGAGGCAATAACAGATTATTCCCATATTACGACACAAGTACGTGCTCAAGATCCGGCCGCTACGTCCGTAGTATTCAAACTCGTTTTGTGCAATACATTGCAATAGGTGATAACCGATAAACAAGAAATTTGTTAGTGTTATTACCGCGAAAGATGTGTTGGTACGGTGGATATGTACTTGCTTGCATTTGTGTGATATCAGGACTTAATTACTATATATATGTATATCTATTTCCAAGGTCTCACCATTTTAATAAAAAAAAATTTAGTCGATGTAGCAATTGGACGGCATACAAAACAAACGATGGTATACTTTTGGAATTAGGTGCTGTTTACTGCTTATGTTGTATGTTCGTACATAAATAGGCATTCGAACTGTTTTAGGGTTTTCACGTCAGATATTTTTTTATAAGCAAGCCCTTAGTGCTTTACGCGTCGATATTTGGCTCTAAGGTGTTTTCCAAACATAAAAATAAATTTTATTTAGTTACACAGCCCCGTCTCACTACTCGATAAACTTAACAACGAATAAAGAAGTTTATTCTCATTAAAAACATACATGACACTTACATAAGAAAAACAGTTATAAAAAGTAAAATAAATCATGCCATCGTCGAACGTTGTTATTGCATTAGAATGGTCCATCTACTAAAAAGTTCGCAAGCGCATTCGTAACGGGTCCACTGATACACTTCAAGATATTATTTCTCATAAATCAATAATCACAAAGTACATGATACAGTGACTCGATGACCCCGTAATGATAGTTAAATCAATTATCTAGCAACTAGAAACTACGGAGCCTTGACAAATGGTAAACAAATAACGTTTTCATTACCGTGTTACGAAATAACGCTTGTATTACAGTACAAGTTGATTCAATGCTAGCGCAAAACTACCTTTTCATGTTTACAAATACATAATTAAAGTTATGGTTTCTTCCAAAATCGTGTTTGCTTTATGGCCTAGTAGTTGATTAGCCTTGTAACCTAAATCTATCATTTTCTCAGTACTTTCGGATTTATTAAGTAAAACAAATGCTTTATTGCCAACCAAATATGTACCATTAAAATTGTAATAATTTCCATGTCTAGACATTATACATAGAATGTCTTTTTTATCTAACCTTAGCTTTATAACCCCTCTGAAGACCTTATTTAACCAAACACCGTTTCATATGCCTCCATTTCGGCTTGTAGTAACTTTTGACACCTTTACATAGACACTCCAGCAGATACGATTGGGACTTCTTTTCTGCTAAGTGTGACTGAGGATTTTTGCAATTTTACTCCTGTTTGCTCTCTGTTCGTAACTACTGGTCCGGTATCTCGGATCATTAATTACTAAGTGCAACTTACGCCTCTCTATGATTTTTCTTT
Source organism: Pieris melete (assembly GCA_963693345.1). Lineage (NCBI taxonomy): Eukaryota > Metazoa > Arthropoda > Insecta > Lepidoptera > Pieridae > Pieris > Pieris melete. Next base: position 2,657,106 of record CAVNZK010000030.1, read on the forward strand.
AATACAAATGTACATATAAATATTTAGAAAATGAAACTTGCCCTGTTAAGAATTGTGCTAACCGGCCTGTAACATAGAATGTTCGACGTTAGCAATAACAATATTCCAAGACAATCTATTTAGAATTTTTATTGTTTGTTAGTGCATTCGTTTACGTTTATACTACTTCTTGGGTATCCACATATAATTTAATAATAATTGGCAAAGTGTAAAGTGAATAAGTATTGTCATGGGTTGGTCAGAGCTATCTTTTTACTTATACATAATAAGTAAATACCATAATGAATTAGTTCATATATAATCCTTCCTAATTATATAATGGACAAATTCGTATATGTGGGCGCGCTTGTATTTGTTGATCTAGCTATAAAAATAGATATAAAAACTTTGGTTCAATATTATCATACTCATCCGATGAGTCAGTGCTAGCGGTCCCAGTCGTTGGTTATCACCGCGATAAACGTCTGTTTGTTTGTATTTTGTCATCGCTTTGTTCAGTTTGACCTACCGATTTGTGAAACATCTGTACTATCAGTACCTGCTAACATGGTATTATTTCTAGTATAAATCTAAATTTAAATAATCATATCACGCTGAAGATTTGTTTTATTTCCCAATTTCAGGAACAAGTGTTCTTAAATTTTCGTTCACCTCAGGAAACCGCATGGTAAAAACATTAAACTTTTAGTCTAAACTTTAGTATAGTTGAAGAATCTCTTAAAATATTTAAAATGTGAAATAGGAGCTATTGGCAATTGCTACAGAATAACTGTCGAATTAATTTATTACACCTAAGTCTTTGTTGGCATGTGATGTCAGTCAAAAGACTATTCAAACGCTTGCAAGCACATCAACGTATATTATAATATTACGTAGATGTGCTTGCTTTGAAGTATCTAAGCTATCTTTTGTCTTGGGATCACTGAACCAAATCAGTTACAGGCCGTTGCGGGTAGTTACATAGGTGTTATTTCCGCATGAAAAGCGGGTTTCGCTTTTCAGTCCTTTCCTTATAAAATGCCCATCTAACCGTTAAATGTAATAATGTATTAAAATATTACATATACGTTTTCATTACATTTTGACGTGAACAATTTGAGAGAAAGTCTATTTGACTACGCTTATTAAAACGTTTGAAATGTTTGAATAAACACAAAATATTCAGTGTCGTTAAAATTTATTGCGTAAGCGTAACACAAAATAAATTATTGTTAATGCGGAAAAAACGCACAGACCATTCGCTATAGTGTACGAGCCAAGGCTGTACATTTTGCTCACTCCAGACTTCTTAGTTTATAAGCGTGACCAGTACCAAAATCATCGGGAATTATGCCCCGATATTTTTTTTTATGTAATAGGAGGCAAACGGGCGGGAGGCTCATCTGATAGTCATACCGCCCCGCCGCCCATGGACACTAACATTGCCAGAAGGCAATATAGCCAGACTCAGGCACTCTCTTAAGCATTACAAGCATAGCATAGCAATTCACTTATTAAAACTTAAATAATTTGCATTAAAGCCTTTGTTATACGTGAGTGATGAAAATAGAGTGAATATAATATCTTGTACGTACTTTAACCTTTAAAGTTATATATCTGAGTTTACATGAGACTTTAAATTCTTTTTTAGAGTTAAAAACGTAACATATGAAGAATGTAGTACTTTTATTTTTTATTATGATTATCTTTTCAAAAGAATGGTTGAGACTCCTGCATTTCACTCAGCAATTTCTACTTACCGGGCTTAAAGTCTCACTAGAATAGCCGCGGGCGCATCTAGTATCAGACTGGCGCAATTATTTCGGCCCCTTATACTTTTTCCTTCATCCTGCCTGGATCTTGATACTTGTAGGGAGTCGGGAACGATGAATCACATTCAAGTTTCTGGGCTCTATAATTAAGATGACCAACACATTCTTATTAAGTCACCGTTGGTTTGTAAATTGATTTGAGAAATTATTTTAATAAAATCCTTATCAAATAGTATCTGATGAGTCAGAGATTATAAAATAGTGTCTAAGCGACATTTGTCTATTTCAAATGTACGTAAATGTATGTATGTAATTATTTAGCAACGGTAATGATGAATGGTGTACGCATCATTAGCGATAATTAAGCACTGGTAGTGCTTCTAGGGCGAGCCGTGGGAACTTGATATTATCATACAATAAGATTAAAGTATGCTGACTCAACAACGATTCAATAAACATACATTATTATAAAGATACTAGCTGACCAGGCATACGTTTGTTTTACCTTATATTAGGAAACTTTTTTTAGTTCAATAACAATAAGTTTTACATATCTACAATAATAAAAAATAAGGGTTGATCGTAGAGGTGTGAAAATTAAGGGTTTTATGTATTTTTGTATGATAGATCATAAAAAAATACAAAACAAAAAAATTCTCGGAAAATAAATAAAAAAATTGTCGAACAAATAAAAATCAAAATTTGGGGTGATGAGATCACTTAAGGGTTTATAAGATAGATAGTAGCCGAATCTCAGACTTACTGAATATGCATAATAAATTTCAAAAGAATCGGTTGGGCCGTTTTGAAGGAGTATCGGAACGAACATAGTGACACGAGAATTTTATAAGTATACTAGCTGACCCGGCAAACGTCGTTTTGCCATCTATATTATTTCTAGGAAATAGTTTTTTAGTTCAATAAAAATAACTATCTACTATAATAAAAAAATAAGGGTTGATGAGATGTATAGGGGTGACAATTAAGATGCTGTAGGTATCATAAAAAATAAAAATTTAGGGGTGGGACCTCCGTTAACAAATAGGAAGATGAAAAATAGATGTTGTCCAATTCTCAGACTTAATGAATTTGCATAAAAAATTTCATAATAATCGGTCGAGCCCTTTCGGAGGAGTATGGGAATTAACATTGTGACACGAGAATTTTATATATTAGGTATATAGAGGATTTACATAAAACCTGCCATCTGCATATTGTATTTTTCAATAGACATGAAGTTTTGAGGAGTTTTCAATTTAGCTGTTTTAGGATTGTTATAAATAATAAAATAACTCAGTCTAAAGAGTTACTGTGATTAAACCTTTTGTATAAGTTGAAGCACTCGTATGAACAATACTGGAACCTGAAACCTAATACAAATTAAAAATGTAGAACTTGATATTACAAACAATGTTGCACATATAATTTGGTCTGTGAATGTATATTAGTTAATAGTCATTGTTACTTATTCTGAAATATTATTCTTATTCGTGATCTTAAGACGTGGTCGCCGTCAGTTGGTCTGGCCCATATCCATTTAACTGTTTTTTGCACATTCGATTCCTAGTAAAGTAATATTTATTTCGGTGATAAAAAAAAAAATTAAAAGCAAGTAAGTCTATCAATCTGGCCTGATTGGGGACAAGACTTTATTGTATCCTTAGTCGTCACTGAAAGCCTATGATCTACCAAGCACTTGAGTTGACTCACGTTGCGCGATTCCCATCGCATTACGTCACGGTAATGTTTAGACTGTGATAGCGAATGCTGACGCGCTCAATTATTTCAACTACATTAATACCACCTCTATTTATAAGTTGTACGTAATTTATGCGTGGGTCTGTCCGTTTTTACTTTTACTTGTAAGACATTTCGTTTACAGGTGTACTTATCTTCTATGAATATTACGAAAGCAATGTTAAAAACAAAAGAAATTAGACATAGCAATTAATCAAGAAACAATTGACTTAAGTATCAGACTAAGACATGATTTTATATGGTCATTTCGGAATAAGATTTGCAATTTAACAACCGTGGATTATTCCAAAATGGGAAAAGAGAAATTTCTATTCACTTGAAATTTTCTATTGTATGTAATTACGAGTATTGTCTATAAATCTGTTATCTATGCATCGCACGTTGTGTTAGCGACTAGCGGCGAGTGTTATTGGCGACGCATTGTCTGTGGTTCATTAACAATATTATCTGTTATTGTTTAAGGACTGACCTATAATGGTTTTTGTCACCCAGTTGTTGTCAATGTCTTTGAGATAAGCGTTAATTATTTTGTACGAGTAGTTAGTATATTGTGTTTATTTCTCAACTGCACCAAAAATCGTATGAAAAAGCTGTTACTATACCTATTGAATAGATAAGTTAGAAAGTGTACATAACCAGCACCGCTACAACCTTTTTAATTCTGGGCCTAAGATTTCTGTATCTGTTTAGTGAACATTCATTTTTCTTAAAAGACTAGGTGATAAGTCTTCTATGCACGACACACACCGGCGAAAATTTTATCTTTAAGGCATACCGGTTTCTTCAAGATTTTTTCCTTCCTGGGTGTTAAATGCGAATATTAAAAATCCATTGATGAATGGCAGAGATTCGAACGCACGACTTCAGGGTTAACAGGCGCAAGCCAACACTGCTTGTAATAAAGCGTACCGCGTACCTACTTAATAATCTCGCTATATATATTTTGCAGATGTTGAAATGAATTGGTGGGTTATAAGTTGTTGGTTGAAGTCGACACTTAAACTGGCAATCTTATTTTTCTAATTCATGCATACCCAGTGACTACTAAATTATAAATATTTTTAATTAATTTTTCTTTCAATGTGAATTGTTCTTTAAGAGGTAATAAAGTGTTATGGTCCAATTGTTAACACTGTTCTTGCTAATGTACAATATTTAAACAGCGAGTGGGTACCCGCTTTCTACGGTAATCGGACGCATGGCGCATACAAATAATGCTATTAACGAAACCGCCTTAATACAACATGTTGGGTGTTTACTTATGTGACGATTGTCTCACTCCGCTGGCTCTGCGACCCAAAAAGTGTCTTGCCATGCGGTAATGAGAATCTTCCAGACCTCTCCTGTGCCGCCTCCCGCCAACTGCCGGCTTTCAGCTTCAGCAGATCCTCTACTCTGTCGATATGGCTATACCTAGGCCGACCTACTGGTCTCCGACCACGATTATCTGGTCTAGATTATTTAAAAGAAGATTATGTAGGTTTTTCATATAATAATAGATGATTATCCATATAAATGGAAGGTTCTAAATAATAACTGTAGCATGATGACACAATGGTTCCATTTTTAACCTTTTCACTTATCTATCTTACATATATATTTGTATGTTAAAATGACATTTATACGAGAAATTTAATATAACATAGGAATGCTGAACATGCCCATACATGATGCTTCGGATTGCTCTTATGAAAATTTGCATGGCAACGTGCGTCGCGCGAAATTTATTGTACCGTTGTTTGACACCAGTTTTTTTTAAATATTGCATGGTATGTAGGCCACTTATTGCCTTCGATAATGAGGTTTTTTGACTGCGATGTCGATTTTTTGTTTAAGTTCATATTCTGTTTAACTTAAAATATTTATAAATACGTCATGATTTATTAGCAATAAACGATCTTATAGGTTACAATTATTAGAGTTCACACTGTGTCTTTTATTTACATAATTTTGTATAATAACTAGCTGACCAGACAAACGTTTGTTTTACCATGTATATTATTTCTAGGGGAAACTTTTTTTGTTCAATAAAACAATAATAATAATAGGGGTTGATTGTAGACCGGTGAAAATTAGTATGTATTTTTGTATGCTGTATCATAAAAAAATAAAAAGAAAAAAATAAACTAATATTTTTTTTGGGGTGGAAACCCCTTATCGCTTAGGGGTTTAAAATATAGATAGTAGCCGATTCTCAGACTTACTGAATATGCATAAAAAATTTCATAAGAATCGGTCGAGCCGTTTCGGAGGAGTATGGAACGAACATTGTGACATGAGAATTTTGTCTATACTTATACATAACATCCTAAGATTTTCAATGTTTTGTAACAATTTATATTGAAAACTTTAATATTCAATTGAATAATAGGTAAACAGATGTTTTTTAGCCTTTCAATAGGAACAAATGTGGCTCTATTAGGCAGTTATAAAATACTTAAACGAACTCCCTATTGATTTTGACAGAGGTGATATCACCGCATGACTTATATCAACTCGGTTTTGGAATGCTAATATTTTAGACATTATATCATTAAGTTGTCATTGCGCGAGGCGCGCGTGTCTCTGGTACAACGCCAACAAAAAATCTGTCTGGACTAGTGGTCTATGCATAGTCTTAATAAAATGTATTTTTTTATATATTCCTATGCAAAAAGGCACGTTTAGTTGTACGTTTTGACAGAAATACTCAATAGATTTATTTTTGTAGAAGTAAATCATATAAAATAAACACCAATCATCTAGTTATGATAATAAATCATTGAATATTATATTTAAACAACATTTCTAAAATGATTTTATGGATGTATTTGCTTCCTACCAATCAATGTAATGCTGATTGTTTGTTTGTTAGTTTTTTGTGTTTAAAGTATAAATCACATATATATACACAGTACATACAAGGATTAACAGTTGGCTTTAGTAGATCCGACAAAAAAATTATAATGCTGTTTACATTTTTAAAGATTTTAGTTAAATCTTTGTCCCTCATATTTAGAAAACCTGACAGTGGTGTATTCAGTATCTAACGCAAAGATGTGCCTAGAACTCTATAAAAGCTACCCAAATTTATAACATGCGCACAATTAATATAGAACTTTTCTCCATTACGCACAAATTGGCCAAGTTACGTTTCGAGACTAATACGAAAATCATTTAAGTGTTTGGTGAAAATTCAAATGCGTACAAAATGTACTAATAGTTATATTTTTATTGACAGTGAACATACATGTTTTGAAATCGTTAACACGTTTCTTTCATTTCAAGGCGTTAATAAAATACTAAGTCATAATTTGATCGTATTTTATTTGTCACGGCGACGTTGATAACATACTGGAAATTCTTTAGTTCTGTCGTGGAGTAATTTATCACTGATGACTGTTAAAATAATATAGCACTACGAAAATAATCGTGACAATCGTTTGACAAGAATTTTGAATTATTAGCATGTGTTCGTTCTATATGTATATAAAATTGTTATCATACATTAAAGTAAAAATTACCTTCATTGTATTAAAAATCTTCAATTACTAAACCAATTATAAACTTTCTAAATCAATAAGAGTTCATGTTAAAATAATTAAAATGAAAGTAATGTACATGTATTTCATTTAATATAATATACGTGTATATGTATCACGCTATAACTATTGGAATGTGAAATTACATATTGTAGCTAAGTAATTTTAAAATAAGCATTTAAATATTATTCAGTGTTTCTGTTTTATAAATTATCTTTTCGTAGTTAACATTATAACAACAATACATTATTATACTGTTTCCTGGATCTGTAAGCGTCCCAGCATATTCCTGATGTCAAAATATATGTATTTTCAGCTACAAATTAATAGTTTTAATGCGCAAATCTTATATTATGTCGGTTGTTGTGACGGAATGCTAATGAAACTCAATTATAAAAAAATTGAATTCCAAAATAACTCAGCTCTTGACGGTCTCAGCTACGCTCACACAAATTTACTTTGACAAGATTGACATGTGACGGCCACATTAAAACTATAGGTTGCTTATTTTGGCTTCTATTTATTAGTTTGAATCAAGATGTTATTTATATTTCATCAAATATCTAACTTGTTATTATGGTAGCTATGACAATAATAAGTCATTGAAAATTATATTTAAAGGTCACCCCAAAAAAATTATGTATTTGTTTTGTACAAGGCAATGTATCGCTGATTTTTTTTTTTTATGTAATAGGAGGCAAACGGGCAGGAGGCTCACCTGATGTTAAGTGATACCGCCGCCCATGGACACTCACAATGCCAGAAGGCTCGCAAGTGCGTTGCCGGCCTTTCAGGAATTGGTACGCTCTTTTCTTGAAGGACCCTAAGTCGAATTGGTTCGGAAATACTTCTGTGGGCAGCTGGTTCCACATAGTGGTGGTGCGCGGCAAAAACTGCCTTAGAAAACGCTCTGTTGTGGAACGACGGACGTCGAGGTGATACGGATGGTATTTTGTATTTTGCCTTGACGTCCGATGATGAAACTCAGCTGCAGGTATTAGACCGAACAACTCCTCTGAACACTCTCCATGGTAAATGCGGTAGAAGATGCAGAGAGATCCCACATCTCTACGCAACGCCAAGGGATCAAGCCGCACTGAAAGTGACTGGTCGTCGACGATTCGAACCGCTCTTCGTTGAATACGGTCAAGTGGAAGGAGCTGGTACTGGGGAGCTCCCGCCCAGAGGTGAGAGCAGTACTCCATATGAGGCCGAATTTGCGCTTTATATAGTTGCAAGCGGTGGCCCGGAGTGAAGTACCGTCTCGCCTTGCTGAGCACACCAAGCTTTTTGGAGGCTAATTTAGCCTTTCCTTCCAGATGACCGCGAAACTGAACGTTATTCGATATGTCAACGCCCAGTATTCCGATGCTAGCTGAGGCTTTAAGGAGAGTGTCTTCAAAGATGGGAGTAGCGACAAAGGGAGTTTTTTTAGCGGAAAACGCGCATACTTGTGTCTTCTTGGGGTTAAATTGGACTAGATTTAGTCTACCCCAGTCAGAGACTCCACGTAGAAGAGTTTCGACTTCAGACACAAGTTTGTTCCGGTACTCATCGACAACAGCCCGAGAAATACCTGCCCGGCCAGTGTAAAAAGTATCCCCAGTGCTGTCGTCCGCATAGCAATGAATGTTGCTAAGCTGCAACATATCATTGATATGCAGAATAATCAGGGTCGGGGATAGGACACAGCCTTGTGGGACACCAGCATTCACAGGTTTCAGGTCGGAGCATGCTCCGTCGATGACGACTTTGATGCTCCGATCAGCGAGAAAGCTGGAAATCCAGTTGCATAATTTCTCAGGGAGCCCGTAGGCTGGAAGCTTCGAGAGCAGCGCTCTGTGCCACACCCGATCGAAGGCTTTCGCTATGTCCAAACTTACCGCCAGCGCCTCCCCCTTGGACTCAATTGCCTCTGCCCACCTATGTGTAAGGTATACAAGGAGGTCACCAGCTGAGCGACCACGACGAAAGCCGTACTGAGAATCGCTAATCAGCTGGTGGCCCTCTAGATACCTCAGGAGCTGGCTGTTAATAATGGTTTCCATTATTTTGGAGAACAAGGAGGTTATAGCTATTGGGCGATAGTTGGACGGATCAGAGCGATCGCCTTTTTTAGGGATCGGATGTATCGAAGCGATCTTCCAGCACTTCGGAACAGTGCCGAGCGTGTAAAGGTACCGGAAAAGGCGCGTTAGGACCGGAGCCAACTCAGGAGCACAAGTACGCAGCACAATGTATGTGTGATAGTTTGTTTGTTTGTGTTTAAAGTAAAAAAAAATCACACTGGCTTAAGTAGCTTCGACTTATAAAAAAATTAAGTCTCAGAAGTTGAAACTTTAATTCACATAAAATATTCAGAAACATAATTTTGAATTTCTCAAATATCCATTCTTTTATTTATTACCTTTTCAATCTCATAACACCGATTAAGACAATATTGTTAAACTATTTGATGTTTCGACACTTTAAACGAATCTAGTATAACTCAATAAACTCTTTCCACACTGTTTCATCTACGCAACTATGAATGAAGTAGTAATTTGAACTTCAATGGACGCATCACTAGATTCATGAACAGTCCGATTTATAAGAATTTATTTTTAACTAGACATATATGACCACGGCTACAAATAACGCGCACGATACCAGAACCTATTCCCTGTGGAATAGGAGCTATTATAGTGGCTAGGTGTAATGCGATAGCATTTTGTTTTCTCGCGTTTCCTGTTTACATAGGGTTTTCGTCTTTGTAATTGCGTGGTAAATAGGATCTGTGGTAGAGTGATTAAATTTGGGGGAGGTGTCAAATGTGGATTTTATTGTGTTATTCTTACCATCCTTTATGTTATGGCTATACAATTTTCTGACTGTTAGTTGATGAGTTTGCATGTATGTGATCATAAGCATTAAAAGCACTTGTTGGTTGTTTGCAGGTGATGTTCGGCGGGACGGTTGGAGCGGTCTCGCCGACTGGTGAAGACCTGCTCACCGTCACCGTGGTACGGGACGAGCATGGGTACGGCATGAAAGTTTCCGGTGAGTATTTTTATTAAATATTAGCTGTTGACATTGCTTTAATTACGTGAAAAGATGAATATAATTGACGATATGTACCTAACTCAAAAATAATGGAGCTCCTAGTAGACTCCAACTAACAAACTCATGAAACATGCAAGTTTACCACAAACTACTCTATTTGTGTTGAAGAAACATGTACCGGCTTTTCAAAGGTGGTTGTAATATATTTATAGATGTTTGCAGCTTCAATGTTGTAAGATTTGGAACTAAATTTTATCAAATATGCAGATACAAAAAATTTTGGTGCCTTATTTTACGCATTGATATTTTATAATATTTTGAAAATATTTGAGAAAGTCCATAATTTTCTAAATTGAAATTTATGCATCGTCAAATGTTAATCGTACACATTAGATTAATGAACTGTCCGTTAAGAATTGGGTCGACACGGTTAAAAAGGTCGCCAGTAGGTTTATTCTACACATTTACTATTGGGATAACAAATTTGGATTTTCAAAGAGGTTTTTTTTTATGTTAAATGAATTTTCTGTTACTATCTACTTTGTTTTTTTATGTAATACGACTATACAGGGCGTCCCAAAGTTATGGGACATGAAGGGAAAGTACCTTAAATATCGTATATAGGGTATTTTATTGAATGAAGACTTTATGTTATTTTTAAAAGTTAGTAATTCTGCATTCAAATATTTTCTAAAAATTACTTGCCTCGTCTGGGAATCGAACCGACTTAAATGTAAAAAAACCCATTGATGATGCCAATCGAAAGAATGGCCAAAAACTAATAAGTTATTAGTAATAACTCTTCTTAAGTAACATAGTAGTATAAAACAAAGGAGCAGCGTGAAATTAATCATTTTAATCAAATTAAAAACATCTATCGTCCCTTCATGTCCCATAACTCTGGGACGCCCTGTATATCTAGATATAAACAAATGACACTGTTGGTAGCGTCAAATTATTTTAGATAATTTGAAATTGGCTATAATCATGAGTAAACATTTTTTTACGGCTAAACGAAGGCTATTTTTGTAATTGTATAGCAAATAAAAAATAAACCTAGACAACACGTGGACCACTGTGATAATTTAGGTGAGGGACACTTATAATTTACAAGTTTGAATATATTATAAATATAAAAGTTTAATAAATATGGTGAGAGAACTGTGAATTATTGACTACCGTAGCTAATAAATGGACTAACCGGTCAGTTCTTAGATAGCTTCACTTTAGGCAACATAAAAAACATGTTAAGGGCTTAAAGAAAATACTTTTTGACCGGATTGAAGTTATGTATTATTATAAATTTACAGCTATTTAACATAATTTTAAATTTATCCGACGTTTCGCGTGCTTTACAGCGGTCTCGGTGTCACCTTCAATCCGGTCAAAAAGTTTTTTCTTTAAATGTGTAAAGGTTATGTCAATCAAAGACAATACTATGTTTAGGGCTCCTGATAAGACTGCTATTGTTATATTAATACAAACCATAGTGGATTTTAAATATTCCATGATTTATATTGTATTATTCTGTACAAAAAAAGTTAAAAAATTGTGACCAAGGTTGTTTTAATTGTATCGTTGCGTTACAGGTGACAATCCGGTGTACGTTCAGTCAGTAAAGGAGCACGGTCCTGCGTGGCGGGCGGGGCTTCGAGCCGGCGATCGCATACTACGTGTGGACTGTGTGTCCGTTTTGCATCATACGCACCAGGAAGTCGTACACATGATAAAGGGTAATTGTTTATTATTTTAATCTTTGCTGATATAGTTGTCCGGTGCTCTGAAATATACTAAAACGTTGCATTTTTCGTGGTTGTTTAATAAAGAATCTTCGTTTCAAAGCTTAATTATCATTGTTCATAGGATATAGGCTTACACTCAGTCCACGTAACTAATATGTTCTGTCTGTCTTGTCTTTAAAAGGATCGATTGTACTAGGGGGAAAAATTGATGATGAGTATGACGTTACTATCTTTTCTTAAATGTTAATTTATTTTTTAACGGCGTCACCTTTAGGTTTATACACGTTGTATATCTTTTTTTAAAGCTAAAATTCCTTTTTAAAACATGTTCCTGAACCCTTAAAATCGTGTACCGTGGCGACTACTGCCTTCATCAAATGTATGGCTCCTGAGATGTTCCTTTTACCCTTTTAATAGGTAAACATCACTAGGAGCCAGGGAAGATGAATATAAAGGATGTTCCGTCAATTGGAAGCCAGCTTCTTGAATGGTAGCCGTCGCATCTATCTATCAAATAACTGCGAGCCATGTCGTACCTTGTATTTCGTCACGCAACTCAGTTGTTTGTTCTGTATACCAAAGCCCCCGTAATAGTGGCTCCACGATTAAGATGTTCCATCATTACCAACCCTAGGCTGTCCCATAACAAACAGCCATAATCTTATAGACGCGAGAGATTTGAAGATGATGGTCTCTTCTAAGTCAGCTTTTTGTCATTTACAGTCTCGTTTGTTTATGTGCGTCAGAAAGCATTAGGCGTCGTCCTAATTGGGAGCGATCGTCAATTAGGACGACGCCTTATGGGCACCCAGAGCTCTGACACTTTTTTACACCGAAAGGATTTAAATATTATGGAGAGTTTCTATAGATTCTATAGATATTTATTTCTTCTGCTATGAAACAAAGTTTAATACGACGATCCGCCAAGACAATGTTTTCAACTTTTTAAATAATTTGTTCAGTCACTATCGATATAGGGCGTCCCGTACAGGGACGTCGTCCTTAATGGATGTTCTTTCTCGCTTGAACTCGGCACGCCAAGCCGCAACCATAAAATATGGTGGAGAATGAACCCCATGAACTCCTAATGTTGCTGTCAAGTCTTGATCTATTATCTTCATAGTCAAAAATTCAGATATATTTTATTACAGCACGAACTTAGATTTTATCAATTTTTAAGAGCACATTCAGGCACGGAACAAATTAATTATATTTTAATAACGCAAAATATTTTTTTTCTGATGGCTGGGCCTATCAGTATTTATTGATTTCTTTCCAAGGAGAATGTATCGCTTTATTACTATTTATTAAACAACCCAAATATTTTATATCCACGCAAGCCCTGCAGGTGTATGCTTAAGGTTGTTAATATTATTTATAAATACGTAAGATGGCCGGGTAAAAACCGTGCTGCCATCATTAAATGAATAAAATCATGCCCATACATTTTTCTTGTCGTAAATTAATTTTATTTACAATGATTACAGAAAACCCGACTATGGTGGTCTTAACAGTGCAGCAGAGTTCAAGACATAAAAGACCCATAACCGCGCCTGTGCCAGTCAATGTAAGTAAAAAAGTTTTATAAAAAATTATGTAATATATAGAAAAGATATTTCAAAAGTTTCTTTTACAGATTTTCGTTTGGCGGGTTTTATAATTACTGTATTCTTATTCATTCAGAGCAGTGTCCGCCTAGTGGCTTCAGCGTGCGACTCTCATACCTGAGGTCGTAGGTTCGATTCCCGGCTGTGCACCAATGGACTTTCTTTCTATGTGCGCATTTAACATTATGCTCGAACGGAACATAATGAGGAAACCGACATGTCTTAGACCGAAAAAGTCGACGACGTGTGTCGTCTGGCACTGGGGGCTGATCACCTACTTGCCTATTAGATTTAAAAATGATCATGAAACAGATTCAGAAATCTGAGGCCAAGACCTAAAGAGGTTGTAGCGCCACTGATTTATTTTATCCTTATTCATAAAAAAAAATATTGAAAATAAAATTCTATATTAATTGTGATTTAAAGAGACAAATCATTGCCTTAATTATAGATTGGTCCATCGTTACCGTGTTTGTTACCATTTTCTTTAATAGATAAAACAAATGCATACTATTCATTCCATGTTTTATTTATTTCATTTTGTGTTTAAACTAGTCTTACTATAAATGCATGAAATTACTGAGCATAAATTGTTGCAACGCACTATGTATTTACTCAGGTGCCATCAACAAGGTCGCATGACATCAATATTCAATATAAATTTAAAGTTCATAGTTTCCTAAAAAGCCTTGAGGTATTTGACAAATCTACTATAAATTGTGGTTCGACCTCACTCTTGCGTCATTATAATGACTCAACTTTGATGAAAATCTAATATGTTGAAGTATTTATTGTAAAGAATCTGATTGACGCGTCATCTGTTAGTCAATCAGAATATCAGTTATTTTAAAAATAACATTTTGCTCTTTCATTTGTTTTCATACATATATCAACCCCTAAAGAGTATTGCGTGTTGTTCCCACGAGAATGTAAGTGCGTCCCCCTATTTCACCATGCCTTCTGCTGCTGAGGACAAATCTTTGTTTTTAATTTATTCTATTATTATTAATTACTTAAGATGTCATGTGGAACATGGTGTAATGGTTGCAGCTCCTTACAAACATTGTGTAAAACAAAAAACTTGGCGAAATTTAGATAAGATTAAAAAGATTGGCGGAGAGTTTATTGCCAGTTCTTCTCTTCCGTTCTACGCCCTTGATTTGAGGACTGGCAGTAAATGTAAAATTAGAATCATTTCATATATATTTATCTTTTGACGTTCATAAATAAGTGTACATTTTGTTACCTATATGAATAATAATTTTTAGCTTAAATGAATTTATCCCTAATAACGAAATAAGTTATATAAAAATCTATCATAGACTTCATTCTTATTTGTGCGAGAGATTATTCGATTTGAATTTTTTATTTTAGGAGTGTGTAAAGTTAAAAAAAACACATCAAAACTGGTTCATTTTGTCCGGAAAATACAATAAATACTTGAAAAGTTTTGTACAATATTTCTTTGCAAAAATTGCTAATGTAATCATCCTAACAAACCAGAAATTAATAATAACAAATATATGTTTCAGCCGGAAAAGCAGCGGCAAATTGAGAAACAAAAGGTTGAAACGGTGCAGCTTATGTTAGAGAAGGAGCTTAAATATATTAGGGATTTAAGAAGTGAGTATTTTTTTTAAATTTGTAAATATAATATCGTGGAGATTCGTTAACATTATTCGTGTTTTAACTAGTCTGATAACTCAACGAAACGTTTCTTCATGTTTCATTTATCTTATACTAGCTGACCCGGCTAACTTCGTTCCGCCTTTCAGTTTAATAATATCGTTGTTACTTTAGTTAAATTTATTTTAGGATTTCATTAAGGTAATAACATGAATACAACTTTTTTTGCAAATACATAAATGTTTTAGTTCTTGCCATTGCGAAAGAAGATTGGCAGTTTTACACATTGGGCCTCTTCTCTCTAGCGCCAATATTGCGATTCTGCATGTTAAAGCACTTTCTGATATACAAAATTTTTTGATGAGATTAACAATCGTTTAATTAAAAACACGATTTTTTAAAGTGAATTTCACATCTCTTATAACCAATAGAAAAGTAGAAAATGGCGGATTGTTTACAAATTTCAATATATTACATAAAACTTATTTTTTTTTTAAATACTTAGACGCGTTTCCGGCAGCAAAAATCACTTGGATGTCCCCCGAGACTCCTGCATAATCAGTATCATCTAATTCGTGCGACGACATTTAAAACCCAACCCAAGATCAAAGCCTGGTTATGCATCTCCTCATTCATCAAAATCGGAATTTCTTGAACTGACACGAATTCGTCGTAATATGATGCGTAGTTTTGTCAACAGATGGCACTATACGGTTTTTGCATTCTTAAAATAAATTAATTAATTTATTGTTATTCGATAACTTATCCGATATTTTATTGCTTATTCTGCTATTCGGGACGGAAACAAATCCAACAAATCAAAAACCATGGCAATCGGTCCAGCCGTTCTCGAGTTATAAGTGTTGTAACAAACACGACTTTCTTTTATATATATAGATATGCTGACTTTTTGGAGGTGAGTTCACCGTAACGACGGGTTGAACGTTAAATGTTTGACAGTTACGAAACCCATAAACATTTAATATTGCATTTTTTTAGTCAATTTCCAATAGTTATTCTGATGTTTGTAACAGATGAATACAATCAAACTATGAAATCGGTGTCAATAAGTGTTCGAACAAATCTGACTTTGTTTTATAATATAAAGATTGGACATGGACAACGCACATAAATCATTTAATAACTAGATTATCTTCTCTAAGAGGTTCCCTTAGACACATATTTCGAAGCTTTCCTCGTGAAGTTCGTCTTCATATTTATAATTCTTTGGCAAAATCACACCTTCTTTACCTTATTGAATTTTGATGAGCCGCGACTTAAACTAATATTTCTCGCCTTCAAATTGCTCAAAATAAAGTAATTCAATTGCTTTTTCATTACCCATACTTAACTTCTAGACAAAAAATCTACAGTGAAACAAAACTCATGAATATAAAACAAATATTTCAATACAATACCAGCATATTAATCTACAAAATCAGTTCGCGTTCGGTTCTCGTAGCATCCACACGCACTTTAAGTTGTTCTCGAACCGGTTCATATTGTTAGTGATGTGACAGTGTCGATAAAATGGACAAATTCGTCACACGATCATCTTCAAATCCAGACCTGGCTAGTAATACCGCCAAAAGACCTGGGGATGATTTAAACCAGTGGAATTATCCAAAGAGGATTGCGGTTCCCAAGCGTATACCGAGAGACGCCACCACCTCAACAAGCAACCGCTACAGCAATCTCCCAGTGGATAAGAACCATGATATCTCAGAGCCTTTTAAAAAGGCCTCTAAAAAGAAGAATACTGGACGTGTCCCACCAATCGTTATCGAACTACGTGAAGATTGGACACACCAGAAACTAAAGGACGTAATTGAGAAGTACAACAAAAGCTACCATCTTGAATACAAAGGTAGTAATCGAGTCAAAATACAATGTTACTCATCTGAGAGCCATCAACTCGTCAAAACTGGACTCCTCAATGAAAATGTGTCATTTCATACGTTCACCAGGAAGGATGAAAAAATGCCTAAAGTGGTTGTCAAAGGTCTTCCAACGAACGTGATCGATTGCCTACCAGCGGAACTGGAGTCCCTTGGCTTTGCTGGCGCCACTGCCACCCAGGTTAAGCTGAGTAAGCCAGTTCAATGCCCCCCGGTAATAATAAAACTTCCCACAGGGACTGATATGGCAAAGTTCAAGCAAATAAAGTACCTGGCTAACTGCGTTGTTGTGATCGAGCGCTACAAAACTAGTAGCAATAACTGCACCCAGTGCTACCGATGCCAGGGTTTCGGTCATGCTTCCCGAAACTGTAATAGACCCGCTAGATGTGTCAAATGCTCTCTGGAACATCCAACTTCACAGTGCCCCAAAAAGGGCTTCATAGAAACTGTTCGTTGCTGCAATTGTGGTCAAGATCACGCAGCAAATTACTCGCTGTGCAAAGAGAGGGTTAAGTACCTTGAACGTATCAAGACCAAGAGAGATTCGTTTCGCAACGCCATCGTGAAATCAACCCACGCGGCTACCAAGCGAAGCATGCCCCTCCAAATGTTTCCCGTTCAGGCAGCAGTGGCTCCAAAGTGCCATGATTCTCAACCATTGCCAACGCGTGTGCCTCTAAGGACTGCCCCACCGAGTGAGGACCGCACAAACACCCGCCAAGACACGACGACGAGTGAAATGCTTCAAATTCTTACAACTATCAAAACCCTCAAGAAGGACTTCATAAAATGTGATACTTTCATGGACAAAGTAATCTTAATTCTGTCTCACCTTGGTCATTATGTTTAACCTCAATGAACTACGTGTATTTTATTGGAATGCCGATGGTATTCACAAAAAGCAGCAGGAACTAGCTGAACTGGCGGTAAGAGATCTCAACGTTGACATCATCGCACTCAACGAAACTAGATTAACAAAGCGGCTTACCCTTCAAATTCCAGGCTTTTCCTGCTATCGACTCGATGGCCGTGCCGATGGCTCTGGTCAGGGTGTTGCTATCTTGGTTAGGGCCGATTTAGAACACGATCTTGTTTTAACTCCGCCAACCCTTAACTTAGAGGCCATAGGAATATCCCTTTATTTTAACCACGGCAAAATTACCATTTATTCCGTTTACCAGTCACCCAATATGCCCTTGCTCCCTAGCGACTTAAACGCCCTTTTTTCGTCAAATAATAAAATATTAATTATGGGTGATCTCAATGCTAGGCACCCCTATTGGTCACCTGGCCCAACTAACACCCATGGTAATACAATTTACGAGCTCATGCTCGACGATGAAATGATTGTTCATGCACCTAGTGAGCCTACCCTAGTCCATTACAATGAAAACAGGCTAGCGACCAACCCCGATTTGTTACTGACTAAAAATATCTATACAGTTGACTCAATTGAGACCATATATGCACTTTCCTCCAACCACCTCCCAGTATTTGTACGTCTCGCTATTAAAGCGCGTCGCAAGCCCATTCTTAAGCTAAATTACGCAAAGGCTGACTGGAATGGTTACCGCTCATATTTAAATAGATATATTTCCTTACACAAAGCGAACTTTAAATCTCCCGATGATATTGACTCCGCCATCTCAAACCTTCAAAGCTCTATAATCTCTGCTAAAAACGTCAATATCCCGGTTACAACCCTTAAACCTTGGGAGACCTCACTGCCAAGAAGTATTAAAAGAAAAATAAGAAATAAAAATCGCTTACGACGCTATTCTGCTAAAGAAACGAATGCTGTAACCCGTAAACTTATAAATCTTGAAGTGAAATACCTTCAACAAGATATCAATGCTGCATTAAAAAACCACCGTGACAACCTGTGGGATCGTAAACTTAGGAAAGTTGACAATCCGTGTGCCGATTTATGGCGCATTGCCAAAGGGCTGAAATCAACTTTTCTCCCATCTTTAGCCCCTCTCAAAACTAAAGATGGTTCCACAACTTTAAATGCTAAGGAACAGTGTGAAGTTTTAGCTAATACCTTTTCTCACAACATGTTACTCACCCAAAACTGGATCAGCGACGAGCAGTCCGCTGTCGATGCCTCCTGGTACTCCCTAGACAGCCTTCAGCAAGACGGTTATCAAATTCAACTGGTCAAACCAGCTGAAGTAGCCAATTTTATATCTTCACTCAAAACTCGTAAAGCAGCTGGACCGGATGAAATCTCGAATCACCTAATCAAACGACTACCCCAAAAATGTATTGTGTTGCTAACAAAATTATTTAATGCCTGCTTACTGACTACATATTTCCCTGAGGCGTGGAAAATAGCAAAAGTCATAGCTATACACAAGCCGGGCAAAGACCCATCTGATCCTGTAGGTTATCGCCCAATTAGCCTCTTACCCTGCCTAGGCAAACTTTTCGAAAAGATTTTATGCAACCGACTTCGCCGGGCTACCGAACACATAATAATTGATGAGCAGTTTGGCTTCCGTGAAGCTCATTCATCTACCCAACAGCTCGCTAGAGTAGCTGAGGCTGTGTCTCATGGACTCAATTTGCGTGAATCTACAGGCATGTTCCTCCTAGATATTGAGAAAGCATTTGACACGGTCTGGCACCAAGCCCTTATCCACAAACTGCTAAAAATTGGCGTACCTATAGCAATAATCAAAATAATGAAATCGTACTTAACCCATAGATCTTTCAAGGTGCACATAAATAGTACACTCTCTTCACCTAAACTAGTCCCAGCTGGAGTCCCCCAAGGTTCAATTCTTGGCCCCCAGCTATTTTTACTATACCTTAACGATATACCCATTCAAACACGCACTAATCTCGCCTGTTTTGCCGATGATACGGCATCCTTTACTTCCTCCAAAGACCTGGATTTGATCATAAGTCGCCTGCAACTTTCACTCGACTTATTGACCACCTTTTTCAGGAAGTGGAAATTAAAAATTAACGCCTCTAAAACAGAGGCAATTATGTTCTCCGGGACTAGATCGCTGCCTACTCGTACCCTCAATATTGAAGGATATGCAATTCCATGGAGTCGCTCTGTTAAGTATCTGGGTGTCATATTAGACAACAAACTAAACTGGACCCTTAACACACAATACATCAGGCTCAAGAGCATGAAGGGTTTGAATGCACTGAGCCCCATCTTAAATAGAAGATCTTGCCTCAGTAGCAAAACAAAGCTAAGTGTATATCGAACCTTAGTACGACCCTGCATAACTTATGCCTGCCCAGTATGGAGCAGTACGTGCCCTACTAATTTAAATAGCTTACAGGTTGTCCAAAACAAAGCATTGAAATATGCATTTAATACTCCGTTTCGAACAAACCTCCAAAAATTTCACAATAAAATTAAGTTTCCGACTATTTATCAGTTTATATTTAAATTATCAAAAAAATTCTATTTACATAACAACCGAAAAAGTAAAAATAAATATATTAATAACCTTTGTAAAACGCGGATGAAAAATTTACCTTACATCGATAAATACAACAGATACAAATTACCCCATCACTTGTTTCTTGAGTGCGATGAATAACTGGTTATCAGTGGCTCGCGCAGGTGCGCGAGTGTTGGCCATCGCGTCGCGCGCGACCTCCGGCCTTATTATTAATATATATAGACTTGGATAACGCGCGCGTTGCGTGACTGATGCTCGCGCTAGCCTTAGCGGGTGACTGTTCCTATTGTGATTGCTTGCCGTCCACTCTTTTGTTCTCGGTGCTACCTTATTTATTGTTATAACTATATTTAGTTATTAAAATTAGGCATGTCAAAATGCAAATCTCACCTAAAGATTGCATAATTACGAGGTAGCTTACCTTATTGTTAAAAATTGTTTGTTATTGTTAAAACCTTTCGTAACATTATAACTTTAGTTTTATAAATTTTATAAGTTTTTAAAAAAGCAAAATAGCTGTAAAAACGTGTCTAGTTGTAAGCTTGTTACATTCCAGGAAATAATGTACACTGGATATGTAGCACTATAAATTTTTGTGAAACAAAATAAAGAATTTTTGAAATTGAATTGAATCTACAAAATTCTAAATAACTATATACACACTAATATTACTTTCACTAAAATAAATCAAATTCAGAAGCGCAGTTCACGACGCCCACACAATCTTATTGTACCTAAGTTTAGAACCAATAACGGTAAAAAAACATTGAGCGTTGGGGGAGTGCTGCGGTAAAATAGACTTCCACAAAATATAAAAAGTGCTGACAGCCTGGCAATATTTAAATTTAGACTAAAATACCATCTCTTGAGTGATTCCAGTTACCTGCGTAAATGAAACCCAAGTTCTACTTCGCTAATTGATCCTTGAAGCTCTTCAATGACCCACGAAGTGATAAATTGTATCTTTAGTATATAAGTTCTCATGTAAGTGACTCTTGTCTGTTATGAGAATAAATGTCTTTAAACCTAAAGATTAGGAAAGGAGGTCTGTGTGCCCTCATAATCTTTGATTAATTACGACTATTGACTTAAGCAGTTTATACTACACTAACTGGCGGCGCGGGTTGTTAATACATATATAAAACTTTATACCTATAAGCTAAAATATTTGAAGTGATGTAGTGGACTGTATTTTTTTTCTTATCGAACCTATATGATTGCTCAATGGACAATGGGAAAAGAAAGAAAGGATGTCGGCACAGTACCTTCAACCTCGTGGCTTCTTCTAGTGGCTTCTTTCCTTTGTTGTACACCAATGAACAATCACTTTTCACAAATTATACTTAATCAAGTTAAAGTTAATTGAATTTAAGTATAGTTAAAGTTTATAATAAACAATTAAATGTTTAAAAGAAAAAGGAAGCGTTGCGAGCGTGCGGCAAATAATCAACCATATCGGGGGTCATCAAAATTGTCACTAATTAATTCTTGTTAGAGACTCATCATCGTGCGCGCCACCTATAGCCCGTTCCGGAACTAGTACCGTCATAGGATTGGGACATAAAATAGGTGGGTGAAGAGATATGCGTCTAGGAACTATTAGGATGGGTATAGGTATTGAGCAACCATTATTTAAAAAATCAAAATTATTATAAAATAAGAATCCGGCGCAACCACTAACCCATCATAAAGTTTTGCGAAACCAATACCAAAGGTACTATGATTGATGGTTACTAAAGACTTTTTGATTATTTATTTCAGATGAGCTCCTAAAAGTACCTGACGTCCGCAAACAAGCAGAGTTAGAATCCGCAGAGCAACGATGCTTGCAATTACAGCACAAAATCGACAGCATTATGGCCGGACAGGTAGTGTCATCTCGCTCTTTTTATAATTGCATTAAATTAGAAAGAGATAGCTATAGAGCGCTATGTTGTTATTGTGATAGTCACGATTGTTAGGAGAAAGGTAGTTTAGACTGTTTAAGATTTTGAAATAAACTAAACGAGTATAAAAAGCCAATTATTAATAATTATCATAGTCTAAACACCAGTTTCCTTCCAGAATTTTAGTATGTCAATGTACACATAGCAATATTTTATTTGCAGCTACGCATTTTCTCACTCAAAAACATACTAGATTTTGTTAAACTTAACTTGTGGTAACATTGATAACACGGTAACGGGGTCAAAAACCTCGCGTTTGTTTATATGTCTGATTCTGCGCATGTTTACGTAAAATTTTTGTTTTAAAAACTCCTTAAGAAGGGCAGTGTTGTACATGGGATTGCTCCCCTACTTATATATAAAAAGGTGCATTAAATAACTTTGATTAAATTGGAGCGTTCAAATATTACGTCACGAAATTTTTGGAGATTATTGACATCTCCCCCCTCCCCCCATGTACCGCGCCGTAACGTTCTTCTGTACCCAAGTATTGTAAAACGTTTCGTGATCACCTAGTGACTCTTTATACCTAAAAGTTACCATTATGTGGTGTAAAGTACTGGAAAGTCGAAAATAATATTAACAATAACGATACACAACAACACAATAAGGCCCTTTCTGCACTGCTCCGGTCCGGCGGCGTCGGAAGCCGGAATGAGTCATTAAAAAAATATCGGAAAGCCGGATTGCGCTTCTCCACTATATCCGATCCGACAATAACCGATACTTGTATATTTATCATGCAACACTGATATTAACTAAAATACATATACTTTATTTTATTAATAAAACGTTCTAAATTCTGAATATTTTATTGCCTGGCTAGTTTATTACTTTTTTTATATTGTCTATCTTTAAATATTATAATCTGGTTAATAAATAGTTCACTAATACTTAATGATATAATATAACTATACATAAATAAACCTATGAATAATAATTTCCTCTTGGATATACTTGGACCGATAAAACACCGCGTTCCGATCTAGCAAGTTATCGGATCGTTAAAAACCGGATGCCGGAGTAGTGGAGAAGCACGTAAGTACTGTTGTGAGTTTCTAAATCGGATCGGTAATTAACGTTTTCCGGACCGGAGCTGTGGAGAAACGGCCTAAAGACCCCCCTCTCCGAAATACTTGAACGCTCCCTAAAATCCCTGTTATGATCATAACTCTTATGATTAAGGTGACCCTTGGTGGACGTTATTTTATTAATCGTAATTATAGAAACAGACATGTGAAACAAATGTATTCGATTACACTTTCATACTGACGCAGGCTAGATGCAGTTTTAATTATTTTTTATTGCTACACTATAAGGTTTTGAAATTGTTACAAACGGCTCTGATAGGTTTAAAAATCACTAATAATTCCAACGCACGCATCACAAAATAAACTAACTTTGTAGCCGGACGTGGTCGCACCGTCTACGCCGCGGCTCGCCCGTTCGAAAGACACGAACGACAAACCGACCCCGAATACCGGTTTTCTAAGCGGTTTACCGAGATCGCTCAGCAATCTAACCGGGCAGAGTCTCAGGAACCTAAGACAGGCGAGACAGAATAAGTTCCAGCAGGAGAACCAACCGCCCTTACATAGGCAGAACTCTGATGATGGCAAGAAGAGACATAATAATACAGTGCCAATGGTGCCTACCACTTGTCTGGATAGTTCGCCGCCTCCGTTACCACCGAGGTCGATAGAACGGCCGAAGAGGAATCCACTCACACCGCCTGTTACTACCTCAGCTGATGGTATGAAACAAGGTATGCTTGGTGGAAGATAATTTTGTATTTGTTCCTTTTTGGGTTATATGAGGAAATTAAATTTTTATTCCAATCTATTTTGTTATTA
This sequence comes from Pieris melete, assembly GCA_963693345.1. Lineage (NCBI taxonomy): Eukaryota > Metazoa > Arthropoda > Insecta > Lepidoptera > Pieridae > Pieris > Pieris melete. The sequence continues at coordinate 2,681,284 of CAVNZK010000030.1, forward strand.
CTCTATGGGAACTGGTTTTGTTGCTATATGCGACTGGCAGCTGAAGTATATATATTTGCGAAATTACTATTAAAAATGTCTATCAACCAAGCATACCTTATTTCACCAGCGAACCCACTGGCCATGCCAAAGCCGGCCTATTACAAGTACAACCCGTCAGTCCTTCGTGAGGAGTTCCGGCGGTCTTCACATTCCCTGGACGGCGAGTTAGATGGACCTCAGCCTAACTCCATCGCGCTACAGATGAGCTATCCCCTGGTCAATTTGCCGCCACCACCGCTCTTGGTAAGTTTAGACGATTCTATGGACTAAAAAATACATAACTATATATTTTTGGAAAGGTATAATTTAAGAATTTCTTTTTGCGGGTTTCAAATGATTGTGATGATTGGTTATTAATTTGTTATAAAAATGTTACATCTGATTTAGCGTATCAGGTTTTAAGGTATGTGTTAGAACGTTTTTTATTGTAGTGTTTTATCATTAGGTACAATAGATACCATTTTACAAAACTTCAAGAAATTCCTTTCAAACTTTGTTGATTCTTTAAAGGAATTTCGATGTATAGAAGAAAATTAAATGCTTATTATAAGCCCTACATATATATATTGTTTATTATATTTGTTTTAAACTGACGGTTATAATGACAAAGTGTTAATTAACAAATTGAGGCTTATAGTAAATATGATCGATATACAGAAAAATCTGAAATGGCTTCCATTATTTTTCATTTCAGCTCTATCTGCTAAGCTTCTATAGTTTGTTTAGTGCTTTGTTTGGCTTTAGCTAACACCCTTTTTTGATAGTTTAAATAATCCACTACAATTATTAAATAACTACTATATATTAATCTGTCTTAATCTGTGTTCATTTTAGATTTGTTAATGAAATTTCTTTATATGTGTTATTATCTGTATGTTTATTTCAGAATGACAACCGAAACAGCGTACCAGTAATGCATGTTAGGAGTCAGTCTTCACCGGAACATCTAGACCACGAGTTACCTAGAAGTAAGTAATAACTGTCATAGCCGTATAATGTTCTAATATGTATATAAAATTTTCGTGTCATAATGTTCGTTCCCATACTCCTCCGAAACTTATGAAATTTTTAATGCATGTTCAGTTCAGTCTGAGAATCGGCTACTATCTATTTTTCAAATCTCGTAAGTGATAAGGGGTGTCCACCCCAAAAATTTATTTTTTAGACATTTTTTTGTTTTTATTTTTTTATGATACATCATAAAACAATACATACAACCCTCTACGATCAACCCCTATTTTTTATTATTGTAGGTATGCTATAGGCACTTTAATTCTGGCACAACAATTACATCTAGACTCTGCCGAAATAAAAATATGAGGCGCTACAACACTTGGCCTTGGATTCAGATATCTATATCCGTTTTTTGATATTTTTTTGTAATAAACAAGTAGGTGATAACCTTTCTGTGCCTGGCACTCTCCGTCGACTTTTCTAAGGCATTCCGGTATCCTCACGATGTTTTCCTTCACTGGACGACCAACTGTTAAATGCGCACATGCGCACTGTCCATTGGTGCACAGCCGGGGTCCGAACCTACGACCTCAAGGTGCGACCAAAGTCTCTCGCTCAAGATGGCCACGGCCCACGCTCCGTGCCGAAATAAATAATAATGAACGATTTATAGTTTACGAATTAGGTTAGTAATTTGAGTTTTATTGATTTTGCAGCGAGTGGTGCAGCTGAAAAAGAGGCGTGGTCACGTGGCACCCCGCCCCCCGGCACTCCTCCTCCGCCCTACCCGCATTCCACGCAGGTAATAAAATAATTATTTTTCATTCGTCAATCTTTTAAGGTTGTATAACTTTCATTAAATTGTGTTTACGTAATATGTATATAAAATGTATATTTATGAATAATAATATAAATATGAAATGTTATCCCAGAATCATGTACAAATAAAATTTTTAAGGAGGTAGAATTCCAAATGGCCTACATGCCCCTGATGATGATAATAATCAATATGAATATTAATTTTCTTTTTATACTTTCAGCCCTGTTCAGATCCACAAAGAGCTATAATATCAATGGAAGAAGACGACGTTCCGACATCTGTAAGTATAATTTCTATATATTTAAACATAGACAAAACCATTAAGAATAATATTTAGTTTTAAAAACCGATTATTAGAAATTTAAATTTTTTAATTTAAATTTCTTACAATTTTATTCAAGTCAAAAAGTGGAACTGCGCTTGCTTGCGCTGTCTTTGTTTTGAACAACTTTTTTTAAATATTTTGTGCGTGTGTTTGTAAATCAAAACGTTCATGTGGATTTGAGAATGGTTTAGATTTTGCAATTAGTTGCTTTTTTCAAGACAAGACAACGTCTGTTGGGTCTGCTTCTTTTGTATATGTCCTCAAAACTGGAACATCAAAAGATATTTTACAAAGAAAGGAAAATATCTTACATAAAACTTTCAATATAAAGGCGATTTTTTACTTAATATAAAAATAAATTAATATCAGTACTAGCAAAAACTAAATTTTACTACCAATTTCATCTTTGTAGAACGATTTATCAGCAAACAATACTTAGAACATTTTATTTAATGGGTTTATTTACCATTTTTAATTCCAGGAGAACACGACGTACGCGGGATTATTTTCTAATTTGCGGACCGTACGAGATTCGAAAGCGAGAATGGCGGTACTTATCAATTGGCTGTTGGGCGAGAGACGGTAAGAAATGTTTTATTTATTTTAAACTTAAAATTATGTTTACCGACAAATTATTATGTGCTAATCTTTTAATTAAAACTTAAAAACAGAGTTAATACGAAGCCGTACAAATATAACAGACGCCGTAACACATTCAAAAAGTTCTAGTGGAAATGGGCACAATGCCCCCGTTTGTGATGAGAGATGGGTCAAAAAGACCCTTACTTAGATTGGCCCAGCAGGAAGAAAAAAGAAAGAACGCCCACCAGAAACCTGAGTGGATGAGAGACAAATGGAACACAACAACAACAAACTCCCAACTCCCAAGGGAAATTAGAGAATTATCACTAAATAAATTAAACCCTCGTTTAACGTAAATTAATCAATAAAGCTTTTTATAAATTTGACGAATACTTAAATGATCCTAATCCTTGGGATTGATTTGCTCCAGTTCAAACAATTTGTATGATCCAAAACTTAGCAATTGAAAAGAGTGGCGGAGAGTTTCTTGCCAGTTCTTCTTGCCTGTTCTACGCCCTTGACTTGCGAACTGGTAGTAAATGTCAATTTAAAATTAATTTAACTTCTTTTTTGACGTTCCTAAGTGTACTTGTTTATTTATATGAATAAAGATATTTTGAGTTTAAAGAATTTGGAGAAGGCTTTCACTCCATCGGAAGTTGTTTTTAAACATAATCCTGATTACAGGACAGGATATTTTTATGTAATCAAAGTCAAAGTCAAAGCATTTATTTCAATTAGACCATCTAAAATGGCACTTTTGAACGTCAAAAAAAAAAATATATATAGAAGATTCTAGTTGCCCCTTCCAAAAGGTAGTTTCGTGTGGAGAAGAATGGGCAAGAAACTCCACACTTACTCTTTTAAAATAGGTTTACAATATTTTGTTACATTTGTTAAATAATTATATGTGAAGACAATGTACTCTTCGAATAAACTACTATACTAGTATACATGTTCCTCACATATTTACAAATATCGAAACCGTAGAATATTAACATTAAAGTGTTAAAAAAATATTAAAAAACACAACAAAACAGTGTGTGAGATACAAAAAAAATTAATAATTACATTTGTAGCATTTATAAATTAAAAAAAAATATATATAATAATAATAACAAAAATATGTTACAGCAAAAAGTCAGCAACCAATTTGATTTTGTCCAGGCTCTATGATTGTCCTATGGAGCAGGACCAGCAATCTTTTGATACCTAATTCAACGTCTGCTAGATCTTCAGTATTGTGTTATTACAGATGCCCATGCGCAAGTCTGGTGCTAGTTCTGACGGACGCGTATCGTGCGGCGGGAGGTGTACCGGCTGCTACGCTTCGCCGATGGGCATATGAAATACACTCGGTTTTCCTCATGCCTAATGCGGTAGGTTCTAATTTAAACCATATTCTTTACTATAACGAATCCCACTAAAGTGGTTTAACCGTGCGGCTGTTAACCATGAGTGCGTTCGAATCACGGCGATGCTTCTTTTGGTGCGATGGAGAAAAATGATGAGAGTGAATTTTTACAATGCGCGCGCACACCGACACCTAAATTCTACATCGTAAAGTTAGTTCTAGCATGAAAATCTATAATAACTATGTTCAAGTTGTATATTCTAGTATGTATTTTTATATTTAGAACACGTGTTTTGTAACAGTACAATTAAACAGTGTGAATAAATATTATTTTGGTGTTTTTATTAAATCAATTTCATATACGACGGTGATAGTATTTACTAATAATTTATTTTCCATACGCCAAAGAAGTATAACTTTTAACGCGTGTACACACTCTTTTTTCCCATATGCGCAATTAACACTGGCTTCTACGGTGAAGACAAGAATCCTAAGAAAACCGGAATGTTTTAAAACTCAACTACATGTGTCAGATACAGAAGGTCTACTTACTGGCCTATTAAAATTAAAATGATAAAAGATACCGTCGCAATCTGTGGCCAAGGGCTAGGATTAGTAGCGCCAGTGTATTACTATTATCTATGTATTATTATTTTTGAGTCCCAAGAAATCCTTCGTCATGCCGCGGGATATGCGAAACTCATGTCCCCTTAACTAAAAAAAATAAATAATAATAATTTAATTAGTAAAAGTTAGGAGCAAAATTAACAAAATTCTGTTAAGGTGATATATACCAAAGTGATGCTGCCTGCAATTTATTAGAAATTCTACTTAGCCAGTAATAATTTTATTTTTTACACAGGTCTTACATCTCAACGGCGTAGATGAGAACATGGCTAATGAAATAGAACATGTATTAGTAAATGGTAAGTCTGTTTTAATTTTTTATCATCAAATTAAAAAGCGGTCTTTTATCTCTTCTATAAGTTATTGCTCCTTTTTAGTTTACAAATGTGTCTCCAAACAGCGCCGACTCACAGGGCAACAGCTTACTGTGTATAAATACTTTATTCACAATAATAGCCTATCTACCTATATTTTGTATTGGTTTCTCATTTTGCGTACCAGTACCAGCCTTGCGATTCTTTAACTCACTTTTCGAACTCTCACAGCGGTTTTCGCAGCGGCTGTTGCGCTCAAATCAGTCGTGAAGCAGTCGTTTTATGATTTGGCATTCTGTTAAGGAGAGAGCATGTAGTTTATTGTTTATCTGTAAGAGTTTACACTGTATATCTTTTTTTTACGCAGAATTCGAGAAAGAGGAGATTCTCCGAAATGTCTTCCGTAAAGCGCGAAGACAAGCCAAGGACGAGTTGTCGCGGCAGTTGAGCGAATTTCAACTGAAACGACAACTTGGACTTGCGACGCTCTACGGCCCAGATGATGACACTTTGCAGATGTGTGATGTGGATAAGACGCAGGTGAGTTATCCCACATATTTTTTAATAGGGCCCTTCAATAAAAGAGCGTACCAATTCATGAAAGGATGGCAAAGAATTGCGAGCCTTCTAGTATGTGTGTATCGGTTGCAATATCATATATCGATTTCAAATAACTGTTGTTATTACGTAACTACCTCAGTTATACGTGTCCCGTCCAAATGTGTGCATACCGGTATCTCAAAATCTACACAATCTTTTTTAATGTAACTTAATATTAATCATCTCGTTATAACATAGTTTCCGAGATATTTCTGGATTCATATATTTAAGGCTTTTAGCACACGTGCTTAGAAGCCTAAATAAATCATCATACTTAAATATTATCCAATTCCAACAAGATCTAAAACATAGTGAAAAGTTTTTATTAATTGGGTATAGGGCAAACATCTTAACTGTAAATTTTGTAATTTTGTAAACTCTTTCTGTCAAACTGTATAGAGAAAGAATTGATACGTTACAGAATATTTACATAAGATTTGTAGGTCATCTTTTCTTAGTATGATTAGAAATTATTGAGTTTGCTAAATAAACAAATGAAATTGATATCTGTGTCTTAATTTAAGGTAAAAAGCCTTTTTTTAGATATTAAAAAATTGTGTTTTTTATTGTTATATAAAGAAAATAAGCCAAAATATTTTGTCATAGTAGATTTTATTACCAATGTTCCGCATATTGCTATAAATGCAATATTTTTATTACATTCTGTTTAAATATACTTTGTCTCAGACATCAGATAAGAAATTTATGTATCAAAAACACAGAGAATCTCAGATATATTACTCCCTATAAAAGATAAATTTTTGAGAATATATTTATACATTAGGTAAATGAATGTTTTTTTTTGTATAGGAGGTAGTGGTAGTAGAGCGTATAATGTGCAGTCGCCTCCGCGCCGTGTCGCAAGGTGGCGCCGCCGGACCATGCGGGAATACGTCCACGGACGCGCACGCAACAGTGCTCGCTGCGTTGGTTGCCGCAGCGCTGTGTTTGCATTGCAGGTTAGTAGGAAAACTGGCTAAGGAGCGTGCAAGTATTATGTAACGAATTTTGGGGGGGGGGGAAGGGTTCCTCTTGTAAAACGTTAATAATGGTAACTTTTAGGTATAAAGAGTCACTGGGTGGTCACGAAACGTTTTACTATTGGGTACAGAAAAACGTTACGGTGCGTTACATGGGAGGGGGTCAAGAATCTCCAAAAATTTAGTGACGTAATACTTGAACGCTCCCCTAGAAAATGTTGTGTAATTGTAAAATTAGAAAATCATTTATAAATAATATTTTTGATTTACTAACTACCATATATTATTTCAATATTGTAAATATAACAGCGAAATAAGTACATAATAACCTGGACAACTTCTACATAATTTTTTTTAATAATCTTTTTACATTCTATACCTAATACTAAAAGTAAGTACTATTCGTTTTTAGATTTTATTTAGTAAAGGCACATAAAATTAATTAAATATAAAGCAATGCTCTGCATGGAGATTATGAGGTTTCAGTTAGTTGCATTACTTTAGAATGAAAGACACACTATTAAGATGCTAGGCTAGATTTTTTTTTTTAAATTATATGATTGGTTTTGGTTATTTTTTAGGTTAAAAATAGAAAAGGTGATAGATATTTTTAGGTAAAAAATAGTAAAATTACAAATTTGCTACTTTTTTTTACATAGTTTTTGCTTATGGATATATTACATAAAATGAGGGATCTGATAGAAATATATGTCGGAGCAATAGCGTTACTGTCAGCTGCCAATGTCACTTTATTTTTCAATGAACTTCAAAAGTAAATCAGTTCAAAATTGTTCATACAAGTAGTTTATTTCATTTGTCATTATTGATATATCAATAATATCCAATCGATACTAATTTCATAGATGTGGATACCTAGCCTTGTGGTATAGCGGGTAATGAAACTGCTGACTCTTGTGCAAAAGGTGCTATTTTCTGCGGATCTTGTCAGCATCCTAACATCTCGGCCCACGACCTATCAGCTCTTGCGTACTCCCACCTTTTAAAATCCTGGACTATTGTTTGGCAATCTTCTAAAGAAAAAACTGGCAGGCACTATGCTAATATTCAGTATTCAATCCCTTCTTCGCCGTGGTTTTTTAAATATAGGTTTTTAAACAAAAAGGTCACGTCTATAATCTGCCGTCTTCGTATAGGGCACGCTTGTACTCCCGTTCATCAAGCCAAAATTTAAATTAAAGACAGTTCTCTCTGTGAGTGTGGTATGGACGAGGGCTCGACAGACTATATATTTTTTAACTGTTCTTTAATTAATGACTCGTTATTTGACCATCTTTCTCCACATTTCCCTCATCCATGTAACCTTAACTCCCTACTTTCCCTCCCATCCAGCCCGATCGTCAAAATTTTAGGGAAATTTATTTCTGTTAATAAATTAAAGTTATAAATAAGATTCTCCCCTCCATACCTTGTAGTAAAATGTTAACCTCTTGTATATATTATTAGATGTCTGTGTGTGTTGTCTTTAATGTGATATCATTTTTGTTTTGGGTAACTCTACTTAGATTAAATTCAATCTTTCAGAATTATCAAATCTATCCTCACTGTGTGAAGACTTAGAACGTGACATTGACGGAATTGTGATTTACACAGATGTCGCCATTATAAATAAAGTGAAGTGAATTTCATAGCACTTAAATTTAAAAAAACCTGTGGCGCTATTTCGCCGTCGACTTTTTGGATATAAGGCATGCAAGTTTCCTCACGATGTTTACATTCACCGTACGAATGTTAAAAGCGCATTTATGTAAAGTTCAATAGTGTACAGCCGGGGATCGAACATACGACCTCAGGTATGAGAGTCGCATCTTGAAAACTAAGCTAACACTGTTCTGTTAATGTGACATTTGTCCTTTATAGGTATCGAGTTGTAGGCTTTGTAGTCGATTATAAAATGGCGATAATTATAAACGTTCTTAATTCAAATAATTTTACTGAAAAATTTCCACAACTAAGACGAATATTTCTGGAAGGTTAGTTTGTTGCTTATCATTAAATTTGTGCATTAGGAAACTCGATTTTTGATTCAAAAAGTTACTCAAGCATTTTCTACTGTTAAAGATTTTTACATTTATCTTTAAGCTTACTCCCTCACTTAATATTATTAAAGATTAGTTAAAAAGAAAATTATAATATGAATAGAGTCAAGTTAAACTTAGGTCAAATTTAGACTGTCTGACTTACATCAAATACCCAAACACCGCTCCGACCAAAATACTATATCAATAATGTTAGTACCCAAAGGCGTGTTCTTATCGGAAGTTTACATTATGTTGATAAAATTTGCAATGACCTTTAAGCGTGTAGTCATACAGACGATAATCTATTTTTTTAGTAAATCTTTTAATTTTGACAAAGCTAATTATTGATTTAAACTAGTCGGTCGCGGCACGACTACGTCGAAAGACGTACTTTAATTTCGTAGCAAGTGTACATAAATGTTTTAACACCGATATAAAACGAACACAATACGACGCACAATAAATTAAAAAAAAAATCGTAATTTTTTTCAAATTAAGTTCTGTGGGTAAGAACTTTATAATTTCGCAAAAAGCGGGTTGGTTCAAAATTTGCAGCATCAAACGTCAATTCCTAATTTAAATGTCAAAGACTGTTCCTTCCATTAATTCATATTTACGAGGAAAATGTAATTTCGATTGTTTTCCTGTAAAATAACTCCGTGATTAATGACGCTTGATGTCTGATTAATTCGCCTTGTGTTTTCTAGTTATATAATTATTCTTGTTCTAAAACGATTTGTGTTTTCTCGGTGTGTAAATGTAATGTTTGTCGAAAAGTGTAGTAAATATGGTCAACGTTGAAATAAGTGAAGTGAACTCGAGAGAAATTAGGAAGCGATGGTGGCAATCGCCGAAATCCAAAAAGATTAAGAAGAATAAGTAAGATGATGCCCTCCTCTTAAATGTGTTGTCCTTATCTGTACTTCTTCTGTACCTATTTGGAAATTAAATAAATCTTTTTTTGCTTTCATTTAATAAAGTTGTTTATTAAAATTAATTTTTATTTCTAGTATTTATTTGCGTATGAATTGGGTAATGCCTATGCACTATCGTTTCTAAAGTTTAAAATCTTCTTTATCGTTTCCAAATTTAATGACGTGGAATAAGTGATACATGTATCTTATGTTCCATAATAAACATATTTTATTTTATTTTTTTTTATTTTTATTTTATCAATACTAATAGCTACTAATACTTTGTAGTTCAAGTAAGAAATGTACTAACTACATCATTCCGCTTCTTGAATTTAAATTAAATTAAAGACACTTGCAAATGTATGCCTGTATTGCTTGTTGCTAGTGACAACACAAGTTACATTTTTGACTATTTCCTGAGGTCTCTGAACCTTGTATATAGAACGCGTTCCTGAGTTCACATGACACGCATTGAGAACTCTTGACATTGAACTTAGCTCCTACTTCACATTTTGATGTGATAATAGATAATAATAATAAAAACTTTATTCATGGCAGAAATATGGTTTGGTGACAAAATTCATCTATCGCTAGTCCCCACACTGGGACTGTGTTTTGGGTAAAAAGATTTAAATTATTCCGTGGTAAATAGTTTTTTTAAGAAGCAAAAGACTTAGTCGCTTAAGTATGCGTGCATGTATGAGTATGTGAATGGGTGTGTGTGCGTATATTACACTCTATATATGAGAGTGTGGTCTTGCCTCAGACTCATGCCAAAGTACGTCGTTGGTACCTTTACTAAATGTTTCGTAAACCGATGACGTCTTACAACACGGCGAAATAACTACTGTTGTATGTTTATTAGGCCGGCATCCGTAGCGGCTGCAGTGGGTGGGTCGCGTCCCTCCTTCCTACAACGAGACAAACTGTACAAGCAGCGACTAAAGCAGCTAGCGAAACAGCATCCACAGCCTGTGAGTATCGTAATTATATTAATTTCTTTGAGTACACTTTTATTAGACAACAATTTTGTTTTTCACGTTGATTTCTTGATCAAAAATATGATAGGGCGAAAATGTTGTATTCGTTTATTGTATACGATATAATACGATATTCGTATATGAGCCTATGAAAAAAATCAAATAACAAATGATTTCCAGATTTCAAGTTTATAATACCCAATTGTACATATATTAGCTGGTATATATACATCAACATATATAAAGCTGGTTTTACAGATTGAATGGCTTTAGTCAGAGTATAATTATCCAAGGTTTTTTTAACTAATTGGTATCTCACGTATTGAACGCTGTCAAATATGTCAAACTTCATACCGAAAAAATGGTTTGACAGCTGTAAATATATTTTAGCTTGATGTTCTAGAATACTGTACTGTACTAGGACCTAAGAGTTTAATAAAAATTGCTGTTTTTCAGTGACAATATTATTTTAATTTTCTTTCGTTTCTTTCAGTTCATAGTGCGAGGCCACCATTTGCAGTTGCGCGCTTTAACATCAGTTGCCCACTGCCATCACTGTGATATGACCATAGGCGGTCTGGCACCACAAGCTGTTGTATGCACAGGTTAGAATACAATGTTTCCATTCAAATTTAATTCCGTTAACTCCAAATATGTCAAAACGGTAATTCATAGATTTTTACAAATATCTAAATGAGGTTTTTATTTGGAAAGAATCTCTCGAATGTCTATGGCCCAAGTCCTACTCGGAGAAATCCAGTAATCTACGTTTTCCAGAAGAAAAGAGAATTTTTTGAATTTACTATACGAAAGTTTAGAAGATATGAATTGAGATGGATGGTTATAAAGAATGTATGTTAGTACTTTTGTTTTTAGGATCGCCTACGTATCGTTTCTTAACATTTGCATATAATAGATTATTATTATTCTATTACCTTCTGTTCTCGAGGATTTTTAACTATGCATAATTCGACAATGTCTAATTGTTGTAATAGTAACTATGTAAAAATTATAAATAAATAAAATCTTTATTTGCCTTAACATAGAAAAAATATATATATGTGCTGCATATTACTTCACGTAAAGGTTTGAACCATATAATTAAAATCGTATATATGTCTAAAAAGAAAATTTATATTTATTATAATATTTATTTATAATTTATATTTATCGTAATTTTGACAGACTGCAAACTCAGATTACACCGAGAATGCGTTCGTAAAGTGGAGGAGACATGTTGTCTCGATGGCGAACACCACAACAATCGGATATCACGATTTATGGAGAGAATACATCCTAACAATATGCCAAGTAAGATTAATATTTTTGTTCTCGCAAGGTTAGGTAATTGTATATTTATTGTTAACATGTATATGGAATTTTAGAGTTTTACTTCACCGTACGATGAAGGAAAACATCGTAAGGAATAATAGCCGATGCAGTGTGTGAGGCACAGAAGGTTGATCACCTACTTGTCTATTAGAAAAATCATATGATCACAAAACAGATACGGAAACCTGAGACCCAGAACTAAAACAGAAAAAGTCCATGGTATTTAATTTGTTGTCAAGTCTAAAAACCAATGGAATTACAACAATGCCATTGGTTTTTAGACTTGACAACAAATTAAATACCATGGATCGATAAAATTGGTAAAAAAAATATTTAAAAAAATTCAATTCTAGGGAAAAACTTTTTTCTTTGAAAATTCTTGGGAGATTTTTTTTAAATTATTGTATTTAATATAAATTTCGATATTGCTTATACTTAAGAATCTGAACTTGTAACTTAGCCTTTTTTTATAAAACCGGTGTTTTCATAACATTACAACCAAAAATTATCGCATATTATATGCGATAAATTTTATAATAATGTTTTTTTTTTCAGGTCAAGACTCGAGCGATAGGAAATCTCGAAAATCTTCTGGAACCGCGAACTTTCTTAACAGTTAGTGCATTGTTTTTATAAAGATTTTAAAATATCCTAGCGTTATCTTATTTAATTACCTTGTTAAATTGAGGTTTTGTTTGTGACGCATGTAAACGCTTTTGATAAACTTGCTATAAAACTGAACCATTGGCCTAATTAAACGTAGTGATCCGTGATAGTAGGTAAAAAAAAAAAAATGGTGCGTGTAATTATGTACGCGCGTAAGAAGTTATACTTCTTTGGCTTTCTTTATTTTTTTTAAATATTAAATAATTAATAATTTAACAATATTTAATATTTAGTATATTATTCAATTATTAATTAATATTAATAACAATTATTATTTATTATTTTATTATATTATTATTTAATTTAATAACTAGGTATGTTTCATAACCTTTTAACTAAGTAACAATAGGTCTTTGTGAAAAAGCATTGCTAAATTTCTTTGAAAAAATAATTAAAACTGCTTTATTTGTTTTAAAGGTACTACAAATGACATTATTTTACTTGTCTTATTCCCATCTCGCTCGCGCACGCTCGGCGCCCATACTGAATTTTGTGTCACGGTGCGCGCGCATCGTAAAATTTCACTGTCATAAATTTTTCATAACGCGCCTAAAGAAGTATAACTTCAAAAACGTTTAAAAACGCCTATCACCTGGTGTATATGATAGAATTAATTTGTGCAGAATGTCTCTGGAGGATGCCCATTGGGGGAGACTCCACACGGATTACTTATGATTTGTAAAAACATATTCTAGAAGTGATGGACTTATTGTTTTTTTGTAGTGGAACGCAGTTTTCGGAAGATGGAAGATGAACCCACCTGGGAACAGACCCTCACGCCTACTCACAATCAAGGTCAGTCTAGGTCTTATATAATAACTATTATTTAAGCTTTTTATTTCAGCATTTAGTTTTAAGTACATACGTTTGAGGAAATACGATATTTTTTTAAACTTATAAATAAGTCAATGACTTCAATAGCTTAAGGTACTTATGATTTAAAAAAATATTTTCAGGTAACCATGATTATGTATAGTAATAGAATTGTAATTTACATAATTTTACCAGATTTTAAGTTTCTAGACGCTTTATTTTGTACATAAAGTGTTATAAAGTCACTTATATAATATTTCTATGTTTACATATAAGGAATATTATGCCTATAGCCAGGCACAAGAGTTTGCCAAGTGGCTTCAGCGTGCGATTCTCATACCTGAGGTAGTTGGTCCGATTTTCATTGATGTTCCAATTAAGGGGGGGAGTTCTGTATCAATTGACTTTCTGTGTATGTGCGCATATTACACTCGCTCGTAAAAGAGGAAAGTGGCATGTCCCAAATAAAAACATGTGTCAGACAGATGACTAATCTCTTATCAATTTGTCCATGGGCGACGGTATCACTTAACATCAGGTGAGCCTATAAAAAACAAATTATGAAATAAAAATATGGTCACTGACGTATACGACAAAGTCAAATTGACATTCCGATACATTATTATCAATTTACGTACGCCCGTCCTAATGTAAATATGAATGACATTGTTGGGAGACATCCAGTGTTGCTATATCCGCGCCGACCAGAATACCTTGACCTTTGCGATATTTATTTTCGTTAGAATAATTGATGTGTTATTAACTTATTAATAGTGTTCGAAAATTTGGACAAATACAGCTTAATATGGTTTTGTCACACGAAAGTGATAACAACGAAATATTTTTATAAGGCTAAAAGTGTAAATAATAATCTGATAACTAAAGGTTTAAAGAGTCTGAAGCTGTTAAAGTCTCTATATTCAAAATACTATCGTAATTTCTAGGAGTCGTATTTCCATTTGTTTTGTGAGGTTCATCTGTTAATTTATTTATTTAGAAAACCTTACAGCTTACTAATATACAAAACAGTTGTTAAATAAAAACGAAAATTAAAAGGTTTACAGAACAATCAGTAATATTACAGAGATAAGTGTAGGGCGTGTGTGTGACTAAAAAGTGTGTTTGGAGAACCAGGTATGTTTGAATACACATACATTAGGTTAAATCCGAAAACCAAATTAAAATGACCAACTATTGAAAGTCACTCGTAGTCGTCAGTCGGTATAAATAGAATTTTTGATTGTTCTTTGAGTGTTTTCCGCCGGTTGTTTCTATGCTCACTGGAATGTTTTTGTAGGATAACAGCAAATACCTTACGTATTTGCTGTTATCGGCTTTTGAACGATGAAAATGTATATGCTTTTTCATTTTACTGAAATCGTTTTACCATTAAATTAATAATATATAATAATAAAAATAGATTTGATTAACTTATACAACATTAGAAGTTTTGCACCGGCATAATTTCCCTTTTTATGATATTTGTGCAATATAACTATGCTTCACTATAAGACATACGATATATTTTATATTTTCCCTAGCTTATTTAAATTTTGTTAAGCACTAAAATAGATCACAACAAATAGTTTTATGCAATTAAAGTAATATGTTTGGTGTTTTAGATACAATAATAAAAACATGTTCAACTCGAACTCGAACATCGAAAGTTGTAAGCTCGCGTAAGCTCCTGAAAGTTTCGGAAATTCAGACTGAAAGTAGTAGACGCGGGGTTCGCGCGCCGAGCGGTCGGCTGTGTTACGTGTCAAGTTGTATTACGTTATTTGTGTAGGTTGAAGTTCTGTTCATCCAGTATTTGTATGATTTTTATTTGGAATTAACGGGCGTGTTTCTTTCAATTATACATATTCATGCATTATTTAAACTTGTTTTCGTATATCGTGTCTTACTTTGTATTTTAATGTTTATCGCAATTAAGTGAATTTAAGTTAAATAATATTATTATATTTACGTGACCTAACACCTTGAGATAAACAGAATATTAAATATATGGGTATAGGAATCATAAATCACTAGGCTACTAACAGACAGGGAATCCCATAACCCATTTACAGGACGTGTCTGGGATAGATTTCTTTAGCGTCTTAAATACATATTTATATTTAAACAAAAGACCCGCCCAGGCTTCGGACGGTCAACCGTAAGCCGTAAACCTTGAAAAATTATGTTCACAATTACAGAAAAAGAAAACTGGTTTGTAGGTATTTCCGTGCAATTTTTCCTATTTTCTCTTCATGAAAACATCAGAGATCAAAGAATAAATTTAAAAAAAATATTTAACAACTGTTGTCCAGCCGACTGTGAGATTTGAGCTTAGCAATATAGTTTGCGATTAATTTTTGTTTGTATAGTTTAATAAATTACTCTTAAATATAAGTCAGTATATAAAATATCTTACTTAGGGTGAATATTACAATATTAGTCTAGTCTTGTCTGCTTAAGTATGAAAGACATTAATTTATTGGTAAATTGTGTTTAATAAGCGGCGTTTTATTCAAAACACGACTTCAATGCAATTAGGTGTAAATTGGCTTCCAGACTTTGTAGCTATTATAGAGTCTTACTGTTAATAAAATAGAATATTTAAATGATGACAATATATGTGTTTGTATTAATTAAATTGAAATTATAAGTGATGATTTATTACGCCGTTTATAAAAGAAATAATACGCATATATTTTATTTCCACAAATAACGTGTCGATTTTAAAAGAAAAAGTATACTCGAGCGATTGAGCGATTCTTAAGGCAATTTCTGCCGCGCACCACCACTATGTGGAACCAGCTGCCCACTGAAGTATTACCGAACCAATTCGACTTAGGGTCCTTCAGGGAAGAGCGTTATAATTATTAAAAGGCTGGCAGCGCGCTTGCGAGCCTTCTGGCAGTGCAAGTGTCCATGGGCGGTGGTATCACTTAACATCAGCCCTGCGATTCTGTGACTCACTTTTCGAACTCACACAGCGGTTATCGCATTGGCCGTAGCTTTCAAATCAGTCGTGAAGCAGTAATTTTATGATTTGGCATTCTGATAAACAATAAACTACAATCTCCCACCTTTTCGCCGATGCGAAAACCGCTGTGTGAGTTCGAAAAGTGAGTTATAGAATAGCAGGGCTGATGAGCCTCCTGCCTGTCTGCCTCCAGTAACTTAAAAAAAATACTCTAACTTAAGCCGGGAACGCACCCACGAAACTGGGTGTCCATCGGCTGTGATGACTGGCCATTTTGGGCGCCCCGTAGGCTCGTAGCCCCCTATCCAATAAAAATAAATCGATTATAGCTGGAGAGCATTCCAATCAACTTAATTACGACAAAACTAACATATATAGTGCTCTACAAAACCCAAATTGAGGCTTCTCACTAAATATTTCCTTTTGGAGTGTTTAGATGTCATTGGATGAACCTTAAGTTAACATACCGTAGAGCAGAGAACAAATTACACTCGTTAAATATTATAATTAGCGTATTACTCACGTTTGTCTGTGACTACGTTCATTGACGTCCGGAAAGCGGTGTATCAGTATTTATAGGCGTCGCCGCGGGCCCACTACTCTATTCCAACGCTTTGTTTGGTTTTTCTTAGTATGATGCATATTGGTATCAACTAACAAGAAGTACAATAGAAAAGGTTAATGATCTTAATTGTAGTCTCACAGGGTCAAAATAATTCAGTCCTAGGAATTAAATATCTTTAAAAACCGACCTATAAGCCTATCCTACCTAGCTGTATAGCGATCTGTTCTTGTCACTATAACAAAATTTCTAATAATTTTTTGGTGTTTATGTTCGCCTATTATTACAATAAATCTTGTATTTTTTATGTACCAATGAATCTGTACCGAGCGTTGGCAAGTTTTTGTAAATACAAAATAATAAAATAGAAAGCCTATTATTATAAATCAGATCGTAACTCTCTGACATGTATATTGTATAGGTATAGATTCTAGGCTTTTTTGTGTAAAGATAAGGCTCACTATCGCTGACAACACATTGACTTTTCTAACAAATCTTACAAGTTTGGTTATGAGACTATATGTTGTATATACAACTATATACAATATGTTGTATATTGAAAATGCGATACAATATAAATGCACCCGGTTTAAGCAATCAGTGTTGCAGCTTTCCAATTGAGTGAAATAGTTCAATTATCTTTATAGTCTTACTATTGTGTGCGATGACACACTGCACTATGCAACATAGCTATTTGTTTCATACGTAATGCATTGCTTCGCTTAAAGTGACTTGTATGAATGACGACTTAAACAAAATATCCATTCTCAACGCTAATTGTCTTAAGTAGTATAAAAAAAGTTAGTTATAATGTCAATCTTCAGTATTCTTTTGTCGCTACATTCATCGCCTTATTTTATTTTGCTTTCTTTCTATCAATTCTGATTCAGGATTTATTACACTTTACAAGCGCTTTGAGTAAACTTTTTGTTGACAAACAAACTCGTAAACTTAACGCGAAATTTTTGGTATGCGAAGCGAGCTTTCTATTACTTTAATTACTTTGGGTATGGGAGTGGCGACCCTTCTCAAGGGTACGGCGTATAGTGTATAACGCCAAGAAAACAGCGGCTTATATCTGATATAGCGATTTTTATTTCCGTTTATGTCGCTTCGTATCAATTAATCGTTGATGGAAAAATGTTAGGAAAATGTTTTCATTTAACGAAATAATCTAATTAATGATGTTTCGCTGCGTAACAGTTAATCTCCAAAAAGTGTTGTAAAAAATATAGATAGGCGTTATACATATTTAAAAATGTATTTGATACTAATGTAAATGTTATGTATAAGTTATATTCTATGCCGTTTTCTACCAAAGTGAGAAAAAAATCACATACTTTTATCGTGTTTTTACTGGAGTTATTTGTTCTGTATTGCGTCATCCAGCTCCTACTCTGTTTGATCGACTTTATACTCAAAACAAATGGATTTTATGTCCATCGGACGTTAACGATGACGTGGTGTGAAAAAATCTTAATCACCACTGTTTAACTATGTTTAATATTGTTTAAACAACGTTGAAATATTACTTTCTTCGTTACTAAACTTCGGTAGTGACCAGTTTATAAATCAGCTTCAAGCAAAACCGACAACACGGGGTACTTTGCAAACTGCTAAGTAATAATATACTCATTTAATTGGGTTCTCAAAATAGATTAACGCCTAGTAACGAAAAGCAAAATCCTAGTCATTGCTACGAGTCGTATATTTTTGCTACAATTTGACAGCCTTTTTAATGCGGAAATTGTTAGTGAGATTTCTGAAACAATTGAATTCCTTTTTACTTGTACGCTCTGGTTATATTACTTAAACTGAATTCTTCATTAATCCTCTTGATTGTTTCATTATGTTAGCCTTCGGTCCCCTCTCGGCCTTTTAAATCGTGAATATTGTTTACTAATTTGCCACGAATGATTTGTTATGTGTATAATTAGCGCGTACAATTTTATCTGTCTGACAGTGGTATCTCATCCTGTCGATATGTTCGCTGACATTTCACCCAAATGTCAGCGGGTTTTCTGGAATAACTATATTACTGTTAATCAAATAATAGACTAAATGGAAAAATAGTGTAATCTGCTTATCACAAAGTATAGAACTTGTGTAAACTGACTTAATAAAATTACAATGATCATTTTTCAAGATATATCATATTCACATATGGATTCCTCGTTGAAAGTCATAGCTTTCTTGATTTCTTTTTTAAATTCCAATATTGATATAACTAACTATAGCAGATTCTTTCCAAATATGGAATCTCATAAAATATATAACACAATTTTGTATTAAACAGCTATGACATATTTGTTTAATAATATGGTTTATTTTTGAAATACCGACAAAATTAATAGACAATTTCTCGAACAATACAAACAATTAGATGGTCTGAAGTGTCCTATTTGCTCTCAGGCGAAGCGCGGGTAATGTGAAAGCTGGTACGAATTTAATACTTGTAGGGCCCCAGGAGTATCAGTTGGATAGACAATATTAAAATATGAAAAATATCCTTTTCTCTATAACGTCATTGATTGTCCTTAAATTAACATAGTGTTTTAAATAGTAATAAATTCCCCGGGTATTAAACTAAAACCTATTACACGACTTTTAAAAATAATTATTCTTGCCAATTTATTTTCAAAATCAGGCCTTTTGAAGTAATTTTAATGCAATGACACATGTACTGTAGAGTAATTAGTGAGTAAGCACTCATATAGAAGTCAATATACTAAGTCTAAAAACGTTAATGTAATTAATGTGATATAAATTATATGAAAATGGTTCCCTCTCGACGATCTTTATATATTTAAGCTTGGTATTTGTCAACAAAGGCCCTGATTAAAATCCGCTCCTGTTTATTCGCTAGTAGGATGTCGTAGCGGAAACGATAATAGAGCAATAGAAAACAGTCTGGGTCAAGGTTTTCACTGGAATGAGACGGTTCCTTGCTGATTTTGTTTTTTCCTTTGCGGTTCGTTTCTTCAGTGCATTTACACGTGTCTTACTTGAAAGAAGTACATTAGGTCCTTACATATGAAATTAACTTTTTCTCGTACTGACCACTTTGACCTCAAATATCTCCTCTTTGGTTAGGAGTTCGAAATTCAATTTTTTACAGCTATTTTCTCGTGAATTTGTTTCTCGAAAACCATGATTCATTTCATTTAAGCTGTTTTTTTTCTTTGCGTCACCCTATTTATAAAACGAAAAACATGAAATATCACGTTATTTACGAGTAGGAGTTACACCGTGGCACCAGTGCTGCAGAAACGGTTAGAAGGTTTAATTATGTCTATGGCGACGGACCTAATATTTTACTGTAGCATCTTTGACTAATAAGTGAACTATAAAGTTAATTTTCTTGGATTGGGAGATAATGTAAGTTCAAAGGCTAATTTAATTCTGTGATATATTTAAAAACCTCCCAAACACAAAGAAGGTGGGCGGATATTTGTCTTTGATAATATTTTTACACGCGGCCGTTATTCTATGAAAAAGAAAATACGAAAGAAAACGCTCCCGGCTAATCTTTACCTAAGAGTCAGATAATTGCTTACTTAAAAAATAACATCACTCGGTCTTTTAATAATATATATTATATGTACTTTCGTTATCCCTAAGGCTGGAAGTCTAAAGCTCCAATCATGTGCTGGTGCACAATTTTCCAAGCGATGCTTGCGTGAATTTTATCGTTTCGGTATTATTTTTTTTACTAGAGGAATGTCCATAACCATTGGATGGTGTTCCGTAATCTTCACGAAATGGTTAAAATATATAAGTTGGTAAAACTGGTAACTGTTTCATTATATACGTGATAGTTAAAAAAACTTCGTTCATCGCTTAGTAATTTTTGTTAACAGCATTTATTGTTTTATTTATGCCACACGATTTAAGCGATCTTTTCAAAGCCCTAGATTAATTGTTTTTGGCAACTTCATCATAATTCAGTCAATACGTAGGGAAAAGAGTTTCTATCAGTAAGGATCTCGTAGGAAATCGTCGAAATTTATTAAAGACAACACAACCACACCGTACTAAAAATAATGTGCGAGAGAAAGATATTTTTATTTGCTATTTTCTTAAAGTACGTTAGCGTTATTGAGTTTGTTCAAATGTTATACAGTTTAAAAGAAGTTCTGGCTTACATTGTCCGGTGATAGGATAGAACTCGATAAAACCAATGGAGATCAGCGTGTCAAGGTCTGTTTGGTACGTGAGAGATTGGGTAATGCTTTTGTCTCGAACGAGGGAGAAAATAGCTTTCTGTGTACGCCGATCAGCTATTTCTTATCATTTTTCGTCTGGGAGGTTTAATTGTTTTTTCTGTTACAAGGTGTCATGCAATGTATTTTTTAAAACCAAATATAATTATTTTTGTAAGATCCATGCTAACTTCTCACCGTCTTGGTAACTCAGTAAGCATAACATTATGGGTGAGAAATCTGAGATTGGAATAATCGTGCAAATTGTCAAAGGATTTCAGTTCAGAATATATGGTTCTGTTATTATTTGTCTATTCATGCAAAATAACAATACATTTGTTTCAATTAGACTTTGCAATAATTTTGATATACTCAATACTCAATATGTTTTGTACTCACTGTAATACTCTTTGGAAATGTTAAGTGTTAGCAGAAGTGTATAGTCTTTAGTACAAATATAGTTTCGGCTATAACAACATACATAACACGTAATATATATCATTATGTCTTAAATACTACCCTTTGGTTTTTTTAAACAGGATTATACTGCGGTATCTATGACCTTTGAGCCAGGAGTCAAAGAGGGACGCGCTTGTTTGAGAGTACTCAATTAAAAGTTTCTAACAAAAAGACTGTTTAATGAACTGTTGAAAAGAAGTAGGACAATTTAAAATGCCCTTTGTCCTTATTCTATTGTAGGTACTTTTGGTGATTTTAAATTTTCACCTTAAGCCAGAGTTTGTTATTGTCAAACAAGTTGGTATGCTAAACAATAATTAAAATATATAGACTTTACATATTACCTTAAAATACTAACAAATTTTATTTATTCTTAAAAAAAAAATACTTGCATTCATCTATCAGTCTCCCCAAACCTGTCACAAATATAGATCTGGTGCAGAACTGAGAAATCGGTTAAGTAGTGAGATGATAAGCGGAATTGATGTCTGCTAGCGGAGCATTCGTGAGCTCCACTCAGACAGCAGGTCATGTCTCCGGGATCTGAAATACTTTTCAGGAACATACAGTTTAAGCAATTTCGGAAGTTCCCATGCTGTTCTACCCCTCAAAACATTTAGTGTAAAGTAGATTCCCGATTGCTCTCTCCGTTTTACTTGTATCCTAACATATATTCTTATTATTTATGATTTTATTACTTTGAAAAATAATTTTTATCTTTAATATCTAATAATAACACAATGTTTCTCTTGAAAGCTTTGTAAAAGTTTTGCAGGTTCAAATAAGTTCAAACTTACTGGAGTTGAAAATCTCTTTTAAGTAAAACCTTGTTTATAATATTATATAGATTTAAAATGAGGCGTTATTAAATTACAAACCCTTATTGTGTATCGAATTGTGTGATAGATCAATAGTTAATCACATCTGCAGTTGTACTTGTCGTGGTTAATAACTAATCTTCCCTTAACTATGTCTGTAACAAATATTTATGTAAAAAATCTTTCAGCGATATTGGTTGGTGTAATGGTAACGGCTTCCCGCTACAAAAACTTTATCTCGTGCCATATACGCATCTTATTAAATATATGTCAAAAACAATTCGATACGCCATCATGTAATATCTATAAAACGAGTACTTTCAGTTTCTTTGAAACACTTCGCAATGCTTCGCTTTAGTTTAAATGGTTTGTTTAAGTCTATTATTATATTTTATAGTATTATTTACTGTATTTATGTACAAATTATTAGTTCACGTAATGAGAGAAAGAAGAATAAAAGAGAGGAAGAAGAAAAGGAGAGACGTAACGTTGATAAAGATTCACTAAACCGAATTTGGAGCATTCAATGTTGACACAGAATTTCTGATTTTATGTTTATTGATTTAACAAGTGCAGGTCGCTGTGCATTTCGTGCCTAGGCGCCACGGCGTCTACGGAGGGATGTAGGCTTTAGGGTGAGGGGAACGAATACTTGCTGATGTTTGTATACCGATTGATGGGACATGATTTAACAATATCTATTAC
Source organism: Pieris melete (assembly GCA_963693345.1). NCBI lineage: Eukaryota > Metazoa > Arthropoda > Insecta > Lepidoptera > Pieridae > Pieris > Pieris melete. The sequence goes on from CAVNZK010000030.1 coordinate 2,704,343, forward strand.
ATATCGTAACATGTGCATCTGTTTAAACGTTAATGAAATAGAACAAGATAGATCTAATAGCTTACATTAAAATGCAATAAATCATATAACGGTTGCATCGGGTTATGTGAAATATAAATAGTGGCTCGTGTCTCTCGCATGAGGAACAACGTGGATGGTTAGCATAAAAATGTTTAAATATTTGTAATACCATTTTTATTAAAGTAGTTAGTAGTCATCTCAAATTTTATTTATTTTGTTGTAAAAATCACTACAAATTATAATTAAATAATAGGTAGGCGGGCGGCCATATCACTATTAAGAAAAATGAAATAATGCTTCAAATAAAGCTTCAAATTACATATGGAGGCAAGAGTTAAAGATACAATCTTGTCTGGAGTGCTATAATATGTTGAACTTCTTACAGAAAATGGCTACACATTTAAGTATAAGATTTTATTATTATACATATTCCAATGGCGCTACAACCATTTAGGTCCGGGCCTCAGATTTTTGTATCTGTTTCGTGATCTTAAGGGAAGGTCAACCTTCTGTCCCTAACACTCACCGTCGACTTTTTTGAGTCTTAAGGCATGCCGGTGTCCTCACAATGTTTTCCTTCGCTGTACCAGGGAGTGTTAAATGGGCATATAGACATAAAGCCCATTGGTACACAGCCGGGGATCGAATCTACGAACCCAGAGATGCGAGCGAAACGAACGTTGAAGCCACTAGGCCAACACTGCTCTTTATTATGCACGATTTCACGTTTCCGTATCACCCAACATGTCAGTTAAAGCGTAAATATCTTCATATTTGTAGCTAACGGTACGTTTAATGTTGCATCGGCCAACTGTTCGTTTCGTTTATAGAACTAAGTTCCGGTATCGATCTACACATACTATTTCAGAATTCACTGTAATCACCCCCTGTCTCCTGTAGGGCTGCCTAACGAAACTATTTTTGTATAACTATGAACTAGTTTGCGCTTAAGGTATTGCACATATTGTTCTTTTATCTGGTTAGATGCAGTTTTATACGCCAAGTAATACATAATAGACAAACTATGTTTTGTCAACCCTAACTTAATGTCTACCGAATAATTCAGATGCGGTTTGCATTATTATTTTGATTTATTTCAATAAACAGATGGTTTTATTACTATCAAAAGAAATGATTACGATCAAAAGAAATGGAGCATTTGTTTGTAGTATCACACTCTTGGTTTACAAGATTTTTATTTATTTATATTTAATGTCCAAGCTCGTCACGTTAGTGATATATGAATTGAGGTATAGTTTCCGTGAAGTTAGCCAGTCCCAGTAGACTAGTAGAAGTCGTTTTTCGTATGTTTCCTTATTACTGGAAATAATTGATAAACCTTTCTTATGCCTTGTCTTTTTCATTATTATAATTATTATATATATTATTTATATTTATCGTGTACTTATAATAATGCGCATGCGCTTAACCCCTTTAAAAATATGTAGGTATCAACCCTAAGGTTTTTACTTGTATTGACAAGCCTCAATATATTTTTAAGAGTGTCTTCGAATCTAGAGAAGTCCGAAATTCTACTAATGAAATCTGGAAAATCAAAAGTAGACTGCGCAAATCTATGAGCTATTTTTTACGTTTCAAAACACAAATAGAAATTGTTTTTCTTACGTTTAATATTACAATAGATTTGAATGTGTATAGCCAACGAACTCAAAAGTTACAACATGAGTAACTTTTTTTCAAGACATTGTAATAATATAATACCAGGCGACATACAGGAGAATTTAAAATAATTACAAGAATACAATTATTAATAAATGTTTTATTCTTTCATTCGATAATTCTACTGATTCTTAACTTCAAGTATAGTATTGATTTTTTAATTCTATCATACAGGGAAGAAAAGGCACATTCTCCTTAAGTTAATTTGCAGACTTGGTGTAAAATACAACTATATACGGCCCCTAATATAATAGTTAGGATAAGACGAATATATCCTATATGGGTCAGGTCCTTTAAGTGGAATGCGATGCGCGTGCATTTCGTTATCAGTATGGAACAGCGCCAAGCGGTCAAGGTCATCGGCCACCACTTGACATCAAAACATTTGCTTGAGATATGGGAAATCTGTTATATTTGTAAATATTTCAACTACCACTGAAACGTAAGAGATCGAATGACTAGATTCTTTATTAATATCTAAATATAAGTATTAATATTTTTGATAGCAGTGTTGCCCTAATGACTTCAGCGTGCGACTCTCATCCCCGAGGTCGTAGGTTGGATCCCCGGCTGTGCCATACTCTCTTTCTATGTGCGCATTCGTGCTCGAACGGTAAAGGAAGGACGTCGTGAGGGACACGGCTTGCCTTAGACACCAAAGTCGACATGTCAGGCACAAGAGGCTGATCTAGGTGATCAGCCTCTTGTGCCTTGCCTTTTAGATTGAGAAATGATCTTGAAACAGATACAGAAATCTGAGGCCCACATCTAAAAAGGTTGTAGCGCTACTGATTTTTATTTCTGATATGATTACACTTATTTGCACAGTATCCAACGGTAGCTCTATTATGCGTTTAAAGTATAAAATATCTAGAAAAAAAGTTATTTGTATGAAAAATCTGAGTTTTTCCCGTAAACCACTACAGGCGCTATAAATAACTATTAATCGCTAACAATAATTAACTGAGGGAAGCCTTGAACATTATGGTTTCTTTTACATTATGCATTACGCTCTACCCTATACTATAACTAGTGTAAATAATTGATAATTTGTATATATATTTTGGGTACATATTAAGTGTAATGATTAATGCGTGTGTCCCCTTACACGAGAAAAATAACAATGTGAAGGAAACGACCTGGTGTCTGGACGTGCGCCAAACAGCTGATTCACTCCGCGCGGAACAGTTTATAAGTTTTACTTATGTATAGTATGGTTCAAAATGTGGTCTTTAGAACAATGAAATGGCCATCTTGAGTTTCTTAATTTGAGATATTAATTAAATAAACTTGTTGATTTTTTGTCCCAGTTTATTTGAAACAAGCAACACAATCGAAACTAAATAAAAACAGCAGGTAACGTCGCGAACAACGATAATATATGATGTCTCAAGTTGACTGTAATTCTTCATCTATTGCTGTACGTGAACAATAAAACGCGGGAAACATCCCGCTCCTCTGGCGACCGGCCAAAGGTCTATGTACATTCGTGCACGAAACAATTTATAATAAAATACACTCGCGATTACGTGGCCTAACTTAACACATAATCTATAATTACTTAATGCCCAAAATTTATAAAGATCATCAATAAAAATATGATTAAAAATGTATATTTAATTTGTGATTTGCGCCCTTGATTGCATTATACATATTGCATCGGTTAAAATTTAAATATACCGACTGTTTTTAATGCAATGTTATAATCTAATGTTTTAATCTGAAACTCAAAAAGAAACCAGTTTCACAGTAATTGCTAAATATTATAATAATAATAAAAAAATATTCCTAAGAAAATATGGTTGTGACAAAATTGATCTTACGCTAGTCTACTCCTCACACTAGGGAGCCCCTGTGTAGTGGTAAACTATATTAAATCTATTCCGTCGTACCAAGTGCATGTTTAAAACATTTTTTTAAAGAAAAAGTAGTCTCAGTCTCTTCTCTTCTTCGTCTAAACCTCAGTCATGCCAAAATATGTATTAAGGCCTATGCAGAATCGAAATCCAATTCGGGTAACGTAATTTTTGTGCGTTTTGTGAGTTTATATCTGGATAGTTTGACCATCTCAAAATCCATTGGAAGGTTTTATTACTAAATTTTAAAAATCTTATCGTTTTTTCTGCAACCAATAGAGAGTTTTAATAGAGGCGCATGCATTCAGGGTGGAAGTAAATTGCTCATTGACCCATAACAATTAAAAGAGAACTACGACAGCGTACTTTGAGTTTGGTGTAGCCTATTGGTTTCATAAATCTCGTTTTAGCGTCCATTCATTTACATTAAGTCCGCACGCACACTAGTATCGTCAATCGACTGAAAAATTGTGAAGGGCGGTTGAAGCGAGTGAATCGTGATTCAATTTTAGATGGCATATGAAAAGGTTGTAAGGAATGTGCTTTTTACACGCTTTATATTAGCTTCACCTGTATGTACCTATGTATGTAACCGACTCCTTCGGACTCGATTTTGACCCACTTTTAACGGACAGATTTAATTCAAACTTTGCGCACCTGTCAAAGATCGATGACAATGCAATGATCCGAAAAAAAAATTAAAATTTTTTTTTAGCTTTTTTAAACTTTTATTTATTTTTTATTTTTTTTCATTCATTTATTTGACAGATTGTAAATCAAAGATAATGGTAATAGACAATTACTTTTAGATGTATATTTTTTAAGAGATATTTGCTTTATTTTAGTTGTTGTCAAAAAAAGACATCTTTTGTTTATGGTTAGAAAGTTGCATACTATTATAACGTTTGATTAACTAGGAAATAGTTATAAAAATGGATTGTTTTTTTTCTATTTTTGCTCATTATAATTTATGCTCTTAATGCGTTTTTGTGTATCAACTGGTTTCCTCAACATAGGATTATTCTTAGCCAGGAAACGAGAGCCACACATTTTTAAAGAATCAACGTTATTCATACAAATAAATAAAATTTTAATTCAACTTAAATAAGATGTTGTGTTAATTACATGTGACTTTAACAGAATAAAACACGATTACAATTAAGTCAGATGAAACGAAAAAATAGTTTTTTTATTATATAAGTAGGCTTGTTGGTTTTAAAGTATTGTAAAAGTTGCTTTTATAAAATTTCTAAATAATTTAAGCATAAAATTAGGTATAAGATAATTTAGGTATTTGACCCTTTGAAGTTTTAAAATTGAGGCAGGTAGGTACTAGCGTCCCATTTGTTGAGTGTTGTGTAAAATGTCATTGAGCCATGATATTTGGGCCACTTGGTTCAATGCTATCAAAATATTTTTCATATATACCTATTTTTAGTGGTTTTATTAAAACGTGAATACAAAGTGTTTTACCGTTGTTGCGTTATGCATCACAATAACAAATCACTGAGATAAAGTTAATCCCTACTTCAATAGTGTCTGGAAGTTTATACATATTTTTTGTCTAGATTTTTAAAAGTTTACGACCTAGTCACGGATCTAAATAAGCTTATTCCAATTTTAAACATACGATCATGTAATTCTTATTAGATACATTTGTCGTAATAATACGAAAACATTGAAACAGTGGATTGATCGTAAACTGAAACAGGTCATAACGTTTTATCGTCCGTCATTCCTCCGCCGGTGACTACGATATAATACGCTGTAAACCGTGTTTTTAAGCATTTGGAAAAATATACGAGCGAAAAGCTATATTTTCGGTGGTAAAGTGCTGTTACATCATTTATGTATTCTATAAAATAAATTAAGTACCTTGAAGGGTTGATCAAGGGGCAAATTCGAAAGCGTCTCAAGTGGGTTAGGGTTTGGGACTTTTAAAATTCCGAAGTGATACAATTCATTACACTCGTATTTTACTTATATCATTAGGCGCGAACTTGCAATCCTCCTGGTATACAGGTGTCCATGGGCGTCAGTAAGAACTTGACCCTAAGTTATCCAACTTCCCGCTTGCGTCCTGTCTCTTAAAAAAACACTTTTTAAGACGTGTTAGTTGTAGGAATTGAATGTAATACGCCATTGACCAATAACGGCGGCTGCTGACACATTAACATAGATTTGTCGGTTAATTTTTAGCTCAAATCACAGTCCCTTAAAGAACGTATTACAAAGCGTTTGGCCGTTTCTATTCAAAAAAATCCTATAGTCGTATTTTTAATTAGACGAAGCCAACTGACAGTAGCTAATGGCACTTTGTAAAATAATGTTGCCATATTTAAAGTAATAGCGATACGTTCAGTTCGAATGAACAATGAGTGTGAATAGAAAAAAATCATTTCAAACTATAAAAGAATATTATTTCTATTTCAAAATTGTATAAAAGTGCTCTGATATAAGTTAGGTACTAGTACTATGTAACTAAAATTAGTTTTTTGACCGCTTATTACAAAGCGCGGCGCGGCGACTAGTGCCATCACCGATAATTAATTCAGGGGTTTTTACTTTTTCACAACACTATTTTTATTTCATTAAAAACTGACAAAACCGTAAACGTCAGTTGACTTCGTCTTAATAAAAGTACAACTTTAGACGACATAGCTTGATGTTTCGACTTCATTCCTATTTGAAGATATTCGATACAGCATATGTTACTCAAAACAGAACCATTTAATAGCAACATGTAATCATACCCTATCTAATACCCAGTATGGAAGTCTCGTCGCGTCGGACACAGATGTAATCTCTTTGATCTCAACAGATTGCGCTGTCGGCACCGCTCGGACACGCCTTCACATGCTGTGTTATACGATGGACACGTTTAGTGCTTTAGCTTTGAATCTATGACAGGTTTTACGGTACAAAACGAGGGTACATATCTTAAAGCTTTCTTTTATCTTGAATTATTGAGAATGGAGGGTAGTTTAAAAAATTGGCGTTGTTGTTAGTAAACTGCACTCGTATACATACGTGTTAAGTAATAACACATACGGGAATAACTTCAATTTGAAATCATTTGAAGAACTTATTTAAAAATGTCGTCGATTAATTCACTAATAGCATCACCCAGTAAAAACATAATATTCTTAATTAGAACTAAAATCTTTCAGCGCGTAGAGTTTATTCAATAAGAAGTCAAGTTTTCATATAATCTGTCAACTTTAATGGATGGCTACGAATGTATGTATGGCTATTATATACACTATAATATATGACAGTTATATGTCCCGAGGTAATCTCCTGTGATTGATATTTGCACAGAGGGTCCGTGCGTCTAATTACCCTGATTTAGAAGCAGTATGCATTATAAATACCCCCAGAGCTAAGTAATGAATGTTGTATGTGAATCATTTATAGTTATACATTTTGGAACTTACGGTCAACCGGTACTTAAAGCCAGTTAGTAACAATTAAAACAAGGTCTCTATTGACGCAATTAAAAACTAACTTAAGGTTCTAAAATTAAGATTCTTTAAATTAACTAAGCCATTATGAACTTTTGTAGCTGCATCGGTTTTCTTTATGATTATTAATCAAATAATTAAGGATAATTTAATTTTCGAAATAACTACGAGCGTTTTTTGAGTGTTTATACTATTGCTATTTTAAAGTTACGAAAATAATTATCTAAAATAATTTTTTAATGTAGGTATACCTAATACTGTGATGAAAATAATGTTAAATATCTTTACCCAAACAATTTTGCGTACCTATAGGAACAAAAAGTGATCAAATGTCGCAGTGAAAAAGTATTCTGATAAATATTGTGTAGAACGAGTAGTTTAGAACTAGAACCCCTTGATAGTGTGAAAAGTGTAGTGCAATGTAATGAGCTCGGCGGAGGAAGGGTGCGGCGTGCGACGTCGGCGCAGCATCAAACGACTCTTGCGCAGCCTCACCGCTGATCGGCTGCAGACAGGTGATGCTCTGTTGTCTATTGTATATTAAGGTTTCTCAGGTTTGAACTCTTAATTTCCACAAATTATTATATTGGTGTAAATCCAAGTATAGGCTGACTGAGCTTTGCGATAGGTTCATGATTAAAATGTGTTTTTTTTTATCACTCGACGTGTTTTTACTATCCGAAATTAAACTGGACAGTCAAACTTTTCTTATGTATTAACGCATAATTAAAAATAAGTTTAAAATAAGGCGTTTGAAACCGCTTATTATATATACATATATATATATATATATATATATGTATGTATCTGAGCAAAGGCAAAAGGTCTTTTTTATACCAAGCAGGAAACGCCTCCTTGGTACAAAAAAGTACCAAGGAAGTGCGTTTACGCGTCTAAATGCGGCAGGTGTATGTGGGACTAGACTCACTCCAGGCACTCTGGTACTCATGGAACCGCGTGAGCTATATCCACTAAATCCACCTCGGGTAGACCCTGACCTTAGCGGTAGAAGGCAAAAGGACTTAAACGTGAGGTTAAATTACTGAATCCAACTGAAATTAAGCAATGACGCATATATGCATCCAACAGTTTAGTTGCAATATCAAAATAAACTTATCTAGAGTTTATTTGTGCCGGAATTTTGTTTATACGCGAATCTACAGTGCCGAGTTTTGCTTTATATAAACAGTACTAAGAACAATAAACACCGTTATTGAATGGAGTACATTCAAAGAAACTGCGTTATTCAATGGACATGTACCTACTCATTCACTATTCATATTTTGTTTCTGACCGACATAGCACAGATGAGTAAACACATATTAAAATTAATGAATTTCCCAGAAAGGAAAACAGTGCACGTGCTTTATTAAAAGTCTAGATGTGAGCTATGTAACCTAACGTTAATTAATTTACATATAGGTATATATTTTAGTTAATAATTGTAATCGTAAACCAAATGCTAGCAATCATCGCACACTGGAAGCCAAAATGACCCCTTTAGTTTTTCCCACTCTCATAAATTGTAATAAAACGTTCTCGTTTCCGATAATTTTAGATTTAAACCTTAATCTTAATTATTATAAGTTAGTAACTAAGTTAACCCTTGAATAAGTTAAGTAAGTTTTTTTTAATCCAGCATCGCAACTCCACTACCCCTACTTTTATATATATAAATAAGGTCATTTTTCTAACGATTAAAGCCAGTTGACACCCAGCTTCAAACAAAGAGTTTCATTTATTTGAAAATCCCTCCTACGAAACCACCGAACTTAAGTTGTGTCCCGCATTTGGTCCAGCGTTGATTTGGTGATATACTGTATAGCGCGTCTCCACCAATAAAAACAAACTATTTATTTAATCCGAACTTGTAATTCCATTTTTATTATAATAGTAGTTGTTTTTGACTTAAAGAATGATTAAGTCTCTGGTATAGTGAGAACAGAACTTCCGGTGATGCCAACACCTACAGAATGTTTCCCCTAGGACAAACTTCAAATACCCCTATCGATTAGAAATCCTTAAAGTTTTGGTTGTACACTGTTTGAGATGTAATTTTAAATATGCATCAACCATTCATACCCTAAATGTATGTCCTAAAAAATACCGAAAGCATCTTGTTTCCTAAATTTGGTGGGAAAACCCCCAAGTTGCGACGTTCAGCGATACTGAGAGGGCTATCAGCATTGCTGTGGCTAATCGAAGTTGTTGTTGAGTGTTCAGAGGAGTGTTGCGAATTATACCTGCAGCTGAGTTTCAGCATTGGACGTCGAGGCAAAATACGAAATTTCATCCATATCACCTCGACGTCCGTCGTTCCACAACAGCGTTTTTAAGGCAGATTTCGCGGTGCACCGCCACTATGTGGAACCAGCCTCAAAAGTATTTCCGAACCAATTCAACTTAGAGTCTTCAAGAAAAGAGCGTAACAATTCTTAAAAGGCCGGCAACGCATTCGCGATCACTTAACATGAGATGAGCCTCCTGTCCGTTTGCCCCCTGTTATATAGAAATAAAAAAAAAGTTACAGAATGCCGCTTTGCGATTAATTTTCCATTAGCTAGGTGATTTATTTTCATCACATTTAATATTTTCTAATACGATGTTTTTTAAGGCTTTTTATAAATTTAAATGTCTGAAAGTTTGCCATGTTTTTCTTTTAAACTTGTTAATACTTATACGTTTTTGGGGAATGGAATAATGGATAAATCTTACCCTAAGAATCTTAGTAGTAAGATTTATTGGTGTAAGACAAATATTTATGCCTCTCGATATAGAGAGAATATAAAAATCACCATAAATTCTGACGTCAGTTTTACGAACGTATTGAACAAAGCCAATAAATGAAATAGCTACATAACATTCTGTGAGCTTTTGCTATTTGTATGAATATTTTAAGGTTTGATATTCATATTAAAAGCGAATATTTTGAAACTGGACTTCCCGACCGTTATAGAACAGGGCGTAAACGGGGAGTGGGCTCCCGGATGTTTTAAGTTATACCGTCGCCCATGGACAAAAAAACTGCCTTAAATAACGCTCAGTTGTGGAAAGACGCACGTCAAGGTGACACAGGTGGAATTTCGTATTCCACCTCGTTGTCCGAAAATTTATTCTCGTTCTGCAAGCAGTATTGTGTTTTTTTTTGATGGTTGCCAGTAAGGGATCGCTTGATTGAGGTTTTTTGCAGACAATCATAAATATTTTAAAGTGAATAAACAAGAAAGGATTCCCTACAAAGTTTATTTTTTTGAAGAAAAAATCTTTATTACAACCTAAACACAATCAAATATACAGTAATTTACAATTTTCTTAACCTACATAGTAATAATAAAAATAATTAAAGAAATGAAAATTAAAACCAATATTATCGTACCTAATGTTATTAGATACATTAGGTTAGATTAGTGATTCCCAAAGTGGTCTACGACAACCTGCAAGGGGTCTACGTCAGCGAAAAAAAATTAGGGGGTCCATGAAATGAAAATGGGGGTCCACGATAGTGGATCTCAACACATACACAGATAGTACCTATTTACTTACATCATACTATTTTATAATATCAAAACATATACATTACAAACAAACAGATACATGACTTTAGTTTGAGTGGTGTGAATTTAATTAAAATTCAATTAATAAATGTATAAATTAACATGTGTTTTTACTTTAAGTTTTTAACACTAAACTTCACTACAGTTAGAAATTTACAGGAAATCAATATCAGGTAAGTAGGGGGTCTACCTAACACGGAAAAACATGGCAAGGGGTCTACAACACAAAGTTTGGGAACTCTGGGTTAGATGGTAATAAATATTGCGCTCAGTCAAACACGATGTCGATTGCGGATTGAAGACAGAGACGTGTCTAGGCGAACACCGACGGATAGGTGCCAATAAATTTCATTATACCCATTGCTTTCAGACAGCGAGAGTAGAATTATAGTGCTAGTAGAACCGCTTGTACAAAATAATTTGAAAAATATTGCTATATAACTAGTAGCCCGTCCTGACCGCCTTGTTCGACTTCTTTTATTATTTCGTAAATAAATATGACCTATGTTACTCATAATAATTTCAGTTTATTCGTTACAAATATAGGAATCTTTCCTCTTTGTGATTTTAGTATAGATAAAATAGATAGGGAACTACCAGGTTCGTCGTGTTTCTTGTGGCTCGATGGATATTAATAATATGTATTTGCAAAGCAGTACATTCATGTTGATTATTTATAAAAAACCGCACAATCAGCCATACAAATGTCAAATTCATTTTAATGATAAATGATTAATTTCTGTAAGTAGGTTTTTACAAACACTTTTACACGTCAAACATATTTTTTTTTAAAAACTAGATGAGATCGACGTTTCCTATCTGACTACTCTGAGAAGAAACGCCGGAACAAACTCAGAGGTCACAGTCTCTTTTAAAGTCCAGACATAACAAGATTATGTGAAGACCATGTAGATTGCAGTCTGAAATGGTCTTTTGAGGAAAGAACCACACAGATTGAGTGGACCTGTCAAGTCCAAAGACAAGACATTTGGGTAGGCCGCATAAATTACTCAAACTGTCAGACTATGACTAAAACTGAGAAAAGGATAAAATAAATAAAAAACAATAATACATATATATTTTGATACTGTTATAATATTCTTGATGTATTTTTGCGGAGTTAAAATAAGTTTATAGTATTTTTTTGTAAAAAAGAGAAGAGTGATATTAAACTCGTACGTAGGACATTAGTATGAAAGTGAATGCGTAAATTCCACCAAACATTTCACGCGACCTTTGAAGGATTACCCTGGTTTGGCCTTACACGCTTTTAATATTTTACCCTGGCTCTGCGACACAAAAAGTCTTGGGCTTGAAAACTTCCAGCGCTCCCTGTTCTAAGCCACCTCCGCCAATTGCTGGCTTTCAACTGCACCAGGTCCTCCTCATTCTTAATATTACTGACTGACTATATTCAGGTACATTTATTTCTTGACTAGTATTCATGTAAAATTATAATTTAACCTTCAATTTTAGATCGTGGCGGATGCGCGTTGCAATGCCAATCTGTCAGATGTTAAATATCTGCGCATCATTATCGTTCAATTTGAAGAGATTGTTAACACATGCGTGAATTATTCCAAATATAAGCTCTAGCTGTGAACTAAGTATGTACTAAATCTTATTAATGGTAGAAACGCAATAATCTAAATGCATATTCTTATATTATATCGGATTTTCAAAAATATGTAAAAATAAGGACTTAAGCGGACAAAACTTCCCGCTAGGCTTCCAATGGGAACTGACTTAATCTAGTCTAAACTGCAGCATCTCAAACCCATCAAGACTTAGACCATCATCTTCAGATTAAGTTTTTTTTCTAACCAAAAATATTTTAATCCTAAATGGTATCCATTCATTCGTCTCTTACTCTGACTCTGATGAAACGAGAAAGCTTTTCTTATAACAATCATGTGTTATTTTTATGAATAGGAGTATTTAGTAACTACGCTATTCAATTGTTGAAATGCTGGAAATATCCAGATATTCAGCGAATTCCTGGTACTACGCCAATTTACTTGTTGGCTTATTATTTATGTTGCATTTTATGCGCATAAGTTTACTAGTACCTATCCTTTAGTTTATTATTTTGTTGATACCTGACTTATTTACGTTGGATTAACATAATTAAATAATATATTTTAATACCAAAATTGATAAGCTGTAATAGTGGCTTAAAGGAATTAAACATAAAACAAACTCAGTAGTTTTAGGCTATGGTTCGGAGTCGAGACCTCACCGGTTTTGAGCAGTCGTTGTTTTGGTATCTTCTTTCAGTCACACTCTTAATTTCTGAAACTCGTGTTAGTGGCGCCGCACAATTTCCTCCATTTTCCTTCACCCTGTCTTCGGCAAGCCTCAGAATCGTAATGGTCTTTACTTGGTCGGTCCAGCGAGTAGGGGATCGGCCTCGAGGTATGCTGCCCTCCACTCTGCCAGTCACGATGAGTTTTTCTAGGTTAGGATTTTCTTTTGTTTTATTATAAAATTTCGTAAATTGGTTTCCTTACAAAACTATATTAAAACATAGTATAATTATTCCACTAATATTATTAATTACTCCCCATTACAGTGGCGTACACATCAAAGTACCTAAAATAATACGTCAAATGGGAGAGACTGCCCACGACACAGGGAATACTAGTGTGGGGGCTAGAACCCTTTCTCTTCTAACTAAACATCCTATTTTATTAAGTGTAATAAAGTATCTCTTTTTAAAATGTAGTTTTGTCTTATAAATCGTTAAAATAAATAATAAACTACTTATATTATAATGTCTAGGAATTGCGCGAGTATCGCGATAATGTAGACATTATTAAATAAATTCAGTGAGACCACAATATATGCTGTCAATGGAGTTAGGGAGCGTTCAAGTATTACGTCAAGCAATTTTTGGAGATTATCGACCCCCATGTAACGCGCCGTAATGTTTTTCTGTACCCAATAGTAAAATGTTTCGTGACCACCTAGTGACTCTTTATACCTAAAAGTTACCATTATGTGGTGTAAAGTACTGGAAAGTCGAAAATAATATTAACAATAACGCGTAATTCAATCCCCGCCCCGCATCGTAACGTTTTACAAAAGGACCCCCCCCCTCCAAAATTCGTTACGTAATAGTTGAACGCTCCCTTAGGTAAATGAAATAATAAATTCGCGTTCATATCTGTTATGGAATATATACGTTTAATGTTTCGTAAAAAGTGTTGATATGATTTTTTTTCATATGTTTGCTAACACGCGATCACATTAACCGAAAATAGTGTTAGTTTACGATAGTGTGCCGATGGAATGCTCACAGCTGCTCTCGAATTACCGGGAAGCGTAATCCGACTGCACTAAATTATAGTGTAGTAATGTTTATGTTCACCTAGCTTCCGCCACTATCGCTCGCAAATGTATATATATGTCATAGTATAGACCGATATGCAGACTCTTGCCGGAATCACTGGTTTTTCCTATGTTTGTCGAAAATTCTTTAGTCAGAGGCTAAAATACTTAATTTGTTTGGGCTTTGACTTAGACTTCAACACAAATCTGAGGATTGTCTAGTCAAATAAAACACCCGGACATTTTTTTATTTACTAGTATTGGCAAAAATAGTATGCTCCTACGTATGAACCGTGCCCTATAGGTATGTCTAGTAGTAGAAATACTAATATGTATGCTTTTAGGTACAAATATGTAGAGAGATTTATTTTATTTAAAAAGCAAGAAATATGTTCCTACATTAAATACTAAGTACAATAAAAAATATATAGTAAGCTACTATAACATTTACTTTATATTGTTTGAGTTTTATAAAAGCTCCAACTAGCTAAAAGCAGTATTATTATTATAGGAACTAAGGGAGAATAATTTATTCTATTCTAGAAAAAGCAATTAAGCTCCTGAAGCTTTTAAACACAGGTGGACAGCTTTGTCATACAAAAAACATGCACCAATCAATGCCTGGCTTCGTATAGAGAACGTAATTAAATCTTTTGTTCGCAGCCGCCTTTTCTCGCTCTAGTTTATTGCTGTTAGTCATATACCTAGGTGTAATAATGTCTGCCCATTTGTTAATTAATGTTGAAGAATTAAGCGGGAATAACGTGTGAATATGTCTCTATTCTAATATTCGTATACCAAATCTCAAAGAGTTCTTTGTAAATCCTACACAATAAAGTTGATCTTTTACACTTAAGTTCACTTGGTATTAATTCCTATGGCATAGTTTAGCATCGCTAAGTTTTTTATTCACTTAATATGTATTAGTTTTTTATATAAAGTATGTACGTATGAATTAAGTATAAGTTTAAGATTCACTAACAAATTTTCTTCAATGTTGCTTAACGTGCTAATATCAATTAAATCTCTAAAATGTGGGTCGGTTGACTGCAGATAAAACAAAAGCCTAGGGGATCATAAAGCTTTCATTATTACAAGTCAAGAAGCAAAGTTCCATTCGATTGGTTAGCATGATTAAAATGTATCACTTCTGTGTAGATCTATTAAAGGCTTTTGTTTTATTGTGTCGAGTATTGATATTCGAGAGTGTCAGTCAAACGTCAGTTCTCTCCAAGTTACGTGTAGGAAGCGCGGGTTTTGAATTATCAAAGTGATGTGATATTTTCCAATGTTGTAATTTAATTACGGCCAATATATAATGAGTAATGCGCCATCTCTTGGCAAAAAAATTAACACATATTTCTTTAAAATTACAATTATTTCGACGACTAATGAATCTTAAGTCGGGATTAAAAAATATTCATGAGCAATAAACGAATGAAACGTTTCTAATTAGTAAAGACTTTTAATTTTTTGTTGTAAAAAGGCGCGTACTTAATTAAATATTAATACTTAATAAGTTAATAATATTAACGACCATAATGCTATCGCGTGACAAATATCGACGGAGGTCTATACTCGGTGAGTTAGATGTAATTAAATAACAAATAGATATTAAACCACTTTAAAAAGTCGAAGCGTGCGTTCTATGCGTTTTAATGAAATTAATAGTTTTTAAATGACATTGTAATAGTTATGTAAACGTGTGTTAAAACAAAATACATCATAAGTACTCGCAATTTTCATATAAGTAATATTGGATTGTTTTAATAAACTCATGTCCATAGGATGGTAGAGCTAACTAGACCTATTGGAAAATTGTAAAATATATTTTTATATGAATGTAAAATGAAGCATTTGATTTATTAATTCGACTTGTCAATATATAATGTACTCAAGTTTTATTAATTGTTACAGGTAAGTTACACAATTCAACTTTAAAAGCCGCATTAAACAGTATGAGAATAAGGTAAGTTAAATAAAGTTTCAAAAATATGCAAGCAAAAAATTGCTCAAATTTTACAAGCATTTGTGGTTAATGTTTTACAGCGCCATCTATCGATATAACTGGGCATTACGTTATGTGCCGCTTTGAAGATGATCTTGTTGTTTGGCACTAGATGGCACAGATGTCGTCTAATCTAATCACATTGCGGTATTATTTTTTATTCGATATTTGCTTGGTACCGATATCTCGTATTAATAGAAAATTTAGTTATTATGGGTTTTACGTCACGATAATTTGTTAAGGACATATTTTTTTGTTATGCGCTCAGATTATATTACAATATGATGTTAAATAGATACTGAACAAAAAAAATATATATGAAGCTCTACATACTAGTAATAAAACGTAAATATTCTACTAGCATACAAAAGGAATAATACCGTAATCTCATAAAGAATCTTCCAAAACAGCCACGTGCGATCGGAAACAGGTGTTTTGTGTATTAAGAAAAGCAGATGCGATTGTCAGCTGCGTTACATGTGCGGTGCAACCTGTGATTTTTTCAATGATGAAAAAAGCTATCCTCAACTCAATCAATATCATTTCACTGCTGTACGTATATCCGTATTATTTACAGCGTCAGCGAGAGCCATATCAATATGAAATATAACTGCTGGATATTATGCATAAAGCAATTTGAATTAAATGTGAAGTAAATACAATGTGTAGTTCTCTTTCTGCCAAATTGTATATGTATCACCTCGACTTCCGTCGTTCTATGTAGTTTTTTTTAAGACAAAAATAATTATAGTGTTCTTAAGTGAAAATTAAGAAAAGTGTTGGCCTAGTGGCTTCAGCGTGCGTCTCTCATCTCTGAGGTCGTAGGTTCTATTCCCGGCTGTGCACCAATAGACTTTCTTTCTATGTGCGCATTTAACATTCGCTCGAACGGTGAAGGAAAACATTGCGAGGAAACCAGCTTGCCTTAGATCCAAAACGTCGACGGCGTGCGTCAGGCACAGAAGGCTGATCACCTACTTGCCTATTAGATTAACAAATGATCATGAAACAGAGACAGAAATCTAAGGGCCAAACCTTAAAAGGTTGTAGCACTATTGATTTTTTTTAAGTGAAAATTAATATCAAGTTTGAAATCCTTGTATGTTTCTAGTATCAAAAAAAAACGCATAGATTTTCCAAATATTTATTATAAATTACTTCGCGATTCAGTATTCAAACGTTGCTTGCTCAATTCTAAACACGGTGACGTGATTTCTGGTTTCTGGTACAAAAAAAATATTTTGTCAGAAGATGTCCGATAGAATGTTTTGCGTCATTTAATGATTTCTGCTTATTCGTATACAATCCTAAAATTATAGAATTACGACAATCCCATGATAAGAGCCGATTTCTAAGAAGACCAAGATTTCTGGCGCTGTGCCAATTGACTGTTACAATTGAGCGCCTATTGTAACCGAAGCGTTTCCGTGAAATATCAATCGAAATAGAAATGTTATTCAATGGCCGGGCTAGTCATTCATTAATTCGTATTCTCATTTTATTATATATATCTTAGAAAAACAAGGCAAATAATGCAATCAGAAAATATTTTCTATTTCAATAGACAATTGGATTTCTGAAAAGTCGTCTATATTTTTTTTGGGTAGGTAACTGATTAACAATTGACTGATTTAAAATCGAGTACCGTAGCTATATAGCTGTACTATTCAAGGTATATTCAGTAAGAAAACGGACCACCTCCTTGGTCAAGGTATATTCTTTAAGAATTTGGACGAGACGGGATTTGTCCTTGACTTAAATGCGTACTTGGCCCAAGTCAAAGAATCTGGTTTTGATTATGGAACCCATGATTACTTCGGAGTGGTAAGCTCTAACGCTGCTCTTAATCATGACTCAGAGTCAGGAATACGGGAACACATAAGATGAGAGAAGCAACATAGATATATGATTATATTTGGCTTCGTGATCGCGTAAGAAATGAGGCCATTCGTGAAAACACCGGAGTGATCGACGTTGTAAGGGCTGTCGCAACATCTAAGTGGCGGTGGGCAGGCCACGTAGCAGACATTAACAAGAACCGATGAACCAGCAGGCTCCTTGAATGGAGACCTAGTCAGAAGTAAATACCGTGATTTTTCATCATCGGACGTCGAGACAGAATACGAAATTCCACTCGTATCACCTCGAAGTCCGCCGTTCCACAACTGAGCGTTTTTCAATACATTTTTTGCCGCGCACCACCACTGCTGCCCACTGAAGTATTTCCGAACCAATTCGACTTAGGGTCCTTCAAGAAAAGAGCGTACCAATTCTTAAAAGGCCGGCAACGCACTCGCGAGCCCTCTGGCATTGAGAGTGTCCATGGGCGGCGGTATCACTTAACATCAGGTGAGCCTCCTGCCCGTTTGCCCCCTGTTCTATAAAAAAAAAGGGTGCGTGTACTTATGTTCGCGCGTAAGAAGTTATACTTCTTTGGCATTATTAAAAATAGTTTTTGATTGCATGCAAATAATTAATTACAATTAAATAATCGAGAGGTTGGCTCCCAGTGGATGCAGAGAGGCCAGTGCAGGGCAGGGCAGGGGGATAATGATGATGATGATATTTGGATAAACTTGTGTCAAATCACGTTAGAAAATATTATAAATTCCTACAATAATTATTGAATTTCTGATTTTCGAAATGGCCCATTAGCCCGTTGGAATCTCCCTTCATTATCGCTTTACCATTTGATTACTTGATTGCCTTTCACAAATTCGTTTGTAATGCAGTATTTATATTATTGACTGATCTAGTTTTAGACTCGAGATACACAGTCAAAATAAACAGTGTATTCTCATAAAATTGAGAAAGAATGCGACTAGTTTTATGGCGCATTTGCAGACATTCTAGCTCAGTACTACGTATATAAACCAGAAACAGAAAATTTTGTAAAAGAGAAATATTGACAAGCTTTTCCGTTTTTTAGGTTAACCACTGGCTCGCTGGGCAGAAGATTATTGTTCAGAGGGTCTATGGAAATAATTCTAAAGGGATCATTCCTATACATATTAAAGCAACTTCACTTTAAATGGTCGAACAAGTTTATGGATCTTGTGTGGTCACTGTTTTGTAGAGTTACTTGAGCAAAAGCTTTAATTCAAATACGCGACAAGAATAAAATAGTCCAGTGACTGTTGCTAAAGTAAAAAGTTTTTTTTTGCGTTTTAAAATTTATTTTTGTTTATTGTACCTTGAATTTATCTTGTATTGAGGTTAAGTGGTGGCCCTAAAGACAGGGGTTAAATAAGTACTTACTTGCGTTTTATAAGTTTGAGTAAATTGCGTCGAATTGCAACACGTATTTAGCTGATTTGCGGGAGTATATGTATTACAATGTTGATTTTAGAAAAGTAGCTCGTACACTATTTTCGCCTGTAGGTTGTGTTATTATTGGCTTCGCTAATTATACATGACTCCTAGCATTGTCTATTCGATGTAAACAGCGCTCTATGTAAACACGGGTAACGATCATCGGGCATTGTTGGAGGAAAACAGTTGATACTGATGTCATCTCAGGGTCTTAATCGCGTATTAATAAAATAAACACGTATGTAGTTGAAAATATATAAGGTCACTTCAAACCTAATATAATACACTAGAACAAATTTAATAGGCAAAAGGTATGGAACTCTTGTAGGTATTGAAAATTCATCCTAACATGCGTGTGAAGAAAATATTCGTTTGTCGGAAAACAAACTAAACGTTTGATGTGTTATATGTGTACCATTCATTTTTTTATTGATACTAGCGGACCCGACAGACGTTGTTCTGCATATTTCAAGGGATTAGGATATTAAACAAAGTATGGAAGTACCGACTGCAGCGCCATCTGCTGGACTTGTAAACCATCCACGCGAACGCATTCAAAAACACTCATTTAAAGCGGTCCAGTCGTTTAAGAGGAGTTCAATGACATACACACGTACAGTAGAATATATATATATACTATCGTAACAACAGTCAGCATAACTTAATATGGTAGTTACGTATTCTTAAATTTTCTAATTTTCGGCGCAATTTTTTCAATTATTTCTTTCATAAGAAACTTCTCTTATACAGGCAGACAATGACAAACACAACTAAAAAATAATTAGCGAAATCGGTTCAGCCGTTCACGCATGATGCCGTGACCAAGGGAAATAGGGATTCATTTTTATATATATAGATATATTGGTTAATATCTAGATCTAACATCTGATAGTTATTGTGCAGGAACTTATTATGTTTACATGCTTTAGATACTCATATAGGTTCCTCTTGTAACGGAACACGCAAGAAGACTGCCCAAGTAACACAAAACAACATTATAAGAAGCGTACAACAGCATGAACTTACGTGCAAAACAGTATATGAGCAGCATATGTAGCACTATATCAGCCGTTTATAAGTTTATAAGTGTCATATAAGCTCAATTTGGGCCCCAAATAATACGGCTTTGAGCATTTTTAAATATTATTAGTGCTGCTAACCAGCGCTTATAATGTTATTGAAGACAGACATTAGTAAAGTTGTGAGACAGCATATTCTAATGTAAAAAGCATTTTTTTAGATGTTAGTACAGCTTTTATACAGCTTTTTGAATTACAATGCCAAAGTTACGTTTTATTCTAAGGCTGAACGTTTTATTTTCTTTGTATAAAAATATTTGAAAAAACTTATCGAAACTTATATGTCCGAATTGATTATATATATTTCGTTTAGTGTATTGCAGTGCATTGGTGTTGTGCGGAGACGTTTTAATGTGTCTTCATTGAAAATAATTTATCATAAGGTAAGACAAACATCAATTTTATTTTGTTTTGAATGCAAATGAGTTGGGGGTATTAGTCTTATGTGAAAATATATATATGTTTGTGGCTTATAATTCACGCGCCGTCACAGAAATGCTTTTTAATAAAAAATAGGGACAAATTTAGAATCGACATCAGCTGACCTTTTGTAATTTTTTAACGATTTCAATAATTTTAACGTATAAAATTGTTTCTATCGATACTTCGCTTATAAGAAAAACATAATAAGTAGTATTTCATTCATATGTGTGTTATAATTTTATTTTTTATGTTCGAGAAAACAGAAAGCAAATGGCGTCATGTAATATTAATGTTTTAAACTTTCAACTAGTGTCTTTTAATGTTGTCAGTCTTATTATAGTATAAAAAAATAGCTTAAGTCATTCAACCTACATAAAAAATATCTAAGTGATATCTTTAGCATTATAGTAACACTTTTTAGGCATGTTATAATGTTTATTACCCTTATACGTCATAAAAATGGATTGCTATAGTGTTCATCAGGGTACCGAAATAATAATTTAGAATCCCTTAATTACATGATAATATAAAATACGTTTTAAGGGCACGCGTTATACGGGTACTTATTTAGTTTTAAGGTAAAGTACCTTCTCTATTAAGTCCTAAATAAGCTCAATTGTTTTTTTCAGATGCCTTTTAAAATTGTGCAAACGACCGAAAGGGGATCAACTAAACTGTTTATTGTTCCAAGCGGGTGGGAAAGTCAGCGTCAACTGCGATATCCAAAAAGACCTAATGAGTCTGCATTAGTAAGGAATGAAAATTCCAAGCCTCGCGCAAATTGGTCAGTGTTGCCTTGTAAAGTCAAACGGACGGGTTTATTAACCTATGAAGATGCTGACGAGGAATTGTCAATTATGATGCAGCATAGCGACACAGATACCGGCCCCACTATTTATGAAGCCCAAAGAGAAACCCAGCTCGCAATGTCAGGATAATTTTCATTTTCAAATCTTGAATGTACTACGGAACCACTTGCTAGAACTTCTTGAACGGTGCTTGGCTCATACACAACTACCGATTGTTCTGTATTTTGTGTATCAAGAGTATCATTGTTTGGAACACGTTTTTCATTACTTAAACCAGATATAAAATTTGAGTATTTCATTTTTATCTTTCTCTTTACTCCACCTGTTCTCTTAGTCTTTTTCCACTGTTTATTCATGACAACAACGTGACACGTGCGACATAAAATTACTAATGAGTATATAAATATACTAACGCACAAATGAAAATAATCATACTACTCATGGTTTTATGGCCAAATTATGACCTATAGTAATAAAATTAAATTTTTATTTATCTAAATAGTGCTGAAAGCTTTAAAGTAACAATAAAGTAAGAAGATAACAGAGCTAAAACTTTTGTAAATGTTTGGCTAATGCTTAGCTGTAAATAAGCATAAGAAAAGATTATAAAAATGCGTTTAATCTTAAAAATGTGTTAATAAATCTAAGTTCACTATAAAGTATTTCGACAACGTTTATTTAATGTATTAGGTTTTCTTATTTACTAATATAAGGTCTTAACCTTTGTGTTAGTGTAAATGCTGTTTAAGGTGCTGTATATTAAAAGTAATTAATGTTTTAGTATGATTATAAGCCAATTAACCTTATTTTTTAGACCATACAATAGCTTCATGCAATTTAAATTTTACCACATTCTACTGAAAAGCATTTAAACTAAGTCAAAACTGATTTAAAGTGATAGTCTGACTTTAAAACGTAAATCAGTCTTTACTTCAGTGAATATACAGATTACGTGTTACTTGGGTGGCGTAGCCACTTCTCCAATCATATCTCTAATCGTCGGGGCCTCACTCGGCATTCATAGGCGAATGCGGGACCTGCGAGTCCCGTCCCTACACTACGTGTCTTACAATTTTATCGCAAAAAACTTATCGCTCTACTGTCCTTTTTTAGATTTAAATAGCTTAATAAGTCGCTTGCGAATAAAATCATTGAAGTAATATTGTAAGCGTCATATTATCTTATATGGTGAGCTAAGGATTTGTGCGTGTTCATTCTACGCATTTTATTACGCAAAAGACGTAATTATTTATATGGGAAATGTTTAGGTTTCCATTTATGATGTCGTCCTCTGACGTACGTTTTAATTGAATATAAACTTTTGTTTCTTTCGCTTGAATAAGTTAAGACAGACTTTTGTACTTAGCAAGAACATTATATTTGTTGATATCTTACTAACACCATAGGGTTAGGTTGCAAGTAGTAATATATTCGATATTTATTAAGCAAGCAAAGCAAAGCTCTAAAAAATAATAGTACATAAACGTATTATTTTTTGTAGGAATCCTCGAAAATGCATTTTGTTTTCAAGTATAGACAATGTGTGGGTAATAAATCACCAAATAAGAAAATCAAAGACCTCCTCCACCTATAGTGATTTCGTAATACTTGAACGCCCCATACCTAGATGTACTCAAATACTAACTTGGTAGTAGATTTCTGTTCTCAAACTCGGCATTAGTAGGGAAACGTCGCCGTAATCGTCAAGCATCAACCAAGTCTAAATCGTATCGTGAAACCGGTTAAAATTTCCTCTAAACGCGTACAAGGCGAGATATTGTTCTCGGAACAAGAGTATAATGAAGTTAGTAGATCACAGACCGATCGATTTACGCCTAATATTTCTAATACGTACTAATAATAATCAGCCTACTTAGGCATTAATTAGAAGTTCCTAAACGGATTCAAATAGAGAAAGGAATTTTTTATCGTTTGAGTTGCCGTTCTTTAGATATAATATTATTATTAATATACTATTAGAATAATTTACTTAACGACTGTTACTGTACTGTAATACTGAATGTTAATTATTTAAATTATTATTATTAAAAAACTTCTTATGACTAAACTTTTAAGTATATTTCTAATAAAACTGCTGGTTGATAGGATCTATGTTACGCTTAAAGACATTAATTATTGTTGTTGATAATAAAGAAAAATAGTTTGCTTACTAAATTATAAATACTAATGTAACTTTGGAAGTTATAAATCGTATCTCTTTCCTGAAAAATAAACTTTTCCCGTAATTTCTTAAATCTAAGAAATTGTTTGAATTCGGACGAATCTATTCTGCCTACTTTGATTTCGCAGTAGAAGCAAAAATAGATGTTTAAACAAACGTTTCCGTAAAATGGTATTGCATTTCTTGTTCCCTTGTGCTATAAAGCTTTCTGTTAATACCTACTTCTATAATTAAAAATCGTCTTAGATTAAAAATTTGATCGTTAAAAATATTTATAATTTGATGACAAGGCGAATGTTGTAATGATTTTGGACATAGTTTAAAATAATATTTCGTTTCCTTTTTATTGGAATAAACTATTTAGTATTTTCTAAACTATTTGCCAATTTACCGTGCAATAAAACTTGTATTGTTCCTGCCTTTTGCTAAGGAATTTGGCTGACAGCACCAGACGCACTATACCATATGCTGACCCTGACAATAACATTTACGTCCACGCCAAAACGTCGTAAAGTATATTTCAATACATTGAAAACCCAATCATATTTCAATAGCAGTAAAATCGAATATCACAAAATAAGGAAATAGTTTTAAACCGTTTAACTGTACCATAAATCATATATTTCTCTCGCTCTATTGTTTGCAATGTTTTATCGCTGTCCCGCTCTAGCGATCATTCAATTTTAAGTGCACAGGTGGCTCTCGCTCGCTCTTGTTTATACCGCCAGTCCCAATTTGTAATTGATGCGGGGTGGATGTGTATTAAAAGTTTAAAGTTAATTGTTTTGTTCTAAGTGAAAATGTGAGAGATTCGTGTGTGATCTTGGCGTTTATTTTGGATGATTTAGCTATCGTGTAAGTTATTAAGTTTAAAGATGGTCATCGCTTTCAGTTTACAAAGTCGTAAAACAATTGTTTCTCTGTAGTCAATTATAACGAATAACATCAGAAGGATGTAGGTAATTATTTAAGGATGTGGCAAATATATCACGCAAATAGTAGGTAATAAATAACTTATTCTATAAAAAGGCTATCCGTTTTAATTGAAGTCTTTGTGAAGTTTTACTTTTGACATGGAAGCTGTGAAAGCTTTATTGAATTGTTTTTAAAGTTAGCTTTGAGGTATTAGAATGAAAAAGAGTGCAATGCTTTCCGGTTGAACTACTGTTCTCTTATCGCAAAGTCAATAAATCTTTAAGATCAAGAATTCAAGGAATTCATAAACGAATAGGTACAATGGAAAACTACTAGAACTTCTTCATAATTAGAAACAGCTCAAGCTTAAGGTCCCTATCTGCATAGGGAATCCCCGATGTAATCACGATAACACAACTTATCGTAATTACAAATTTATAAAATAGTTCACCTATACATGAAGGTACCTCAATACCTTTGATAATTAACAATAATATGTTGTAAATTGTAGATCGTGTAATAAATATATACATTATTAATTTTTTTACCTTAAATTGATTATCTATTCAAAATGCAATGAAAATTGTCCTGAATACGGGGAATAGAGACAAGAAAGTAAAGCAATTTTCCAAAACCTGGACAAAAATCTACCTTTTTACCTATTATTTAATAATATCGCTCGAAATGAGTAACATTATTCAAATTAACGTGTATGTTATGTTAATTAAATGTTTTTAAATTCCAAAAGATAAAAAGTACGATATTTCAATTTTCCCCAACAAAATCTAATTTCCTGTATTAAATGGCAATATGACATACAAGGACGTACAAACCGTGAGACATGCAAAAAACAAGAATTTAAAACAAAAACATATCTAATTTCAAGGTTGGCTGGTAGTTTTAAAAAGGATCAAATGATAAATCACTAGTCGAGCTGAACTTTTAAAAGTCCTGTCAATGTATAATTTAATTACCTACGGAAGAATTAGTGTTTGAATTAAATTTGCAATAAATATTTAATTATTCAAACATCTTGTTACGGCAAACGCCATCGTTTGCTTTATAGGATATTTTTAAACCTTTGGGAAAGAGTGCAGAGACACCCTAAATCGGTACCGCAACAGTTTGTCAAGAATGTTTTCCGACATTTTCAGAAGTATCTCAGTCTTGTGGAAAGATCATTGTTAGCCGTGACGTGGGCTCTCACCACGTGAGAACACGTGAAAGTAGGGAACTTCGTTTGTTTGAAAAAACAAAACATGTTTTCATTTGTCACGGGAAAAGTTTGAATAATAATTTACAACGGATAAAGTTTAAATACACACAAATTCTTTATTGATAAGCTTTTCTCTGTCTAGGACCCTTTGGGCCTTTGTTTAAGGCAGTTTTGCCCGCGCACCACCACTACGTGGAACCAGCTATCCACTGAAGTATTTCTTCACTGACGTCCTTAGGGAGCGTTCTAATTCTTAAAAGGTCAATGCAATCGCGAGCCCTCTGGCATTGAGAGTTCATAGGCGGCGGGCGATATCATTTAACATCCGGTGAGCCTCCTGCCCATTTGCCTTTGCCCCCTGTTATATAAAAAGATAGTTGACGTTCTTTTTAAATGTGTAGATGTCGAAAGATCTTGCTCTTATTCATTAACGGACTTTATACAGTCTAATAACAGTTGTATAACTTAAAAATTTGTGCCATTGAATAGCTATTTAAGGTTTATAACGTTATACGTAGATGTTAGTTAATGCTTGCTCGCAAGTCAATTTCAAGTCATGCCAGTCCAAAACCGTTGGTGACGCACGCGGTGTCGGGGCTATCACGGCGGTTCTTGTTAAGCGAAGGATTATTGTGACCGCGGATTCTTCGACCACGTTATTAAGAGCTGTTATGTCATATTAATATTGCTTCTATTCAAATCAATAATTAATTTCTGAACAACTGTTCAAATTGATATGTAATTTAAATGTCAAGCAACATAAATACATAATTATCAATTCAATAGCTTTAAATGCCGACTTCAGACCCATACCAGTCAACCTAGTAAGGAATTAAATATAGATTTGCCAAAGGGTAGCTTTAAAATCCATAGGTCAGGCTATATTGGTTGTCCGCGTCTCAGGACAAATGATCTCATACTTTATTTATGTTGCCATCAAGGCGATGCGACCGCCGCGCGCGCATACAATTGTTGGTCTTAGTATTTATTCTTCTTGGTTTCTATTGGTGTTCTGTGAAGATTATTGTGTGTTGATTAAAATGGTATTTTTTTTATTAAAGTTACACATAATGTATCTACAGCATATGTTACAAGTTATCTTTTCTTAAATATATGACAATTATGGTTAAAACCTAAATGTTAAAAAAAATGCCGTAGGGAAACACCGTCACAAAAAACCGACACCCTGAAGTTAGCTATAGTCAACATTTTAGTTTTTCTATTGTTAGTGTCGTTTATTCTACAAACGTAGAATAACATTTTAGAAAAGATTTTTATCTTGTTACGCCTAAGAAATATATAACATTAACGCGTATTCATAAGTACACACTTTTTTATTCTTTCTTTAATATGTTTTTTATTATAAAGTTAATTATCATGCGGGTTATATTTACGTTAGTAAACTACACATTCTAAAATATGTTTAACATTTGTTGAATCGCACAATTATTGATAGGATACGCTTCCTTCGCCTCCTAAAAGGCCGTTTATGAATATCCTGCCACTAAACCTAACTGTACTCACATTGTCAGTCCTGACATCCTGACTCATCCATAGTTACAAGCCAAATTGAACCGCGCTCATTTGCAATTAAGTTGATTATTGTTTGTGTCTAGAATCCCACACACAGCATTGTTTAATGGGAATTGGGTTATCTCAACCCACGGGAATTCATATTTTTATATCGAAACACACTTTTCGATATTAAAGCGTGGTTGAGAATAGGGTTTACGACACGCAATAAGCAATTGTCTCCGGATAAAAATGGATATTTATGGGACACGTAATTACATTCTAAATAGAATTTTAACAATTATGATTGTATTATTGTTATTTACTGATTTTTTTTATTTTACGACGACAACTTAATTATTGTATCCTGCTAAATCTCTCATACAATTAATAGATCAATTGTTACATAACCTATGTAAACATAGACAATTTGTCTCTGACGGTTGAAGAATAGACTTGATAGATAAAATATTAAAATTGTTTTACTGCTTTAGAAGAGGTTGTTTTGTGTTTTTTTTTCTTGTTTAGAATAAAATATTTAATATTCTCGACAAGCGAAAATATATTTATATAGAGAAAATAGAAAGAAATTAAAATTTCCAAGACCTACTTTTGACAAGGTCCTGTTACTGTTATGAATTACAAACCGTGACTTCCTTATGTTCTTACCGTGAATAATTCGTAATATACCGTGAAATACAGGTTTTATATTAAATTCGTAAATTATAATTGGTTTTCCTGTTGCTATTATCGCTAGTAACGTGATCATACGGGCTCGAACAATACGTTTTTAACCCATACAGTCATGTGTCTGTCACATAAGGGAGTGTGTCATGATGTCATAGGAATAGGGTCACAATAGACAAGAATATGTATAGAATATTTTAAATAACAAGTAATGAAAATAACATTTTTTTTAAGTAAGCAGTCGGCCCATTAGCGTAATATGGTATGTGATAGATTAGAAATCTGTGCTCTGCCCTGCGATTAAACTATAAACCACAAGCTCCCATCTTTTCAGAATGCCAAATCATAAAATGACTGCTTCGCGACTGATTTCAGAGCGACCGCCGATGCGAAAACTGCTGTGTGAGTTCGAAAAGTGAGTTACAGAATCGCAGGGCAGTAGTGTTCTTTGTTACTGCCGAGTAGGTGATAATACAACAAGACTTCCGCGTTACAATCAAGTGCCTGGTGACTGAGGTGCCTAGATAAATTAAAACGATAATTCTATATATATACTTTACAATGTATTTAAAAAGATAACAATAACAAATTGGCAACCCTAAGTAGCAAATGCGTGCGGCGTAAGTTCGCAAATTAGACTAATTTTGTGCGCCCGCGCCGGCTCGCTCTGTATGGGAGATGAGAATTGCTTCGCTCTTAACAGTGATAATTGTTAAGACTGTTCCTTTTATGTAGCAGTGAAGTACAATAAAAAGGAATCTTTTAATATTTATTTGTATAACCTGATACATGAGTAATTATTCGTTAAGTGGCGTTACACTATCTTCTCCTCTCTAAGTCTGGGCCTCAGATTTCTGAATCTGTTTCGCGATCATTTTTCAATCTAATAGGCAAGTAGGTGATCAGCCTTCTGTGTCACACGCCGTCGACTTTTTGGGTCTAAGATATGTCGGTTTCCTCATTATGTTTTTCTTCACCGTTCGAGCGAATGTTAAATGCGCACATAGAAAGAAAATCCTTTGAGCCGGGGATCGAACCTACGAACTCAGGGATGAGAGTCGCACGCTGAAGCCACTAGGCCAACACTGTTCTATTCTAATTATTATATTAGAACAGTGTTGGCCTAATGGCCTATATATCTAATTTTTCGTTTAGTTCAATTTAAACTAAAGCTAGTAACGCAGTCTTAATATTTCCATTGTCTCTTATATGTATATATACACGGTCTATATAATTTTTTGTGTCAAAAACTTTTAATTAAAGATAAAAATAGTAATCAAGAAAGACTACTTCCCGAGAATTTCAAAGGCAAAGTGGCATTCTTTGAATTCCTTTTAAAGTAATTTGTTTATTTAACAACACTTTGTTGCATTTCATATTTGTTACATTAAGATAACATAAATTAAGAAGGTAACGGGCGGTCTTATCGCTTACAAGATCTCTTTCAGGAAACCCCAGTAAAGAAAATGAAATACTTAGGTCTACTAATACTAAGTATAAAAAGTGCAATTATAATTTAAAAAAATTACAAAGAGCAATGTTTGAAACAATAGTTGTTATTTTAATTCGAATATTGCAGTATAATCGTTATAATAAACTTTTAAAGAACAGGATGGCTGAAAGTTTCTCGTTTCAGAGACCAAGGCACATTTTGGGAAGTAGTGTGAAAATGATAGTACACGTTTATAAAAAACATTGCGACACCAATGTAGTGTATGCGATCGACTTAAGCAAATTTAGTGGGAGGTAGTACTCGATAAAAAAACACACGTTTATTCTCAGTTTTAAATCGATCATGCTATTTGGCTGTCGTCCACCTGTCTGTCAGTCTGTCTCTCGTGTGACGATCAGGGTTATTGTGACTAACTCGCTGAACATTTGAACTTTGAAAATTGTTTTTACTTACAAACGTAGTCAGAACAAGTTTTCTCACGAGTTAATGTGTCTCAATTAAAATTACACAGATCATTTAACATCTGAGGAATTATTTTAAACAAACTTTTACAAAATGATTATAACGTACCTTTATTACTATATTTTAGTCAGTGTTACTTAAAACAGGACTTGAAGCTATATATAGCAATTGTTTGTGTAAATTAGTAAATAACAATAATCTAGGATGATGAAAAAAGTTAACACATGTGGAAGGAACTTTAGAGTTTATCTATATAAATATGTTGTTGAGCGTAAAAATCGAAGACGGCCGGACCAATACGAGTAGTTTTTATTTATTTATTGAAAGATTAGAAAAAATAAAAATTGTGTTAATTAATACTAAGGTTTTAACAAAAAAGCGAACAGTCGTCAGCAAGTATAAAACAAAAAAATATAGACTCGTTAATTTGTTAGTAGATATTGTTTTAGCAGTATTGTTATACCAGCAGGTGTTATACGAAGGGCAGTGTAATGTAGACAGGTGGGCATACAGGAAGGAGACTCCCGGTAGCCTAGACGCAAGGTCGAAATATTTGTTACATTCGAGGTCATTAAACGGGCACTGTAATTAATCTACAAGCCTAATTCATTTCTTTAAGTCGCTTTATCAAAATAGATATGTCGAATAAGACCTCAATTATGTAGATTTTTTAATTAAGTCCCGTAAACATACCCGTGATAGTGTCTCCGTCTGTGTAGAAATTTTAGTTTTGGCTCCGATTGTTTTATGGGCCACATATCCTTAGTAATCTCTAAAAATTTCTTATAAGAATCTGTTCCATAATAATGAAAATGTTTTGAAAATAGTTTTGTTACTATCAGCGTGGTTTGTTCGATAATACATTACATAATGTTAAGACCGTCTGCTTTTACGTTATCATCTCAAAGAGAACATTTCAATTGCCCCGAAGGCCGCTTAGCCATGTGTTTCATATTATAACTAACATTTGAACTGAACATATATTCTTCAATTCATAGTTAAGAATTTGTAGCAAATTTAAAGTAATGGTTACGTGAGTTTTAATTAAATTTTTAATATATATAAATAAAAATGAATTGTAAAATATGTTGCGAAACTCAAAGACTGGACCAATTCGAGTTTTTTTTTTAATTTATTAAACTTAGGTTTTTATGGACAGAAAAATTATAAAGAAAAATTCAAAATTTGGTTTTATTTAGTACCTACTTAGGTTTTTGGTCCGGATAAGCGAACAGTCTCTATGGGGTGAAATATTCCATATGTTGGTATGTAGCTATTAAAAAAGGTAGGCTAAGTAGAAAACACATTAAGGCAAATCGCAGTTTCCGGGGGCAGATTACCATAAAAATTAGACACCCGGTGTAATTTGTATCTTGTAATATGAAGGAACGAAAAATAAAATTTTTGTTTCCCTTTTTAATGTAAGAATTTGAAAGCTATATTTGAACTACTATCGACTATGATCTCATTATAATTATTTATAATTAATTTTTAAACCTACATTTATAACAACAGTCTTGTATTCAGTCAGTTTAATTATAGTAGGTACATAAGATAACATTTACATAATAATGTAGGATATGCTTTACATAACACGCTTAGAATGTCCGGGCATTTATCTAAACATACAATGCTGAAATATGAATCATTTCCTATTTAAATAAAACCACACTAGGTAAACTATTAATAATTAATAATGATTGTCATATAGTTCATCATAACTTCTAAGAAAATGTTTCAGTCAGTCAGAAATAATAATAAAATATTATTTTCTCTCCTTTCTTTTCATAACAACTACGCTTCTTCGTACATTATCGTCCTATATTAAATTACGTAAGTATACAATTTGATAATGTCCTTCATCCGAAATTATGAAGAGCAAGTTCCATAGTATATTATTTTTATATGTTTAAAACTTACAACCATATTCTGACCTATCGGCTCAAGCGTAGGGTGTGGATAAATTCTTTGAATCGTGTCGCGTACAATACGCATATTGTCACGTTCCAGGCTAGTGTGGCAGTGGCCTCAAATAGAAGTATACCCACGGCTAAGGATACCGAATATTTGTTACTAGCTTTTAATTTAATATACCAGGCCCTGCCCTATATAGGGATTTATACACTTAATAGTGCCTCAAGTTTTCTCCACTTATATATTTATTTCATCTTCATTTCTCAACGACATGTATTCTTTAAAATATTGAGTTTGGAAGGTTAAACTTCATCTGCATCACCTTGATGGCTGGAAGTCTTCCACTGTCCGCCTCATAAGACATTTTCCTTTGTGAACTAGCGAACTGTGGAATCAACTCCTTCTGGGGACCTTCCCATAGGAACTCCAATTGTTTAAGAAAGAGTATACATCTCCCTCTATAACCGGCAACTAACCCACTGTAATAAGTGTCCATGGGCTGCTGATGAATGCCCTTTTGGCCCTATAAACAAAAAGGTGTAGAAGTTTTGATCACCTACATTTTTCACAACAGTAAAACAGACGCAGGAAAATGTTTTCTGATAGGTATGGAAATAATTTAATAACGATGACACAAAACTTTATTTATTCTCACGATTCTGTATTTATTTTGTATTTTTTATTGAGTAAGATGTCAAGTAAGTATAAGTCCTTGAGAGGTGTAAAGTTTTAATTTAGCTTAATGCTATTACGTTTCTCAACTTCCTATTATAAATAACGTTTTGTATGTTAATGATATCATCATTTGGGCGACGTCCAATAGTACCTGTGCGTACTGCGTGATTTGTAAACAAATCTCGCTTCACAAAAAGGGCAACACCATGACTTCCGGTTGAAATAGATGGGGACTCCGAAACTAATAAAGTTTTGAACTAATATGAAAGACTGATTAAGCAAAATAAAATACTTAGAAACTTATATCGAATTAAAAAGTGTAACATGATATATATTAATTAGGTTTCACTGGTTATGTTAATCGATGGGCTGAAAAAATCTTTTTTTTGTTGATAGAATTGGATTTGATTATTCAATATTTTCTTCGAGAGCGATACAACGATTATAGCGGTCATAAAATTTTGATACCATGTTTCTAGTACGATTTGTCTTAAGCCTCAAAATAGGCTTTATCGCAGAGTACCTATTTAAGAGGATTGCTAGACTGTATCGTACCATAAGTTGTGAAGGCTTATTTACGTCGAACATCAATATATTGTAATTAATGACTTAAGTTTATTCGGCTGGCTTTCGCACGCATTTCCTCTGGTGGTGCCAGTAGCCCAGTACGTTCCCAGCGAATTAATTATTATTTTTTCATCCGTATTAATTATTAAATACATATTATATTGATCTATTCCTTTTTTTAAACACAGTTGTTTGTGGAATTCTATGTAATTTCATTTCAAAGGGAGTTCTATTTTTACCGTTTCCTTCCTTTAGCGTCGGATTTCATTTCATAGGAAGCCGAACTGACTCTAATGTTACTGGCTATTTTGAACTGAACGACTAATTAGGGATAATGAACGTTTGGGACGGGGGAATGGGTCTCAGCTGGGAGTTATTTGATGACATAAATGGATTGCAACTCAACATTTGAGTTTGTTAACTTAATTAATGAATACTCATAATTTTTACTCTATATGACTCACTTGAGAAGGCGGAGTTTAGTGTCCCTTATTTTTTATTATCAGCTGTTAATCTCCATGCAATATTTGTTAACCAATTGTTAAAGTTACCAGATATGTAACGCTGGGTGAAGCAATAATTAACAAAATGGTCTCAAATATTTTCTAAACAACTTTGGTAAAGTGAGAACAGATTTTTCAATTATGTATGTCTTATTCCAAATATTTATCTTGACTACAAATTATTAAAAGGAATTGTTGCAGTTTTTAGCCATACCAATAAAGCACTTTCTTTCTAAATTAATCAATGTTTAACATTTTTCCTTGCCCATATTGATTTAAACTCACTGCATATGAATCACTAGTTGTTCAGCATAAGAAATGTCAGTTGATCAGACGACAGCGGATATCTTTTGTACATTAATGATCTCATTCGAGACGTTTGATAATAATAAAAATGATAATTATTTATTTTTATAGCCTCTTGATTAAAAGTTCAATGTTATCACCTTTTGGTTTTGCTTCAAAGTTACAGAAACGCAAAGTAGAAAAGCGAACATCGCCATATTAATATAGAACAATAAAAAATGTTTAAAACATTTATTTTTCGTGTAAAATAAATATATTTAACATGAAATTATGTAACAGTTGGTATTAAAATAACCTCGATCATTCTTTAAACAACGTAAATTATCGGCAGTTTCAATATGATACACCTATAAGGTCTACTAATTATAATGAAAACCTGATAATTCATCGGATTACTAAAGATTAATTGTACGCTACGTTTTTATGAGTATTTTTTTTGGACGAAACGGCCATCTGGAAAGTTACATTTGCAATAGGTATCTACAGTATGGAAGGTAATTAATAAGTGACTTGGTAGTTTATAATAAAACAAACATTAGACATAGACATAACATTTATTACACACACACAGAAACACACTAAATAATAATAATAAAAAAAGGAATAAAGTTTAAGTGTGTAGTATTTGTGCGTTGTGGTTGTAACTGGCCCTGGCTCAGCATTATGCTGTGGAGCAGACGTGTTCCATAGCGTTGGTCATTCTGCCAGAGACCACAACAGTTAGCGCCTCAGAGGCAAAAAAAGGGAAAACATAAAGGTATATATTAATAGTTAAAATTTACAGTGGAAGCAAAGAAGTCTTGAAAGATTTGTGTGCAAAAGTATATAATGAATAAAGAAGAATAATTACTACTACTACATTACGAATCTTTTATTATTTTAATAGAAACTAAAAAAATATGAGAAATCCGATCATTGGATACGAACCCATTTTAAGCAAGGTGTAGCTGAAATTCTTCATGTGCGAATGTTCGGCCTTAAAACAGTCAATTGTCCTATTTGCGCTTAGCCGGTAGTTGTGTAATAGATAAATGGCACGGAAGTTTCCGTACATCCGACAGGACTCCGTTCAAAGTTATCTAGTTGACCTGGTAGCTCCCTGTTTTATCACTTTTGTAGCCGTAGTCATGTTGGTGTGGTGAATGATCAGAAATTACTACAATTTCTTACACCTTCCTGAATGAATATGAAAATGAATGAATCTTTACAAATATTGAATATACAGATTATTTTTTTCGATATTCGATATCCTAACTTCCTTCAGTATCATTGATCGGAACCCCTTCACGGGTTAAGATCTCCTCCAACTTTTTCCAAATATAATGTGTCCATGACATTCTTTCTCCATTCGGTTCCTGCTAACGCATCTATATCTTCTATCCATTTTTTATAGGGCGGCCTCTTCTTCCCCTTGGTCCTGTCCTTAAAATTGTTTTAGAACGTTTTGATACCTAGAAAAGTAATTAATCTTTATCCAAAACCTTTTAAGTAATCTGAAAGCGATGCAATACTGTAAGTTGGCTATATATTCAAAATAATCGCTGAGAATAAATCAACTATGATCTTTTCAGATATAAATGGATGCCAAAGTCATACAGTCATTTGTTTTTGTGACCAAAATAACCAGTACGAAACGTGATTGTGCGATTGTGTGTTAACTTATCGGATGCAGTGTTCAATTGTGACAAAAGTGAAAAATACAAGTGATTTTAATGTGAAGTCGGGAGAACTAGTGATTAACATATTAGTTTAAAACGTTTATATGGTCAGTATGATGTGGTTTAAACGGGACCCGAAGGTCCCAGAAAAAGTGGAGAATGGTTTGAACAGACTTCGACGTAAGAAACCGTCGGTTCTTAAACCAACTCGCGAGTCGAGCGAGAGAGAAACATCCACGGAAAGTGATAAGGAAAGACGTCGATATTCTGATATATTAGATATGAAAGTGTCTATGGGTATGTATTAATTGCACACAGGGGTCTCCAGTTCAATATGGTTAGTTTGAGCTCTAAGATTCAATATTAAAAAAAAAACACCGTAGTTTAATATTTTTCCCTCAGTAGTTTCTGTGGTTAACGACAACTTTTATTCTGAAGTGGAGACACCTAGTATATATTTGATTATTTTGAGGTTTTAGACGTTTTTATGCCACTAATATATTTGCTATGTATAAATGAATAATAAAAAATGTTGAATCATTAACATAGAAGTCTGGTCCAGATATTAATTCGAGTTTCAATGTCATGGTGTCAACGTGTCTGATGTCTGAATTCGCACCTAGATACATTTTAATCACATGCTTATGATATGATTAATTTGCTAATGAACTGGACGATGAAATATATTAAAATCAAGTATAAATCGACGTATAATTATCAATAAAACTCTTAAAGCCAGGTGC
Organism: Pieris melete; assembly: GCA_963693345.1. Taxonomy (NCBI): domain Eukaryota; kingdom Metazoa; phylum Arthropoda; class Insecta; order Lepidoptera; family Pieridae; genus Pieris; species Pieris melete. Next base: position 2,740,672 of record CAVNZK010000030.1, read on the forward strand.
TTGTAGATACACGAATTTATCAATCACGACAATTGATAAATCATCTCCATAAATTTAAATATTATTCTTATTTTAGTAAAGTAATTGCGATTAAAGAAGGTTCATCTTACACCGTTATTTAAACATAAGATGTCTCAAGATATTTCGCTTGTAATTTAGTTTCTCCCAAGCGAAACAGCAGGCACCGTCTGTGCCGCGTCTGTAAAAACTCGGGGTTATTGACCTCTGTTTGGAGTTTAATTGAAATTAAGTTAAACCTTAGTGGACCCTCGGTAAGGTATCAATAAAAAAATATATTGTTCAAATAAAATCTTAGTACCAGTCCGATAAGATTGCAGCTTAATCGAGTATCTAAAGCATTTGGCATTTGCAAATTTCACAATTATAAAAGAAGATTATGTTAACACTAAAAATATTGTTTATAAAAAGTTGTATATCTTTGTTCACTGGTTCATCTTATCAGTTCTTATCGAGAACGGAACATTAGATAGGATATATTATGTAATTTCAGTATTATGAAGATTATTTGAGTAAACAAAACAGCATGATTTAAATTAAACTTTTGCATAGCAAAATATAAATAACAAACCGAGGGCCTTCTGAACATAACACCAAATAATTCGGTATTAAGATTGTATTTAATTACTTTCGATAGAACAAATACTTTATTTTATTATTAGGTGAAAAGCCTTCAAACGAAAACTGTGTTTCGCCTGGCAATTGGAGTTGTACAAGATTTACAACGATGAAAACAGATCATAAATATATAAAAAATCTGGAAATACGCAATAAATTTGAGGCTTTGCGTGAGATAATAAAAATATATACGTTTAACCTAATTTACCGACCCTCCTGGGCTACAAATTTAGGTTAATTACTAGTAATTTATGAGAGGTATTTAAAAACTAGCAAATTTTATATGCGTTGCTTTAAATATAAAAAAAAATACCACGTTAGAAGGCTTGCACTATTTTAATAAAGGTCTGTCCTAATTTTATATATTTTTCTATTAATCTATTGCAAAATATTATTTTATATCAAAATTAATCAAAATATGTACTCAGTTATGCTTTCTTATTACAATTTATTGTTTTAGGATTGCTAACGTAATGTGTCCATTCATGCATACAAAGCAATCGATATTAAAGTGATGTTGTAATCGGTCATCTTTCGATGATATTCATTCAGAACGGGTTTAGATACTCGTAATTGGGTTTCGTAATTACTCACTCATTAATATTTAAATACATTACCAAAACTAGAAGAGAAAGCACAGCGCTTTCGCGATTACAAAACTGTTACTTTGCTTACATGGTGAACCTTTTTTGTCGCTAATCTCTAGAAAGCTTATTGTATGTTAATAACGATTTTACAAAGTTTTTAAATAATCTGTTTAAAGTGGGCTAGTTAACACCTAGTTTGTACAATTAACAAATCACTTAAAAACCTCACGAAAAACAATAGAGTTTTTATAATAGGAAGCATTTAATAATTTCGTACAAAATTCTATAATTACAGACTTTAAAATACATTGCGAGCTATTTATTTTGCATCACACCTACGTAGTTACAATACGTAGAACTATGTATTTTTACATGACTCAAGTGCAAATTATGTCATCAATAATTATAACGCATTTATAGCTTATCTTGTAATCACAATAAGATGGCTTTAGCTTTTTATAAAGCTAATGTTATTCTTCGTGTAATTATTTTATAATGACATAATCACCATCATTTAAAAATCATAATTTTAAATCATGTTATTACACTTTTTGTACTAGTTTGCCTAATGTGATAATAACGTGCATTGTCCTTCAATGCTTTTTATAATGAGTTTTTAAGCTAAATTTTAAATAAATTCATTTATGGAACTAAGTGGCATATGAACGTCTTAGAAACCTTTCAATCATCTTATGACTGTTAATAATACATAAAATTATACATTCTTAGAACGACGAGATGAAAGCGACGAATCCCTGTACGAATCGGCGGATTGTCAAAGTGACGTCATCTCTGCGAGTGATGACGCACTTCCCAGGCTTGGAAAAACTCCTACAATGAGTAAGGAATCCTTAAAACTGGCCGTCACAGACGAAGAGGGCGAAACCAGAATAAAAAAGGGTCATAGAAAAACAATGTCTCTTTCTAATCCTCTTGAAATTGTTAAAACCCTTGGAGATGAATGGTTTGATCATAAAAAGGAAGAGAAAAACTGTGATAGAAAGAAGTCCAGAGAAAGTCTTTGGAGCGAAGAAGATTCTTTACACGGTTCACATATTAAACTGGATAATAGAAAGAACAGTAAGAAAGAAGATAAGAATGAGGCAAAAGATGCTAAGCGAAAAAGTAGTAAAGGTTCTTCTGTATCAAGTTTTAATTTTCTGCGTCGTAAAAAGACTCCAACGTCGATGAAACCCGTTGAAGACGTCGTAGAAGTTGATGGAACTATATCGCCAGATGAAATTCTTAAGACTAAACTATTTTTAGAAGAAGAGAAGAGGTTTGCTTCTATATCTGAAGCGGTACCAGTTGAATCAGATTCTGAAGATGAAGCTCCTACAAAGAAGGTTGAGCACAGGAGAAGATTAAGCCGTCAAACTTCAAGAAGCAAGAGTAAAGTGCGAGGCAAAAGTCAATCTGTCAAAGTGAATACATTGAGGAAGTCCCATAGTGGAACGTTGAAAAAGGCTAAGAAAAAAAGTATAAAGGCGCCTATGAATAGGAGTCGGCAGGCGAGTATAGCAGAACCAAGTCCGATTGTTAAGAAGAAAATCTCGGATACATCAAAGCCGAATTCGTGGCTCTTCAGTAACAGAGGTAAGTTCAATTTGGGTTATTTTATTTATGTATACCGACAGAATATAATCCTACAAATTATTGTTTAGTTCGCGCTTGATAACATCCAACCATCTGAATTTTAAAGAAAATAACTGTTAATCTCACTAAGTAATTAAAAGTGGCTTTTACCGTTTCGAAATTATTTTGTTGAATATTTTTTATAAATATATTACGCACTGTTTAATATTTACCTGTTAAAAGGTAAAAAAATAATCCGTTAAAAACTCAAGGCGAGCAACGATCAGGGTGATGATTTAAGACATGTTTTGGAGTCTTAACGATGATAATACTGTCTGTTACAAGATTTACACTTTAAACATGATCTCAGAGTTAAGAGTTTATTCTGAACACACAACGAACATAAAGAGTCATTAATTATTTAAAGATAACGTAAATTGCAACAGCAGTATGTATAATATATTTACAGTAGTTAAAACAGTGAATTATTCTTGTTTGTGCTACCCAATGCTTTTGAACAAAGTATGCTTCATTTTCATATCCGAGGTGGATATGCAATTGCGCATCCCCCAAAACTTGTGCAGGGGTATGTGTGGGACTCGACCCACACCAGAATCTGCTATTCAGAGACCGGGTAAGCTATACCCCTAAAACCACCTTGGGTAGTTTCTACACGGAAGCGTTAGAGAGGCTTCGGGTCGCTCTCGCATTCAACCGGGTTCACTGTCATATTCTAAAACCTCCGCTGCAGTAGACAGGAGGTAGGAGATGGACATATCTTCTCCTATTTCCTTCGCGTCTAGGATTGGTCCTAGACAGCTCCCTTTCGTTCTGCTGTCTCCTGTAGCATTACTTGCTTACGGAAAGATACCACTGCATTTCATATCTCATCACTGCCAACAAGGTTATGTAGATCTTTTATCGTACGCTAGTTTTAATGTCGTTAATGCCATTTAAACCGTAATCCTTAGGGCCTATTGATAAATTATATTTTCTAAACGTAATTGGACGTAAGTTACTTTCGTTAATCTCAGCTTGACCTTATGTACCAGTTCGCCTTGTAGGGCCTATCTCATCCGCGTTTGAGCTGACGTGCGCGCTTAGATATGTAGCTAATGGTATGATTGTCGTAATCTAATTAGAATTTTTTAATGGCCAGCTTCTCGTAGATGATTTAATGCGGTCCTTCTTGTCTTCTTTCGTCTACATTATACTCAAATTCATCTACTTCCCAATTAAATAAGAATTTTTGTGATAGTAATGTAATTTTTTAAAGCAGTGTTGGCCTGGCCTAGTGGCTTTAGCGTGCAACTCTCATCCCTGAGGACTTTCTTTCTATGTGCGTTAACATTCGCTCGAACGGTGAAGGAAAACAAAGGACTTTTTGTGTCAGGCACTGGAGTCTGATCACCTACTTGTCTATTAGATTGAAAAATGATCAGGAAACAGATTCATAACTCTGAGGCCTAACCTAAAAGAGGTTGTAGCGCCACTGATTTATTTATTTTTATTAATGTTATTTTTGATAGTTCCTTTGTCTGTTATAAACAAACAAAGCTTTCGGCTTCGCTAGGTTCAACTAAATTTTAAAAACTATAAAATATTATTACATACTGTCAGTAGCAATATAATTTGATCGTATATATTATATTACTAGGTATTGTGGTTAAACCTTAAAGCCTAATAGAATCGGCACATCAAAAACTAAACAAAGCCATACGTTATAGTCACATTGATATTCTCTCCTACATATCTGTCCTAGATTCCCATTGATATGTCAAAGAAGATGGATCGCTGATGCTAATGCTCTTACATCCAAAGAATGACCGGGTTTGTCGTTAACTCTTTTTTCTTTGAAATGCTATTTAAACTTTTTCTATGACATTATTTTTGGTGATGTTTTCGAATCCACGATAATATTTATTATTGTAGTACAAGAATGGTTGCTTGGTAGGAACTTGGTTACATACCAAATGGTTTAGTTTTTTGATTCAAGCTAAAGCGACATTTTGGCAGTTTATTTGACCGTACATGGAGATATCTCTGCTACTCACATTGTGCAGAACATCTGGATAAATATCATTGTTAAATTGTTGGGTGTTTAACCTGTATTTTATTTAAATCGCCACCTGCATTACCAATTGCGTCAAATAAACGTTAATAAATTTTTAATGCCATCGTGAACATTGATCGTTAATGAACCGTTTCGCGTTGCTTCGAATGTTATGTACGTGGATTTTATTATTGACGAGATTTATATTCAGCGCACGAGTTCTGGCTTAGTCATCGAATTTACTTTGATGATCATCGTTGTGAGAAGAAACTAATTTATTTGAAACTGCTGAATTTACAAAGGCTGGCAACGCAATCGCAAACCCTCCGGCCTTGAGTTTCCAGCGTTTGAATAAACAGCGTTTAATATCAGGTGAGCCTCCTGCCCGTTTGCGCCCTGTTCTTAATAAAAAATACGAATAGTTACAAAGGTAATCCAGAATTATAGTAGGAAGTAATTATAATTTTATTAAGGTAGATTTGACTGAATGTATGGCCTTTGAATGTAATGCTTTAAAAATAATTCGCAGAAGAATAGCACGATTGTCCATATCATTATTCGGAATGGTTAGTGCAGTGACCACAAGCTGTTGAGGTCACCACATCTGACCTTGTCTCTCGATAAACACACCTTTTGTACACCATTTTCCTTGTATAATTTGGCTTAAGATTTTTAAGAGACAAATTTGTTTTCTTGATAGCTTGCATCAATTCTAATAATTTGAATGTTGATATTTAGTAATTTATGTCCTGTATTGGTTTTGAGATTCATTCCTTATGCCTATAAGTCTAAATAATCATCAGGGAAGAAGCGGTGACATGAATCACAAGCAAGGATTGCTATTTATACTCGCTTCCCGTCGCGTGTTGATGAAGCGATGTAGGACTCATGCGCAGCCGAAATGTATGCTTCCGGTGCGCGGTTCTATGCTAACTTGTTTAAGCTGTGTCTGTTATTTACTTTTAAGTTGTCTTGATTATTATTTAAGTGTTTTGTGTGATATTTAGTTATACGACATGGTTACTTAAAGTGGGCTATTTGTAAATAATTTATGTATACAACACATCTCTGGGCTGGTGCTCCCAAATAGCAGCTTCTTCCTATTGGGCTTGTCGAATTGTCAATCTCCATTGAGTCTCTTTGCGTTTTCTACAAATTGTACTATGGTGAGTGTTCTGAAGAATTGTTTGGGTTGATCCCTCCTGCCTAGTTTCCACACCGTACAAGACGTATCAATTCAAAATTCCATCAACATCACCTTGATGGCTAGAAGTCTTCCACAGTCCGTTTCACAAGGCACTTTTTTGCGAACTAGTGAACTGTGGAATCGACTCCCGGTTGGGGGTCTTTCATGAGAGATGTTACCTTTATTTTGTTTAGAGTGTACCTACTCCTCCCTCAAAGGCCGGCAACGCAAAATATGCCGCGATGACTGCCCTTTTTGGGCGTCCCGTAGGCTCATTGGTCCTTATTTAAAAAAAATTTGAAAATTACTTCTAAGCGGGGACTAGCGTTAAGCTTGTCACATCCATGTAATGAATAAAGCTGTATTATTATTAAAATATTTGAATGGCAATTAAAGTTCTCCTATGTTCTCATATCATAACACTACAGATGAATGTGTAAGATTAAGTTTTTTAAAGAAACTTATTTACGTAATGATCACATAACATTAGGGCAATTAATTCTTCAAAGAAACATACATATGCTCACATAAAATGTTACACATTTAAAATTTACAATATCAGCGTTACGATCAAGTTATTAATTCGCTGAGATGCGCCTTGTTTCGTCGAATTGATGTCGATCGCCCTGCTTGCGGACTCATATTTATTGCAATTTTATTGTGTCCGAATTAGCGAGATTACGGGTGATGATGGGCTACATGTTAGGACCTAAATCTATTGTTTTATGTTTGCTACTAGCACATTGAAGTAAATTTTTTGCGGTATAAAGTTAAGTGTCCCACACTAAACAACAAAAATAAATCAATAAATACTTAACTGTTAAAAAATTTGAATCCCTGAAGTTTTTTTTGACATTAGAGTTTTGTAAGTGCCAAGTTGATTACTTGTATGCCGTGAAGTTATAAAGATATGTATTTGAATGTTGTGTCTTATATAAGAAAATACTATCGATACAGTAGCAAAAAAAAATCAAACACATTTTCTAGTTAAATGACATATTTGTATTTCAATCGTTGCGATTAAACTACTCAATTGCTTGCCACTGAGGACAGTATGAAGCTTGCGTGGTGCGAGTGAACTGTTATCGCGATTCGCACATTTCATGATGTGCTGCCGTCTTTAGGACGTTGCCCCCCACCGGGATGTGCTACAAATGTGCTCGTTTTACTTCATAATGTCAACCCATATACGTCGCCACGTGTCCAAAAGAAATATTTACTTTACGATTATTTAGAGAGGTACCATTATACGCCGCCGACTTGCGACAAAGATATACTTAGTGCTTAAACGATACACTAATTTCATAAATCGTGGTCAAATCCTTAATAAACCCTAATTATAAATATTCGAATTCCTGAAATGAATTATTATACTTGACGTCAATGAGCAAAACACTAAGTTATTGGAGCAAATAAATTTAGGTTACGGCGATGCATTGCAGTGCACTCTGAATATTATGTTTGTAAACACGATTTCCTGTTGAAACAATAACTATATGCAAAACGGGTCCCGCTCATGGGTTATGGTCGTGAAAGACAATGTAGGCGCTTTGTTGACAGTATTAGGCGTTGAATAAAAATACCATTTGGCCATATTTTTAAATATCTATTTATAAAATAATTAAAACGAAAACGCTGTTTATCTTACATATATGGCTCAGTCTAAACTATACCCACACTGAGAGAAGAAATTTGTTTGTTACACTTTTTTAGTTTAGATGTATACTTTTAGATATAATCTTCGAGATTTCTAATTTGTCTTAGTTTAATAGAAAAAATCAGCATTCTGTTGTATATTATTATACTTATTGTTAAATAATTATGATTTTATTGCAATCACTGAAACATGGCTTCTTGACAGTATTTTAAGCAGTGAATTATTTGATTCTCGTTACATAATATGGAGACGACGTGATTATGCGCGGACAGCGCAGAAACTAGGTGGAGGAGTATTGTTAGCGGTGCGGAAAGATTTTATGGTTGTTGAGCGGTCGGAGTGGAGGAGCTCAGCAGAGGACATTTGGGTGACAATCACTTTGAAACGTAGGAACCCTTCTATAAACTATAATATACATTTATGTACGGTTTATTTGTGTAATGAAGGAAGCGGCAATTCTTATAAAACACAGTTGTTAAATTTTTCGAATAAATTAGGTGAACTAGTATTGAGCCACCCCTCGGACGTATTTCTTGTAACAGGTGATTTTAATTTCAAGGATGACATCAATTGGGTTAGGTCTGAGGGGTCTACTGAAATGATACCTATCGAATACAAATCTGATTATCTGAAAAAATTTCTTGATATTATTAATACTTGTAATTTTTGTCAATATAACGCACAATCAAATATTAATCAAAGAATACTGGATCTTATATTCTCTAACTCACCTGTGAATGTTCAAGCGTGTATGTCACCCTTGGTTTCAGAAGATGAACATCATAAATCATTAATTTTAGATATAGAATTTGTTGAAATACATACTCTAGAACAAGTTAAAACCTTAAAATTTTTATATAACCGCGCCGACTTTAATTCTATAACATCAGTTCTCAACTCGATAGACTGGCATTCTTGTTTGTTTAACTGTACTGTAGACGAAGCACTGACTTTATTATATGATAAACTTTATGAGCTACGTGATAAGTTTATTCCGTCCAAATTTGTGTCAAAATGTTTGTATCCACCATGGTATAGTTCTGCTCTGATCAAAATACTAAAGGAAAAATATAAATATCACAGTAAGTACAAAACTTATGGTAACATTGCGGATTACTTATCATTCTCAACTCTGCGTGAAAGGGCAATCACAGTAGAAAACAAGTGCTTTGAGGTATATATAGACAGAATTGAGGCTTCTATAGTTCGCGATCCTCCTACCTTTTGGTCGTATGTGAAATCCAAAAAAATGTCCAACTCTTATCCCAATTTTATGTTCTACAAAACAACTGGTGCTACTGCAGATTCTGGTGTAGGTATTTCTAACCTGTTTTCAAGTTATTTTGAGTCTAATTTTCTTAAACCTAATGACACTGTTAATGTTAATAATAGTCCTGTTCGTTGTACTAGTGCCGTTAGCATCTCTACTGTGTCAGTTACACATGCGAAGGTCGAGAAACTGATTCGTAATTTAGATTTAAGTAAGGGTGGTGGTCCTGATCTCTTGCCCCCAGTCTTTATAGTCTATTGTGCGTCTGGCTTGGTAGTACCTTTGACCATTATATTTCAGCGTTCGCTCTCAGAAGGCATAGTCCCGAAGATATGGAAGAGAGCGTATATAACACCTGTATTTAAGAAGGGCGATAGATCTAATGTTGAGAATTACCGCCCTATTTCTAAATTATGTTTATTCGCTAAAATTCTTGAAAAACTTGTTCACAATGATCTATATGCGGCGCTTAAACCTTCTTTCGGGGTAGAACAACATGGTTTTCTCAGAAGCAGATCAACCGTCTCGAACCTAATAATAGCGAATGATTTTATTACTGAGGGAATGGACAGTGGTGGTCAAGTTGAAGTGATATACACGGACTATACTAAATGTTTTGATAGAATTGATCACAGTGTTCTCTTATGCAAATTATTGGCTGCAGGTATCCATGGTGACCTTTTCAGATGGTTCGCATCCTACATAGATAATCGCTGTCAGGCTGTTGTACTGCAAGGATTTTTGTCTAAGTGGGTCTCCATTCCTTCAGGAGTTCCTCAGGGATCGATCTTGGGCCCTTTAATGTTTATTCTGTTCACACTGGATGTGGGTGATTGTTTCCTCAATTCTAAAATATTACTGTTTGCCGATGATATGAAAATCTTTAAGTTTGTGCATAACACGGATGACATTAACCTACTGCAAGCCGATTTGAATAGATTTGAGCATTATTGTGTCCTAAACAAGTTGGAACTCAATGTGTCTAAATGTCATCACATTAGTTTTAGCCGTAAACCTAGTTCATTGATAGGTAATTTAACCTTCTATAATCAGTCAATTTCTAGACTAGTAGAAGTTAAGGATCTTGGGGTCATCCATGACAATAAATTGCTATTTGATAGACACATTGATAGTGTAGTTTCCCAAGCCTCTAAATCCTTGGGTTTTATCATTAGAACATCAGCTGTCTTTAAACATTTAAAAACTATTAAAATATTATATTGTTCTTTTGTGCGTAGTCACCTAGAGTACGCCTCACAAGTCTGGAATCCTCAATACCAGGAATACAAGGCTCGTCTCGAAAATATCCAGCGACGGTTCCTTCGTTTTCTTGACTTTAAGGCCCACCAGCATTCTGATGGTTACCATCACCGTTGTCAACGGTACCATTTTTTGCCCCTTGAAATTCGAAGGAATATATCTGATGTATGTTATTTATTACAGATTGTTAGGGGATTCGTTGATTGTCCGGAGATGTTAGCAAAGTTCAACTTCCGAACTGACTTATTATGGTTCAGACACCGCCCTCTTTTCAAAATTCCTCTACTTAATACCAACTATAGAAAAAATACATTTATGATTCGAAGTGTACAGACCTACAACCAATATTCAACCCAGTTTGACATCGATCTTTTCTGTTCTTCCATCGACTCTGTGAGACGCACACTCACATCCAGCTATTTCCATTAGTATTTCCATTAGAATTTCCATTAGAATAGTCATATTTATTTATTATTTTTTTTAATTTACTAAAGTTCTTTAATTGTTTCATAGTATTATAAATTCATATATGTTAACTTTATTCCTCCTATCTCCTTAAGGTATTTATGGATTATCTATAGGTGGAGATTTGTAATTAGTACTGACTTTATTTTATTGTAATCATAATTTACCTTCTGTTAAAATACTGTAAATCTTCCTAAAATGCAATAAATAAATAAATAAATAAATAAATAAATAAATAAATATTTCCGCGTTACGTAAAAGGAAAAAGTTGCGTTTATAAACTTTGGATTTAGTAATATGTATTTGATATTAATTCGTGACAAAACAGCAATATGGTTTTGTGATAACAATAAGATCTTCTTCAGAACGAAAAGATCATTTTAGTTCTCAAAAAGAGAGAGTAGAGAGAACTTTTATAAAAAACGTAGATAAAGTTTAGTTTAAGTCTTGTGTATAAAATTATACTCAATTGCTTCATAAGAAAATCCATATTTTGCATGTTTATGAAGAATCGAATTAGGGTCGATGACCGAAGCACAGTTGAGGGTGACGCTCGCGTGACTCATCATTTTTGGTGCATCAATTAATGAGCTTTTTGTGCTCCCATGTGACGTAATGGGGAAACCGGTAGAGAAATTGATTTTCCCTCATATTTCTTTTATTTATAGGATATTTTAAGAAATTTATTCTGGAATTAAATAACAGTTAAAACTGCATATGCTTAATATATATACGTATATACCAATAAAAAAATGATATTTGCAAAGATTCGCAAATTGATATTTTCCTCTCTGACAGCCTGCACTCTGACAATCCTTGAACCATTTTGTAAACAATTAAACAGTTTTTTGTTAATTGTTTCTTACGTTTTGGGATTCACCATAGATCTAGTATAAAAGTGCTCTTCCTTAAATCAGTTGTTAACTGAATATCGTAACTAATTTTGCATCAATATTAAGTTTTTATATCATAAAAAAATTCGACCCTATAATTAAGCGATTCTGAGTAGTTCTTAGTCTCACTTTAGTGAACCAATTAACTAAATTTTACCTTCAACGTTCTATCAATCGATAATAATAGCTTTGAAGTTCAAAAGCAAGTGCATTTGTAACTTGAAGGTTTTCTTAATTCGCGACGCTTAGATCATCGCTATTTATTGTGCGTTTCATTACCGTGACATAAGTGACGATTTGTATACGCGGCTTTAAACATTTTGTTATTTCTTTTCCTCGTCATGATTTCACATTGTTTTTTTTAGTGCTTTTTGGACGTAATTTTAATATATGTTAAGAGGAATAATTTGAAATTTATCATATTTAATCCTTTTCCAATGCAGACGAAGAGGTCCAATTGGTTACGGTTTTATAATATTCTTTAGAATGTAAACTTACGCTATTCAACGATAGATGGCGCTGATTATAATTTTACTAAATTCCTAATTCGTTACATTATATGTATGGTGGTTATGTATTGATATGTATGGTTGTGTGTTTCCAGGTGAATCAAGGCGTGAAGGCTCGACAGAGGAGCAATCGACTCCCGATATAGACAACGATGCTGGCGAAAGTAACGCCAAAGAAGTACCAGAGAAGGAACACAAGTACGTATTTATGCGCCACATCTGGCTTTCACATAACCATTAAGCTGTAGAGTTCACGACGACCTTTTTCGTAGTATTAACTATATGAGATAGTTCATTATCGAAGAACGCTAAAGTAGAACCGGAACACAACAGATATATAAGTTGGTCTGGGTTTAATCTATAATATTTATATTATGTCTTATCCACTATCCCCTTTTTTATGACTAGTTTAGCTCATTCGTTGCTTGATTACACGCCATCTACCGATAAGTTTATTTAAGCGCATTTAGTTGTGAAATGTGGAGTTGGCGCTATTACTTATAAGATGGCGTTCGTATTCAAGAATCGATAGATCTGTCAAAAGTATTGTATTTTAGGCGCTTTTTAAGACTTGCACGGGTTATGAGGTGTGCTCAGTTCTGCACCTGTTTTATTGATAATTTTTTAACCGCGAGTTTGTTTTCAACCATATTACTGAGTATATTCACTGTTTCCAAACATCCAGCGCCATCTAGTTTGTGAAAATGTAACAGGTCATTTGTATCTTAGAAAACTTCGACCAGTTCAATATATGGAAAACAGATAACCCCATATTGTTCGGCGCCTTGTTAATTGTTTTCCCTCAAATCTCAAAAACATCCGCAAATTGCATTGCAACTCTTTAGTTTGTAAGAAATTTCAGACACCAAAGTTGTTAGCGGATTTTTGGGTTTTCATTCCTTTAGTTTATTATTTTCTAAACTAAAAATATAACTTATATTTTCTAAACTTGTTCAATTAAAATATTTGGTTTAAACTGCAGATTATATAAAAATCCCTAATAATAAGTATTATATGTTATAGCTGGCGGGGCTCGAGTGCGACATCGCGCGGTGTTAACCGAGCGGAGAGTTGTCGCGAGCGTGACGCGCCTAGACGAGGCAAACATCGCAATGCATCTGATCCTAACCGTCTCACCGCACATCCTAACCAGTGAGTTTTTTTTCTTAACAATTTTTATATAATATATCTGTAAAGCTTCTATAGTGTATTGACCATTGGCGGGAATTTGGGAAGAGCTGTTGTGAATAGGTATTTTTGCAAATATATATTTCGACATTTAATAAAATTTAATAGACATCATTCATGGTAGAATCCGTTAATAGTGACTGAAGTCTCTCGTTTCTTTTTAGTCATTTTATTGATAACAATCAAGTATACAGTATTTACAATTTTCTTAACCTATATAAAGTAATAAAAAAATTATTAAAAAGAAAATCAAAACAAATTTAAGAAGTTGAATCAGAATGTAATAGGTAATTTTAAATTTTATGAAAAATTACAATATACCGTGAAATCGTTATATTAGGATGAGTGAATCGTGGGACAAACACATTTCTGTATGTTTTGCGTTTATTTTTCATAGATTTATAATTGTTTTCGGGATTCTAATCCAGGACGATCAGCCTGCGTTCACAAAATTTTTAACCGATATACGATTTATATGTATCCAATTTCCGTATGACTTCTCAGACAGCCACTTTGAATTTCTTACTAAATTCCTTAAACTTCCAAATTAATCTATCTCGAAGCAAACATTAACATACCGTCTGCGAGTATTTCTCTTATTTTCACTATCAGAATTTAGATTTAACTAGACATTATAAGAGCTTAACTGACCAACATTTAATTTGAACTCTGTCTTGCTATAAATTAGGTCGACTTTAAACATTTTCGGTTACTTATGCAACAATTTCAGTTGATTTCATAAATTAAACTTAGATTTTGTATGGTCTGGCTCATTGTTAATAAATGAGCTTTATGACGAAAATATATGGTGGTTTTTTCTGTATGTATATTGTATACTTTAGTAACTATTGTTACAGTATGCAAAGTTTAAGTATTATATAATTCGCAATTTTAAACACATTTTATTAGTTTTTCCTCAACGGCAGTTTTTTCCCGTAATCGTATTGAAGCAGATATATTTACGCCTTTCATTATAAGAGCGGGCGTACACGGTCTGCTCGAGCAGTTAACGGCTGACCGACGTACACGGACCGCTCGAGCGGTCGGCGTTGACTGCTTGAGCAGTCGGTTGTTGACTGCTCGAGCTGTCTCTACCAACCGCTCGAGCAGTTGAATTTCTACCGCAGTCTAGTCATGGATTCAGACAGAGAGACACTAGACGCCGCGAGGCCAGAAGAGAAGGGAGGGGGAGGTCGTAGAGCTGTCGACTGCTCTAGAGCTGCCGACGGCTCGAGCAGTCAGTGTATGCCTTGCGACTGCTCGCGAGCGGACGACAGCACGATGGAATTTCATCATGTAGTTGACGGCTTGACGCGGTCGCGACTGCTCGAGCAGTCGTGTGTACGGCAGCGAATGAATGGCTATAGTTCACCGCGCGGTCGCGGCTTCAAGCAGTCGGTCATAACTGCTTGAAGCAGTCCGTGTACGGCTGGCCTTAAAGCTATTAGCTTTCAGTGTTTTGCTGGGAGTCGATCTTGGGTCTCCATGGTTGGCAAGAGGTATATTAAATAAGTTTCAAAAAATATTTTTAAACATTCATATAGGTAAATATTTTTCTACAAATTAATTCCTTTGCTCGATTTAAGATTAAACTTGCAAAATATAAAACTCGCTTTTCGTTGAATACAGAATTTACCTTAATCGATAAGGTGCTGTAGAAATGATGTAATATAACAATACACTTAATTCCAATGTCCGAAAGTTCATATTGCAAAATCGCTCCCATTACAATATTTGATCAATGCGGGACCGTTTTACTATTATCCTGAACGATGAAAAGACTACCAAAGTGCTAAACCTGAACTATTTTTATTTATTATTTACACTCGACATATTCTATCCAGCTCTCTTTCTCCCTTGGGAATGTCTAATTCATCGTTAGAAGGGTAAAAATCTGTCTAAATACTAGAATATTTTACAATAATTTAGAAACCAAAATTGTCTTAAAAAGAACATGTCTACTGTTATTAAATATAAATGCTGTTATCAAATCATATAAAAGATCGGAACTAAGTCTTTATGTACCAGTATATTTTTACTTGGATTATAAACTAAAGTGAGTGTCTTTTAAACTGGTCCGAAAGGCCAGTGTAAGTTGCACCCAATTGTTGCCTAGCGGATATCTCTTCAAGGGTTCTACGTAAAACAGTCGGTTTCAGGAATGTAAGGTGATTTCAGGCTTCAGCTTTCAGTCTCGCGTTGAACGCGATACGGTACGCGCGTACGTTGCGGAGTTTTAGTTAAATATTGTGAGTTTATATTAAAACGTGGCTGTCTATTGAATATAATATGTAAATGTTAATGTATATGATGTTGATAGATTCTTTGAAAATCTTACAACAAACAAGCGATGCGTTGATTATCCTAGGGATGTCGTATATTATCGTAATTTTGAATTTAAACTAATATTTTAGAATAATTATAATAATGTAGTAATTGACTAGATTTGTAACTATTTATCTATAATTATCATAGTGTAGTAACGATATTCTAACATATTGACGTATTATTAAATAATATCCAAAAACATATTATTTAGTTATAAATAATAATCCCTTTTTACAAGCTAAAATGTAACGCTGATCTCTCTTATCTATCTAATTTTTTATATAACAAAACGGGAAGAGGGCTCATCTGATGTTAAGTGATGCCCATGGACAAACACATTGCCACAAGGCTCGCAAGTGCGTTGCCGACCTAAAATCTATTATCAAGGCCACACATTAGTTCTAGTTTGTAACTTGTTTCTTTTTTCGCATGTATATAAGTTGTAGTGCGGCTATAAATATGTATGATATTCGATATTTTCACTGCATGTGCTAGGTCCCTGATATCGATAGTGTACATCACTAGCACGCCTCGCTAAAACAATAGCCTCGATACACAATAGGGACGTTGAGCGTTGTTTTTATTTAACACTATACAAAGTGTAATACAATGTATCTAATATAAGATAGTGAGTAATTAACAATATAAAGCAATTAAATTCTCTTTAATTGCTTAATTTCGTATAGATAATATGAATTCATGCCCTAATTTTTTGTTTTATAAAGAATTATTTTGCTTTTACAAGTGTTTCACATTTTGTCTTTCTAAGTTAAAAAATGTTAGATTTCTGATTTTTTAAATCACCAAACGATCGCCTGTTAACGCCTTAATACTATCAAAAAAGAATTCTATTAAATGTGTGATATTTAAAACTTTAGTCGTGATATTTGTTTGTATTGTCCTGCGTCAGCTACATTGATTTGCTTCAACCGAGCGGTTTCCGCGTCTGCACCTGATAAGCGCTGTGGGAAAGCTTTGTGAAACTTCCGATTGAAACTATGCTTTGAAACACTGTTTTGCGAACTAAAATGATATTCATAGTAAATGACATTTTCATATTACTGCTATTTAGTACCTGCTTATTTATAATTGCGTAAAAAAGATCGTACTTACTTGTTACGATACTAAGATAGCTTGCCTTCTCGTTAATGAGATGAGGTTTTTAGTAGCGTAGAATTACGAATATAATATTTTTTTTAATGAGAGATTTTTGCTATTACATCCGTATGGAGTTCTCGTTATCCATCAGTCTAGACGTGGTGTTAAATGTCAAAAATCAGATCCTTAAAACATTACTTATGAAAGGGAATAGAGCTTAGAGCGATTCGAAAATCCGAGAGCGGTTTTTCACGTCTCAAATGAAGTAATTCGGTAAAACGCAATGGTCGCGCGGTGCGCTATGCAGTGACGCCCTGGATCACTGCCAGGAGATTTACTTTGGTATAATTTAGAGGCTTGCGATGATGCGTTGGCGGAGATTGTTTTCATTTTCGTATTCTGACTACGTGAAAGGACAGAATTGGAATTAACTTTAACTAATTTATAAATTTGGAATACACACATTGGAGTTGAGCCATTTATCAAAAGAGTTATTCTTACCTTAAAGTTCTCTGTCAGTCTAAAGTTCCGATTGAATACCATTACCACCTTCTAACCTTACCATACATCTACCAAATATTTGACATATTTTAATTCCCAAGTATAATTATTATTGCAATGTAAGTGGATAGACAGAAAAATAATTAATTAGTAATCCATTTAAATTCCACCAAACGTCAAATGATGTATTTAATATGTTCTTAAGTTAATAAAACCTTAATATAACCCAAAAATATACTTGTATATAGTCGTCATGTGGCAGATTCCAAATAAGTATATCAATATTTTAATCAAAAACTTTAATAAAAATATTGATATATTTTACATCAATCTACCAAGTTACAGTAATTTTTCGTATTTCGTTCGCCTATTGAGGTTTAAATTTAGATTCTAATATAATTGATGTATGTAAAAATTGCGACGGCATATTTTCTTGTAAATAAAAAAATCGCCACTCGCTTACCGTGTGAGCCTTTAAAGTGTAATTTATAGCCAGTCCACTTGTATCGGCTTTATGAGTATGGGCGCCCTCCGATTGCGACGGAATTCGGGAAATATGTGATTCTCTTAATTTGTGTATATTGTTCCGGTCGTTTACCTTTACGAGATATAAATAGGTTTTAAAGTGTGCTTATTTTTAAAATAACTAAAACGATTTAAAGAAATGGTCAACCGTACTTAATGTTGCAATGTCTCTGAAACTACTTACTTAAAAATAATTAAGAGCTTGAAGTTGACTGTGCCTCTGAGACAAATATGACACTCCCCTTCTATCCTCACTATGTCCATCAGTTATGTAATAAAATGTTTCTTAATTTTGTTGGAAATTTACTTAAATTTTTTGTTATATTTCATAAAAGAATGAGCAATATCAAACTCGTAGCTGAAGAGTATTAGTAATCGTAAAAAATAATAATAGTAAACTATTTATTTCGCTTTAATGATTCTTATAAATTAAATTAAACGTAAAACTAGACTGTGTCTTGCAAATAGAAATTATTTAGCAACAATAAAAAAAATATCCTGTTTTAATTATTCTTCTGAGATAATTTGATAGTACACTTAAACTTATTGCAATAAAGAACCCAAGAAGGTATAATTTTCAATTGAAATAGCTTTTACTGCTGTTGTTGTGAACGTCAGAATTGATATCATTATCTTTTGGTGATAATAAAAAAAATCCCCAAAAGCTAAAGGATAACAAGAATGGCATTTGACGTCAACACCATTGATATTATTATCTATGCTTTTTTGTCAATGGCACTTATATACGATTTCACGTTGTAAATTGTAGAAATATTTATGTTTGTAGAATTTATTATAAAAATTTTTATGACAAGTCTACAGTATAGTTAATATGCCCCTTGGGGAGAGATGCGCTCAGCTATTGTTAAATGGCGATATTTGTTGCGGTTATGATGGTGCCGGTTTATATAGCCCCAACGCCTCCACATTTTTTTTATTAAAATTCCTTTAATCATAAGTGGGCATTACTCTTTAAAGGCTTTAAGTTGCTTTAACCAACAACACATTTTCATTGGGCCCATAATTACATAATAAATAAAATCTTTGTAATAAATCAAAATACTTCATTTATGTATGAGGAAAGTCCCTCTAGGATCCCGATTTTTTTTCCAAAGCATGTAATGTATCATATGTAATTTGGTAGTAAGTTTATAATTGGTTCAAGTTATTTTAGCTTTTAATTTAGGTTCTTTCATGAAAGCAATATTCGGATACATGTAAAAGAAATTTGTAATATATTCATTAAAGTAGAGATTATGTAGTCTAGACGGGGCCAGCTTCAATCATATCTAAAGTCCATTTTGACTTCTTAATTAAACTTTTTTTTAAGTCTAGCAATATTTTTACGCTTTTGTCTCTTGGTTGTTCTTTCGGTTCCATTTTAGTACTCGTTGAAAAACTAGTTGTTGGGAAGTTTTTTTAATTAAAGCCTTTTTGGTTTCTGCCATACAATAATTTTATAATAGAACACAATACAAAATATTTGGTCTACAGTGTGTCCTGTGACAAGTAGGCCACTTTTAGTTCTCTCCACTTATTTCTATCTCGGAGAATTGTAGCCCACACAGCGCCAGGCTGTGGTTTGCAGAGCAATGTTTATGGGATTTAAATTTTACTTTTGAAACTGGTATAAATTTAAATAATCTTAAATTCGTTTGGGAACATTCAATCAATCGCTAATCTTTGATGCTACATGTGGAATCAGCATAATTTTAAAGTATTAAAATCTCATATAATCAATCAATCATATAAATCCTGATAATAACAAATTCCTTAGTCATACATAGGTATTTAAAACTAAATTAATTTCTTTTTATTTAATTAAAATAGTACTATTTTTATCGTTACACACATGAACTGGGAATATAACGGTATATGTCTGAAGAGTGTGTGCCGTCATATTCTCAGTTACTATAAAAAACAGTTGAAATCATATTTGAGGATTGACCATGATGAAAGAATTTTTCATTTGATATAATACGATTTTGGCCGTCAGCTGCTGAAATATATATCCGGGCGGATTCGAAATAACATAAAAAGTTTAAACTATTTTAATAGTAATAAATAAAACTAGGTGATTTATCAGATTTCATCGATTTAGTGATCTATTGCATTTGTTTCGTATAGTCTTGTTAACAACAATAATGATGCCTTAAGATAGGAATGTCGTTAAATTCACAATTCTTTTGTTTTATCTTCAATTGAAACTGTTTATAATTTTCTTTTGTTTTAATGTTTTCAAAATATTTGTATTATGAATGATATTACTACGAAATTTTCCATATGAATCATATCGGGGAAAACTTTGATAGCTTTTCGTAGCTCGGATGTTTTGTTTAGGAGTGCAAGATGGGATTTCATCATATTATATTATAAATAAAACCGAGTGAGTGGGTCATGGGCACATTGATGTTCAACTGTTTATATTATATAATAAGTGTTTTAGAGGTGAAAATTGAAGAGAAGATATATACCGAGGCCTTTTAATGCCTCAACGTTATAACCTAAATTTAGAGTAGGGGAGCGTTCAAGTATTACGTCATGCAATTTTTGGAGATTATTGACACCTCTCACCCCATGTAACGCGCCGTAACGTTTTTCTGTACTTAATAGTTTACTATTGGGTACAACGTTTTAACGTTTCCTGACCACCCAGTAACTGTGTATACCTAAAAGTAACCATTAAGGGGTGTAAAGTACTGGAAAGTCGAAAATAATATTAACAATAACGCGTAATTCAATTCCCGCCCCGCATCGTAACGTTTTACAAATAGAAAAAATTCGTTACGTAATACTTGAACGCTCCCTAGGTACCATTTCTATATTAAATCAAATTATCATATATTCTAACAATTGCGTGATGAGTTAAAGCTCAAATATTCTCTACGAATACAATTCTTATTTACAAATTTTTAGAGTAATTGACTCATTGCGGAAATACTAAGAAACGCAAATACGCGAGTGGACAATTAATTTTGGTGGAACAGGCCTGTCTCTTGGCAACTGAGTAGATGCATCATTCTAGCTAAATTTACGAAGCCAATTGATATGTTATTTTGCTCGACTCAGTTTTATAGAAAAAAAAACATAAATTGAAATACTATTCATAGATCAATAGTAAAAGTTTAGATTTATTTATTTGTTGTATTTTAAAGTTTTTTTCATTTTTTATTAAATAAATATTATGTAAGGGGCGATTTGAAAAATATTTCTTGTTTAGGACAGTACATTATCAGTTACCAGATCGCCTGTTATTCTATTTCACAGACAAGTCCTTTAAAATGAGTGCTATATCTAGATCGCAACTCCTTAATAATCCAATAGAAGCAAATGAACAGCAAGTGACAAGTAGGGTAGTTGCGAAACCCTCCCCAGTTGAGTAATGGGAGACGACACTGTAGGTCTTCCTTGTTAAGTCACGTTCTCCCACTTTACTAGCTTGCAATTTTTTCTTAAGATTTCGGAACTCCTGTATAGATATCGTACTCAAGACCTATATTTAGAAGTAATTTTCATCAAATTGTCTTTTTATATTAAAATTAAAAATGTATTCAATATTTTAAAGATGTTTTGAGAATATCATCGAACTTATACGTAAAGATTTTTACTGTAATCAAATAGGTTTTATGGATCTCCATTTATATTAAATACTATTTATGAAGAATATTTTATTCTGTATTAATTACTCTTAGGAAGTATTATGGGCGAATTAATTAGAAACAAAAATTTTCCTAAGCATATATTTTAAAGATGTTTTGAGAATATCATCGAACTTATACGTAAAGATTTTTACTGTAATCAAATAGGTTTTATGGATCTCCATTTATATTAAATACTATTTATGAAGAATATTTTATTCTGTATTAATTACTCTTAGGAAGTATTATGGGCGAATTAATTAGAAACAAAAATTTTCCTAAGCATAGAGCATATCGTGTCTAGAAGACTTCGTTTTACACTCCCATAAACTATAAACCAGGTAACGACATATAAACCGAGTCATGAGCCTCATTGAGTTCCTAATGTTAGCTAATAACATCTTTATGACTGGTTCTAAGGTTCCAAACGTTGGCATACGCGTAATTTTTCTAATAAGATGAATACACTTCGTAGTATAGAGATGTAATCCCGTGTAAATAAACTAGTGTATATATAGAATATATTCCGTATAAATATTTAAAGGATCGAAATCGATAAATTTCAATGACATGATTTTTATACATTCCTATTGTTTTATTCTTAGTCTTTTTACCAAAGTCAACTTATGTCTTTAATTCCCAAATATATAACTCGACATTCCGAGTGCTTTTAAGCAATCGTGGTTAGGCAGCCTGCCACGTGAAGTTTAAACAACTATTTAAATGTAGTTAAAAATCGTACTGACGTTAGTAAGAAGTTCATAAACCATTTCCATTCCATTTTTACTAACTCTTAAACTTCTATATCACAGCTATAGAACAATAAAAAGATTAGAAATTTAGTTACATTATTATAACAAGAGTGATTTAATTGTAGTAAGACCAGTGAGTCGATTGATCGTGTGTGTGAGTGAGTTATCCTGATCCCTGAGGTCGTAGATTTGATACCTCGCTGTGCACCATTGGACCACTCCCTCGTACGATGAATGTAAATATCGTGAGGAATACGGGATGTCTTAAACCCAAAAATCGACGGTGTGTGTCAGACACAGAAAGCTGATCACCTATTTCCCTATCTATTAGAGAAATAAATCACGAGATTTAAATGATTGTAGTGACGCTGGTTTATTTTATACATACGTTACATATATACCTGCCATTACTTGACAAATGTTTGTTTTGTCTGTAAAAAGTATGACGTAGTTCAGTTACAGTCGGTCATGTTTGCAAACAATAATCTTCGCAATGGATCGTGTGTAACGATTCATGGCGCACCTACCATCGTTATTGGATGAAAACTTTCCTATATGTGATGTCATCGTGGAGCTTTTATAATTGCATTAAATTCACAGTTGGAGCTTTAGAGTGAAGTAAACAAGCATACGAATTGAGGGCGTTTAGCTCGATTAAAAATGGAACAAAGTCTGTATAGAAAAACGACTTTCATGATCCAACTTCCAACTTGATCATTTGCTGGTTAAATTAAATTAGTTGTATTAAATGCTGATCTTCTATTTGAATAAATTTAAACAACGAGAAGTCACGATAAGGATGACTGGCATTTGAAGTTTTGTTAGATGATGTCTTGAAAGTAGCGTTGAATGTTAAAAATAAGAAAAGTAGTAACATTATGAAACAGTTTTTATTTATAATTATAAATCTTCTCTGTGTGTGTTTGAAATTAAACTTCTAAAGGGCTAGATTTTTTATGTGTGTTCAATTGGCTACGAGAATGGTTTAGATTTAAAATTCGATTCGATTTTGTATGATAATGTTTTATTAATATTTTTTCAAAAATATTAATAAAACATTTATCAAAACGTGTGTGTAGGTACAGCACGTCTGTCGGGTCCGCTATTATGATATATAAATCAACTCCTAAACTGTACTACTACAAATTTTTATTTAATAAAATATAACATATATCTGTTGAAATGTGTCAGGGCACATAAGATTAGGCAATAGTTCTTTCTTGCACATTTTTAAAAGCTGGTACATAAAGAAAAATATGTTTTAATTAATTAAATTGTTACTATTAAACTATTGTCCATATGTAAATCCATATTTCTAATAAAATGCAGTTTCCTAATAAAGTGCACTTAGCGGAAGTGAGTTCCCGCCCTCGCTTATCATCGTTATTCGTTAGTCAGAACCGCGGCGCCCCAGCGAGCGGTCGTGTTGGGCGGATTCTTTATTCAAAAATTACGTTTGACTAATTCCCGACATTTTGTGCCTTGAAGACGGCGATTATATTGTAAATATAATAAGATTTGATATTCTCAAATACTCTACTGCTCTTAGAAATATTTGTCAAAGTAGTAAGAATTAATTTAAATTTTTTGTTAAATTAATATAGTGTTAAATGAATAATGTCCAAAACATTATTAATCTAGCATTTCGTTTGCGGTTGAAACATTTCTATTTGGATATTATTAATAGGAAAAAGTATTCAAAACTAAATTATATACAGCTTTTCAACTAATTCTTTTTTTATCCTAGGTTTTGGTTGATATATAATCAATAGTTCTTTAGTTTTTATGGAGCTAATAGATTTTTGAAGTCGTTTATATTGAGTTAGATACGAGTAATCGTCGCCCACATACTTTTGTATCAACTAGAAATCTTGATTTATAACATAAATGTTAGCCCTTATGCGGGTGCCGGATTACAAACGTAGAACAACGTTTAGGTTGCCTTTGGATGCTATTCCGTTTAGTGAGCCTTGTCCTTGTTTTGTCTATGTCTATTTATTTGTTGAGAAAACTTATAAATAAGTTACTTAAAATAAAATAGATATCTTAGCTGTAATCAAATTTCTATACTTTATTGGATTCTATTATATCTATTATAAAGTTATTATCTGATCTTATTTATTTAAAATTTGACAGATGTTTTGTATTAGTAAGTATTGCTATCGAATATTTATAGCTTAACTAAAATTTAACGACTAAACCCCAAAGGCGGATGTGATATTTTTACAGTTGGCACGTTCTTTGATGAGGATATAATAGGATATAGGATATTAATAGTGTTACAATTTATTCACTAAAAGATAAAGGCTGACACATACTATTAGCTTATTTTACGATAAATAACATTTTATAACGGATATTACTATCACTATGCACCTACGATGCACTTGGATCTTGGCCTAAATTAATATTTATCATATTTTGATATAATTTCGTAGTAGTAGGTCAATTATTTAAAAAAGAATTAATAGCGGCTTAAAAATACGTATATGTTTTTGTTATAATTTTGATTGAAATATTAGGAATTAAAACAGGGTGTGGCAAAAAAGAGTGTCAAGCGGTGGTCTAGAGATAGAGCTATAGAGTGATAGAGAGATAGAGTTATAAAAAAAAAATTGCACCTGTAGATTTTTATGTTTTTATGTCAAATAGGTTTATGCTAAGATATAAAGAAAACAATTGTGTATCTTCATTATTTTCAAAGTACATCCGAAATTACTTAAAAAGTAGAATTTCAACATAAACAGAAAAAACAATTATAACTCCTAAACTACACAAAACCGTAGAACATAAATGGGGGTTTCTCGCGTATCGCATATGATTTGGAGTGGAACTTGGTTGGAAATTCAAAATAAAAAGGCTTCTGAAAATTAAATGTCAAGTTTATAATTCTTTGTGTTCTAACTCTTGAGATACAGTGGCGATTGATAATATTTAAAGAAATATTTGATTACCGCTTGTGATCGTCACGAGTCCTTAAATGTATTCTGAGAAACCGAAAGAAAGAATTTGTTACGGCATTACGTTATTAATACGCCAGTATAAAAACTTAATTTCCTTATAAACATATATAAAGCGCTAACAGCTTCACGGATGCGAAATTACCCTACAGTTATGGCTATAACTTGTTAATAAGCTTTATATGGGACGAATAAAACATAGTAATGTGTCCCCTCAAAGATTAATTTGTTTATGAATTTGCTTCCCGTTTTCTATTTGGTATTTGTAGAGCGGTAGAAGTATGTATTAGTTATCTATGAAATCTGTGAAGTATCGGATCATCGGACGTCAAGGCAAAATACAAAATACCATCCGTATCACCTCGACGTCCGTCGATCCACAACTGAGCGTTTTCTAAGGCAGTTTTTGCCGCGCACCACCACTATGTGGAACCAGCTGCCCACTGAAGTATTTCCGAACCAAAACGAGTTAGGGTCCTTCAAGAAAAGAGCGTACCAATTCTTGAAAGGCCGGCAACGCACTTGCGAGCCTTCTGGCATTGGGAGTGTCCATGGGCGGTGGTATCACTTAACATCAGGTGAGCCTCCTGCCCGTTTGCCTACTATTACATAAAAAAAAGAAGTAGACATTTCTGTGTCTGTTTTATTGATCGGTTTTCTTAGGCAAGCAGCGCTGCCTAAAGCACTTAAGCACACATTAGGC
This sequence comes from Pieris melete, assembly GCA_963693345.1. Lineage (NCBI taxonomy): Eukaryota > Metazoa > Arthropoda > Insecta > Lepidoptera > Pieridae > Pieris > Pieris melete. The sequence continues at coordinate 2,766,456 of CAVNZK010000030.1, forward strand.
TGGTGTAGGTGAAGTATGCGTAAGCACGAGGCCAATGAACATTGTATTTAATATTTGAAATACATTAACTATGTGAAACTAGCTACTTCTGAAGTATTTCCGAACCAATTCTACTTAGGGTCCTTCTTCACCTGATATTTACTCAAGAAAAAAAGCGTACCAATTTCTAAAGGCCGGCAACGCACTCCTGAGCCCTCTGGCATTAAGAGTATCACTTAAAATCAGATGAGCCTCCTGCCCGTTTGCCCTCTTTTAAAAATAACTAAAGACACTAGTTTCAAAGTATTCTAAGTTTATCTTATATACTATTCAGTAGCACTTAATGCTAATACTAAAACATATAACATCCTCCGTAATATTAACATACTCCGGTGGCAGTTTAAATAAATTTATATCTGATAATAAATCCGCACATTCTGAATGCTGGCCTCTCTGGTTGTATGAACTTTGTTACTCATAAAATTTGTAAGTATGTTACCTTTATTATTCCAATATTCGGATGTTATTGCTTAATAACATTTAACAATTTATTAAATATGTATATTTTATTGTTTATCTCAGTAAACTAGTGTTGTTAACAGTAAAACATTTGTTAAGAATGTAGAGCCTGTAGAGAATGTAGAGTATCCATAAAGCATAAATTAAATTTAAATATCTTTTTTATTAACTGACTTCAAAAACAACCGAAGGAATTCAAATCAATTTTTTAACATTTTTGATTGTAGTTAAGACAAGATGTTATTCAGGAAAATTAAAATGAGTGTGCTTTAAATGTAGAGATCCCTAATGTAACTATCACTGTGATATATATACAGCCTGATCTTGAGATATTGTGTCTTGTGTATTATTATAAGTCAATACCTTGAGGAAGATGGCTTAAAATTTTCCAGCTATAAATCTAATTCTATTTGTAGAACTTTATAGGGTGCTGAAGACTAACGTAAATATTTTTTTACATAAAAATGTACTCAGCCAACGATACTTTGGCTATCAAAATTTGTTTATTTTCATGAAATATGATTTCCTCTATAAGCCTTATACGTTATTTGTAAAGCCAGTGCTTTAGATAATTAAAATTATCCATATGCCGAACCGAGTATGGGTCATGGAGTATGGGTCTCAGATATGTTGGATAGAAAAATTAAATGAACATCAGAAATTCTAAAATATGCTATCGTTATATATAAAGTAGTGGATTAGTATACTTTAAGTTTCCTATTAAAAGTGTCTCTACGTACGTTATAGAGTGGTAGGAGTAGCTCAGGCCTTTTAAAATATTTACTTTAAAATTCAAAGGATATTCATCAATCTAAATTTAAATTTTTTTCAAAGTCATTTTATGAAAATGAACAGAAGTGTAAAGTGAAATAAAGTGTAAGAAGGTGAAAGTGTAAGTGTGATAAGTAATAAATCAAAATGGCTACGCAAGCGCCGCGCGTTTCCCGCAATGTATCGCTACCGGCCGGCAGACAACCTGCTACTGTCGGCATGCTGGCAAGGCGCACTTTGTCAGAAAGGTGAATTTCATGATGTTAAATAGATAAGTAATAGTTACGCTTGCATAAATAAGGATATCATTTCTTATTTTAAGTAGAGTTAATTAGTCGTTGCGTATTAATAGGTCATATTATGTTAGCTTGTGTAAATGTGTAGAAGTGATAAAACTTAAAACGAATGTATAAAATAATTGCCACATACATACATATATAAAAACGATGAATGGTTTAAGAGATATTTAATAGTAAAATTTTTGTTATAAATTTTCTGTTTTTACGATATGACTTATGTATAATAAAACTACACTTACTTAAGCATTTCGTATATTAAAGTTACTGTCAATGTTTGCTTGATGTTAAATCGATATATTTTCACTTATATTCTTGATTATTTTTATATAATTATAGGTAATATGGCTGTAGAGTCAGTCCATCGAAACGGGTAATAAGATTAATATTTCATATTTAGTAAGTAAATTTTTAAACTTATTTGTTATTAAAAATATGTTATGTCGATACGCTTATCATAATGAGCTGTCGCGTTACACGAGCAAAAGATAACAGCTCCCTGTGGATACAGGATTTGGGATGTGTCAATCACTTTCTTATTAAATGAAATATTTTTTGGAGAGAAGTTTCATGGTTGGGTTTGGTTTCACAACAGTAATTGAAAGTTAAATGTTTCATGCAGATTTCTAAAGGTAAGGAACTTTTTCATTAATTGAAAAAGTTGGGCTTTGTATAGCTTTAACTTGATGGTTTCAAAATTAGCCAGTGTTTTATAATACACAAGGTATTTGCTTTTAATTCTTATTTTCTCATTCTATATTATAAAGAATAATAAAAAAGCAAAGTTAGGCATAACAATGAGAGTTGTGTGTTTTATTTTAAAGAATACACAAAGACAAGTATGACGTGATGTCATACGTGTATTATAATAGGATTATATTATATCACATACATAAGTAATAATTGAATAAATACAAGGTCCATCCATAGTAATGGATTCTATAGAATTATTCATTTAGCTAATCGCTATGTTAATGTAAAGAATATATGTATTTTCATACAGTATGATCTTAAAGCCGTGGTTTTGATCGCGTCTATGCAAGTTATAAATATCTACATATAATGATGACATAGATAATGTAGTTAAATTATCAGTAACTTTATTGAAATTTTCGGAATAGTGAAATATAGCCTGTGACTTTAGTCTGCGGACAGGTGAACTATTATAAATAAAAAAATGACAATCATCGCTTTAGGTTTTAGCGCCGTTGATTATTTTTAAATATACTTTTGGGCGTTCCTGAGTTTTTAAAATAGATATATTCTTTTGTCGCTGTTATAAATATAGGGACATAAGACGAGCCACTATCAAGAGCAACTCTTTTTATGTCATGCCCTTGCATCTGGAGGACATAAAATTTATCCCTGGGCACGACTCCAAAGAAAACGTGGAAAACCTTTATGCAGGAACACGGTCGAGTAAAACGAAAGCAAACAAACAAAACCGTATAAATATTATGATAATGTTTTGATCTACGAAAGTTTGATTTGAATGTCCAGATTTCTACGTTTGTTTCAGGGTCGTGATGTATAAATATCAGAAACAGACAAGCTATTCCTTATGTAACAGTTACTTCTGGTTAATGAATAATACTATACTATTTTTATTATATCTCGTTAAACCTATAACTATTATTTTATTTTTTAAATTATTTTATGTTATTATCTCACATATTACAACAAAACTTTTAGTAGGACTGTGTGTGTGTGTGTTTTATCTAAAAATAAATATATATTTTAATATAATTTTTCCCAAAATAAATATGGCGCGTAACTTACTATAATCCTGTTAAATAAAACTTATTTGACTTGAACATGTAGTGATTTCAGCATTTTGAAGCTTTTCTTCTGACGCGCCATGCGTGAAAGTCTTGTATTTTTAAATGTTAACTGATATTCAAATAAATTGTTAAGTGAAATCTGTAGAACTGTTAGAGACAGATATCGCGATAGAATTTTGAAAATAATTATACGCACCTAAAACCTAACTTTATTTTGAAGCAAATGTATCGAAGTTGCGAATTGGTCTAAGAGAAAGTAGTTTGAGCGATTCTCCCGGCTTTGCGTTGTAGGGCTGTTAATGCCAAATATAGCCCTCCTATTTCCTCTGCACGTGTTTATTTAGCGGCTTCCTCTCGACCTTTGCTTCTTAGTTATTAATACCAGTACAATTGTTTTCACGGAATCCTAGCGTTCTCTTTGATGGCGCCCAGCGATATGTAGTCATTGTTTTGCTTTTAATATTAAAATTGCTTTGTAATTATGGTACTATTATAAAGAGGTGAGACGATATATTATGATTTTCTGTTTAAATATAAATACAATTTACTTCAATGTCAATACATTATGTTAATGTTAATGGAACAATTACAAACAAAAATATTCTGTTACTACAAAAAAAATATGCTATGCACTATGTAAGCTTTGTGCGTGTATGTTACAGTGACCTGGAACCAGGAGCGGGAACAGCACCTTCGGGTAGTTCCAGCAGTTCCAGCTTATCATCCCGGAGTAATGAGAGCAGCTCTGTTGCGGCTGAACAACAAGGTAATGTCATAGTTTGTACCTATATTCAATAATAGAACAATTCCAAAAAGTAATAACAGTTTATAGATAGGTATTTTTATGACTTTTGATGTTTTAGATTGGTCCGATGAAGAGGAGCCCCTGGCAGCACAATGGTCGGACAGTCTGCCTCCAGGCGTACGAGACACCATAGTGCTAAGTGCTAGGCTACGCAAGCGACAAGAAGTTATACATGGTAAGAAAACCTGGCAATCCTCCATGTTTGTGTATGAATTTCGATTTACTTTTGAACCCTTCAAAACTCGTAAATTATTTAATCTACATACATTAACTTTGGCATATTTATTGATTCGCTCTTGAGCTTGAATTGCATTTCGAGTGAACGCAGAAATTTGCACCCATTTAGATCTCGATTCTTTTACCGGTGATGTCGAGAACGAAGCATTATTCAATGTTGAACTGGCTCTGTAGTTAAAAGTCGAGGCTAATTAACATCATGTCTTATGCATGATTAATTATATATGTAACAATTTATTGGCATATTTTAAAATATTTTTAATTTTACAGAATTGATTGTCTCCGAAGCATCTCACGTGCGTTGGCTTAAAGTCCTTGGCGGTGATTTCCTGAAGCCCTTAGAGCGACAGTCCAATCTCCTACCTCCCGAAGAGTTGAGAGCGCTATTCCCAAACTTGCCCAGTGTTAAAGAGCGCCACTTAAGACTGTACTCAGAATTGAGGACGGTACGAAACGAGGCGCCCAATCATGTTGTACAAGTACGGCCCGTTGCTGATGCTATGCTTAATACGGTAAGTAATTATATTGTAAAAGATACAAGAAAAATTATGTTTTTGGAATTTTGTAAAAAGTAAGCAAAGCTCTCGAAAATAATAGTACATAAAATAAACGTATTAATTGTATGAAATCCATTTCGTTTTCAAGCATAGAAAATGTGTGGGTAATATGTGTATAAAAGTAAATAATTACTGTTGACGTAATCACCGAATAAGAAAATCAAAAACGCCAAAAGAAACCAAACCACGTCTGCATTTTCCGCCAATCATCTGGTTCGATTACTTACATTCAAAACAAGTTAAGCCAATTTAAGATTCAACTTTTTATTTATTATTAAACTAGCCGTTTCCCGCCCGCTTCGCTGGCGAATTAAAATAGGAAATAAATAAAATTTTGTTTCATTATTATTATTTTTTCATATTTGTATTATTCTTTTTTTTAACTTCCCCCTAAGAAAATTGAAAATTTCCGAAAATCGAGTTTTTAACGTTTTGAGGTTCTAGAAAGCCTCCCCGAATGTTTCCGCGGTGAAGTATGTATGTATACATTTTCATAAAAGTAAAACAGCAATAAAAAAATGAAGGAACGTTGGAATTTAAAATATAATATAAATAATAGCCATAAACCATCTAGGAAAAATTTCGCATTAGCAGTAGTAGGCAGTAGTTTCATGTCAATACGATCAGTGGTTTAGGCGTGAAGGAGCCTCAAACAAAGACCATTTTTCTTTTATATATATATAGATTCTCTCATAATTATTTTTTTCAGCTTGGTGAAGCCGGGTACTCCTCGTGCCTAGCTAAATTCTGTCGGGGACAGCGTATGGCGCTTGAAGCGTTGCGTGAGCGCCGGCGTAAGAATAAAGAATTACATCAGTTTTTGGCCGGAAGGGAACAATTACCGCGCTGTGGTAGGCTGCAGTTGAGGGATTTGCTTGCCTGTGTTTGGCAGAGGTATTGTATAAAAGTCTTTGCTCAAACGAAACCTTTAGATCTAAAGCTATATCTAATATAGAAAAGTTTTCATCATATATCAAGTATAAATTCCTAGAAATTCTAATTAGTTTTTTAAATTAAGTAATTTAGCAAAAAAAACAAGTGTGATATGAATTAGTTGACAATTACGTTATCGATTACAGGTTGACGAAATACCAACTACTGCTAGAAGGTATCCTTAAGACAGTGACAGAAGATCAAAGTGAAGATGACCCAGAAAGCGAAGAAGATATTATCCAGCTTCGCAAAGCGTTGAACACGGCTAAAGATGTATTGCATAGTGTTGATACCGCCATACGGACCTCTGAGAATGAGCACAGGTCCGTAACTAAATTTGGTATAACGTGTGCTGGTTCGAATTCTTGCGTAACAATAATTATTACGTGTCAAATTTTCACCATGACTACTTTATTGACAGGAAACATTACGTCCAGTTAATACATATTACATAGAAAATACTTTTTTATTTACACTTTATTGTGCTAAAAAACATTTCATATCCAAATATCCAAAGGACAGCCTAATACTTGAAAAAGTGTAACAGTAGCAACTCCGATAAAATAGAAAAGTTTGACACATGACATTAAGTCAAATTAACATCTGTCAAATATAGATAGTAGATATAGATAGTATTTTGAACGTCTCGTCTCTTCGTATAAGTGTAGTTTTCGTAATAAAATTATTTACAATTTCAGATTGAGAACAATTCAAAGTAAGCTGGAAGTGCGAGCTCCCATGAGTCCCGAGTGGGAAGAGCTACGTCGTCTGGAGTTGCCTCATCACTCGCTTCGTATAGAGGGGGAGTTACATGTGCGCACTGACACCAAAAAGATGACCGTTCTTGTGAGTAAAGGGACATAATATGTGAATTACTATTATTTTATATATTATATATAATATAGTGTAAACTCTTTATAAAAAGCCATTCGTTACAACGAAAACTCTCTATTACGTAAAATTTATTTAAATTTGTTTGGTTTAACACAAAACCCATACATTTATTCATTCTTTATAACGCAACAGCCATTCTCTATTACCACCATCGTCAACTATCGTGTATTACGTCAGGCAAAGTTAACAGAAAATATGTACTTGGAATAATTTACTTATTGATAGTAATAAAATTAGAAATTATTGTTATTGGTTAAATTTGTTGTTTTATAAGCAAAAAAAAATGCTCGGTCTCTTGAAAATCGTTATAAGGAGTTTCCACTGTAGTTAAATACAATAAAGATCTAAGATGAAAAAAGTAATTTATTTAAAGGTTTGGGAAATGTCTGATAGTTTAAAAAATAAAAATATTAAATAAAAAAATGCGTATATAAAAAATATTATTTTGGTTGAAAATGTATTATTCTTTATATTTCAGGCACTGATGCTGGATGATAGCCTGGTTCTCTTACAACGTGAAGCTGACCGGTTTTTATTGAAGCCCATAGCGCATCCTTCGCAGAATACTATGCTATCACCGCTTATCAAGTGGTTAGTTCATTGTTCAAATTAATGCAAAATTTTTCTTTGATATAATCATAATACATAAATTATTTCATATTTTTAATGAATAATACGAACAAAAAATTTCTCTTTTGATGTATAAAATTTATTTATTTAGTTTACCAATTATTTCACAAAATCTTACATCCAAAATGTGCGACAATCAATGCAAGCATAAGTTTCTCAAAAAAAAAAAACAAATAGAAATTGAAAAAAAAATACAACTAAAACACGACAATTAAAATAAAATATTTTTTTTTAAACATAAAATAAAATTTTCAAAAATTTTAGTTCAAAATGATTTTCAAATGAATAATATTCAATATGGATTCTAAGTTAACTTAAGTTTTAATCAACAGGGACAAGGTTCTGTTCCGTCCGAACGCTGCGATGCGAAATACATTCTTCCTCATGAACATCAACGGCTTTCAAATGCACGAGCTGTCCACCAACACTGCAGCCGAATATTCTACGTGAGTTTTTAATTAAATACTGAACTTTTTTGATCGTCACTGGGGTTTCATACATTGTAATATTTTTTCTGTTTATAAACACAGTGACAATATACAAGAATTTTATAGAAACTTTTAATATGAGTCCTCTTTACAAATAGATACAGATATTATGTTTTTTTTTTAAGATAAAAATAATATTGTTAATACAGTCAAAACCGTTTATAACGACATCGTTTACAACGACCTATCGGTTATTACAACCAGATTGTATGGTCCCGTCCGAATCCCTAGTAAACTATTCAGTAAACAAACCGCTTATAACATCGGATACAGCGACATATCGCTTATAACGACGAAAGTTTATCGATATTCATCGGCTATAACGACCAACCGCTTCTTGTCTCAGCAAAACAAAACCATACAAACGATTTTAAATCTTATTTATAAGCATTGAATGAATATTTATGCATATTATTACGCACTTTCTCCCAACGAACAGTTTCAGCCAACAACTGCAAAAATTTGTTGCCTTTAACCAACAGTTTGATACTGGTGATACTCATACCTTGAGGAGTATGAAACGTATAATGCAAAAAATATTTGAGACTGGGCTAAAAAAATCAGACTGACTGATTACTTTTGTACCTAATTGTTTCGTAATAAATATTTTTGTTTCTTTTTTGACTCGTTTACATATTATAATATTGACATACCATATTATAACCCATACCTACCTATTCTAGATCGATAACTATGTACATACATATGTACTGTACTTGTGTATATGACATTGCTTATAACGACTATCGGATATAACGTCGGCAACTATACGGTCCCTTCAATGTCGTTATAACCGGTTTTGACTGTATATGCTTAAGCTCTATACTAAGTTTACTTGGAAAAAACAGTAACATCATATTATGTCAGCGTAGATAGAACTTGAAAAAAAGTATGATTTTGCAAATAGATGTTTTTTTTTATTTAAATATATATGTGCTTTGTTTTCATTTGTTTCAGATGGGTGAGACTGATACAAGAATCGCGTTTGGCTGAAACTAAACCCACACTTACGTCTACACATCAACACACGAGATCCACTGATGATTCTGGTTAGATTTTTTTATACAAACGCAATTTTTAATAATTCTTTAGGCGCCTGCTAATTGTTGAGTGAAACTTAAGAAAACAAGCATGTCTTTGACCTCTTGATGTTTGTTCTGTCTAAAGGACAGTATAGTAACGCAGATATAGTATATAAATTATATTTAAAAAATAATAGTATGTAGGTTCTGGAGTTTCCCGTATATTAAATGTTATATAGTTGTTTATAATTTTATTATTGATTGCAACGTGTTTTTTTTTAACGCATTACGTTTTTATAACAAAATAAATTACGATTAAATATATTATAGGAATAAACGTATCGAGAAATCCATCTGATGCATCTGAGAAGTCAGCGTCTAGCGCTCCACCAGATGATACTTGTGACAGCGACCGCGATGTGCGGGACAAGGACAAGGAGAGAGAGAAAGAGACGAACGATAGAGCCTCCGTGGAGCCAGAAAGAGAGAAAGCATCGTTAGAGCGAGAAGAGAAAACTGAACGGTTGAATAGATCTGTCTCTGTTGAGACGGACAATCCGGAAGATAAACACAGGTAACAGTTTGACCACAGTCAAGAAATTTTGTATCCATAAAAAATATTTGTAATTATTCCACAACTAAACAGATTTTGATGATTGCTTAGTCTTCAACCTATAATTAATGAAGGGAAGACTATTATAAATGTTTATTACTTTTTATTTTTGTCATTGCGAATAATGCGATATAGTCCCATACATCGTAATCATTTTATCATTATAGAAAATATGGTTGCAATAAATCTTATTAGTTTTAAGCGCTTTGAGTAAAGATGTCCTTACTGTTTAAAAAATATAAACCAAGAGTTAAGTTCGGTGGCGGTTGTTGGAGGGAGGTTCAAATAAATTAACCTCTTAATGCGTCAATTGGCTTTAGTCGTTTAAAAAATGATTTTATAACTAACTTAAAATTAAGGTTAGTGAGATTGCGACAATAGAATAGCAAAACTTGACTTACTTAACTGACCTTAAATCTAATTGACTTTATCGGAAACGAGAATGTTATATTACAATTTATGAGTGTATGAAAAACTAAAGGGAACATATTTTACTAAACTGACGTTACAATTAATTAACTACAAAATGTATAAATGTAATTTAACTGATGTTTGGTCACATTACACTAGTCACTCGTGAAGTGTATTTGTATTAAATTAAATAATTTGTATGAAATTAAGGGGATGGTTTAAAATACAAACAACTGAAAATCTGAATAATTTATGTTTTTCTTCAGAAGGCGACCAACAGTGGGACGTATAACGACGCATGTGTGTGATCCAGAAAGTGAGGTCGCGTTAGTGGAGGGCGGGGCTGTGACAGTACGTCCGCCTCTTAGGGACGTACTCACTGCGCAGAGAGTCTTATCTCACACAGGTAATAAAGGGGTTTTCATAAGAAATTTGTAGAATACTTGTGTTTTGTGATATTTAGGATCTGTTTCACAATGTAGAACGGATAAGTTCTACATAAGTTCCAAATTAGATATTTATTACTTCAGATCTTACTACTGTCAGATAGCGCTATTCGTCACATAAAGTCCATCATAAGCTATGAGTCCGATGAATGTCAAACAGCACAATTTATCTTCCAAATAATTTATGTGTTGCATAGCTATTTGGTACTTTATCCATACATTGTGAAACAGACCCTTATTTATAAAAAATGCTTTTTACAGTTCAGACAAGTATCAATGATAGTCAACTTCCGGATTATTAACTATCGATTTTGACATTTGTAAAAACAAAAATTACAGCCTTAAGGTACAACTCACTACGAGTCGTAGTTTTAGCATTAGAAGTTTAAAATTATTATTATTATCAAAAGATGTGATGGAATACTATTCAAAAGCCACTTATTTATCACTTCAACTTATTATAAACAATTTGTTTTAGAACGTCTCCGGCGCCTTGACGAGGCGATATCTCAAGCATTACAAGCGAAAAGTGCGGTAATAGCCGAGTTGTTAGGCGTTCCTCCCGAAAGCTACAGCCACATGGCGGAACTTGCCGTTGCGGAAACAATGGGACAAGTTGGTAAGGGAAACTGTACTTAGTTTTTTATCGTAATGGAACTTAGGGTTAAAAAAATGTGGTTAAAGGTTAAACTATTAGTTTGACAAAGAATTTAACAATCTTTATTACGCGTGTTACCAGCTTATGTAAAAGAAAAAATCATGAAAGAAAGCATCAAGTAAAAACTATTCATACAGTTTAATATTATTTAGAGTTTTATCTAATAAATTAACCTTTTTAGATTTATGTGGAGACCTTCGTTCTAACGATGTATCAAATGGTGAACCGGATGTTCATCAACTGCTGTTGGCTGCGCAAGCACAAGGTAATTTCATTTTTTATTTTTGAAGTTATACTTCTTTAGGCGCGTTATGAAAAATTTATGAGAGTGAAATTTTACGATGCGCGCGCACCGTGACACAAAATTCAGTATGGGCGCCGAGCGTGCGCGAGCGAGATGGGAATAAGACAATCTACTTGTAGTACCTTTTAAACAACTAAAGCAGTTTTAATTATTTTTTTAAAGAAATTTAGCAATGCTTTTTCACAAAGACCTATTTATACTTAGTTAAAAGGTTATGAAACATACCTAGTTATTAAATTGAATTAATAATATAATATAATAATAATTATTATTAATTAATAATTGAATAATATACTAAATATTAGATATTGTTAAATTATTAACGCTTAATATTGATTATTAATTATTTAATATTTTAAAAAAATAAAGAAAGCCAAAGAAGTATAACTTCTTCCGCGCGTACATAAGTACACGCACCATTATTATTTATATGCTGCTGACGGATCTTTAATACCTGTTATTTTCATAATCATACAATCGTCTTTCTTTAGATATTTTCGCTCAATTAGAGGTACAAGCAAGATCAATTTTTTGACGAAATTGAATACCTGAGTTATTTAAAATGTTTTCTAAAAGAGCTTGTTGATTCCCGTTAAGCAGGGCCTAAAATGGCTTTATAATCCAGTGGTTAAAAGTGTTTGAATTTTGAATGTGGATACTAATATCTGTAGATGTTTCAATTATCAAAAAATCTATGACGATATGAAAACGTTACTGGCTGTAAAACAGACGACTGCATGAGTTGGACTTACTTTTTTTCTTATAAAGGTGAAATACAGTGAGAGCGACACTATACTCGTACTACTTTAGATTAATAGAAATACACACTTGCCTTTAAAATAAGTTTTGCTTTTAAAACTAAAATTTATTTTACAAAATTTACAGCAAATCAACTGACGGAAGCGCTAAGCGGTGCGCTATCCTTGAGTGAGACGAGTGCGGTGCGCGCGCGCAGCGGACGATGTGACTCGTGTCGGAGTAGGACTTTGCGACCTTCTGCCACGCCCCGTAATGATGGTAAATCTTTTAATTACCTCTAGTCTCCAGTAGAGCATAAGTACCGTTTATTATTTTTCTTTGCTACCTGGCTATTTTGATACAAATTTACCATTAGTATAATAATTTACCTTAAGAGGTTGTCAATGTCCAAAACGAATGATTATATCTTGGGGACTTATAGCTTGATTCTAAAATATGGCGAGGGGCCGATGGATGGAAGGAGGGGATGGGTGCTACTTGTGGTGACTGGTCGTACTTGAATTCGTGTATGCGGTGATGTTAGTAATTTCGACTAAGTATTTGCGTGTTGTTTCCACGAGATTGTAAGTGCGTGCTCCTATTTCACCATGCATCCAGCTGATAGAGGACAAATCTTAGTTTTCAATTACTTAAGAAGTCATGTTGAACATGGTGTAATGGTTGCAGCTCCTTACAAACGCTGTGTAAAACAAAAACTTGCCGATTAAAAAGAGTCACGGAGAGTTTATTGCCAATTCTTCTCTTCCCTTCTACGCCCTTGATTTGAGAACTGGCAGTAAATGAGAAATTAGAAGCATTTAATGTATATTTCTTTTTTGACGATCCGAAGTGTACATTGTGTTACCTACATGATTTTGATTGTGATTGGTTAATCAGTCTAATTCTTTAATACATGTACTTGTAATTGAAAAGTACACGTAGTAAGTGCTAATATTAAGAACCAAAGCTATTTTACTTAAGTCGTTAGTGGACGTAACGATTCGTGAACTGACCGAGTTAATATTTCAGAATCGGCAGACAACTGGACACTAGTAGAAGACTCACGACCGGGTGACGTGTCACACCTGTCCGACACGGCGCCAACTCAATCGGTCGATCAGTCGTTCGACTTATTGACGGATGTTGACAACCAATTGCGGGAGCCTACCGTTGATGCGGCTTTTGGTGAGTTTTTATAATTTCTATAATACTGTTACGAGCTAGGGGATCGGATAGAAACGCCGTAGATCTCTTCAAGGGTTTATTTTCAATTAAATCTACGAGGAATTTGTTACACTAAAAACTGGAAATTACGCACTAAAATTCACTGAATACACACACAAAATACTGTCACTAATTACGTTAATTACTCGCACTTCACACAGTACTTGTATTCACTTGTATCCACTTGTCTTCACTATATTCGCACTTTTTCACTCCGGTGTTTATCGCTTGGTATCGCATTCAAAACTGAACTAACTGATCGCGTTTCGGCTCGCTTATATATCCCTGGGAATAGTCTTGCAAGTTCGAGAACTCTCTAGGCGGGAGCGCTATTGAGTAGCGGTCGCAAAATTCTAGAACGTGCGTGCTATCTCTCTCGCACATTGCTCCGTCCTTGTCTTACGGTGTTCTAGAGTGCTCGGTCTAGCTTCGAGAAGGTTCCGATCTTCCGTCTCTCTCTCGCATCATTCCGTCCTTGTCCCACACCTAGAAAATTCGTTCTAGACTATTCCTCCATCATAGGGGTATAACCAGGCCTGAAAACGCCTGAAAACGGGTTTCCTGAAAAGTGTATCACTCGACTGCACTTGTTCTGAAACGGCCTGAAAAAATGTTTCAGGCTCCTGAAAACTACGGTAACATTATGAGAATTACGAATTTCTAATATGTGATTGACCCTCTCCTGAAACGGTCAGAAATCCCTTTTCAGCCTGCTGAAAACTTCTCTAACTAGTGGAAAAATCTAAAAACATTGCAGTCGACCCGTCTTCGTAACAATACGTTTGCCTTTATTGGAAATGTTATGTGTTTTCCAAAGCGATTTTTTTTTTTTGCTTTCCTGCTCAATAAACATTATGTAATGTAAAAATGCGTTAGGGAGCGTTCAAGTATTACGTAACGCAATTTTTGAAGATTATTGACCCCCCCCCCATGTAACTCGCCGTAACGTTGTTCAGTACCAAGTACAGTACTGTACCCAAGTATAGTAAAACGTTTCGTGACCACCTAGTGACTCTTTAGTTACTATTATGTGGTGTAAGTCGAAAAAAATATTAACAATAACGCGTAATTTAATCCCCGCCCCGCATCGTAACGTTTTACAAAAGGAGCCCCCTCCACCCAAAATTCGTTACGTAATACTTGAACGCTCCCTTAGCACAGACACGTCGAGATGCTTATTCTAACATTAGGTAATTTTCGAATTGTGTCACATAATGTATATGCAAATAATTACAGCGGAAGAAATAAGTGCGTCGGGTGAAGCCCAATTGGCTCGGAACTTAGTGGGCGTGGCTTGCGGCTTGCAAGCGTCTTTGGGGCGGCTGGTGGCTGCTCTTCCCGCCCTGCAACAAGATCGTGCCTCCTTAAGATCAAGCCTCGCGGCTGCAAGGGAACGGGCTGAGAGGCTCGCTCATGGTACTTACTTTTAATGTTTAAAAGCCCATCCTCCTTTTCCAGCTTTATTATTTAGGCTTATCTTTAAAATATTCAAATTTAATATACATTACTAGCTGACCGGGCAAACGTCGTTTTGTTAAGTTAGGGGTTGTATGTATTTTTATTTTTTATTTCTATTTTTATTTTCACAAAAAAATAAAAATAGAAAAAAATATCTAAAAATAAAAAAGAAATATTTAGGGGGATAAAAAATAGATGTTGTCCGATTCTCAGACATACCCAATATGCATCTAGCCGTTTCGGAGGAGTTTAACCACAAACGCTGCGACACGAGAATTTTATATATTAGATTAATAATGACACACTCCTCTAAACTTACGAAATGGTTTCGGTGTTCCCATTTTTCGACTAATTTTTTTAATTAGTTTAATTTCAGGTTACATCGTTAATAATATGGAGTGATATTTTTATCCAATACTTGACATAGATCTGCTCATTTGAACAAAAAATATTGTTTTATGTAACTAAAAACATATTTTTAACGCACGATATTTTTATATTTCTGTAACATAACGTATATTTCAGATAAAAAAGTCAGTGAAGATATGACGTTTCCAAATGAGAGTGTGGACCAATCAATGCAGGTGTGTGAATCAACCAAATAAAAAAAGGGTGTACTTATGTACGCGCGTAAGAAGTTATACTTCTTTGGCATTATTAAAAATGGTTTTTGATTGCATGCAAATAATTAATTACTATTAAATAACCAAAGACTGGAAAAGGAGTCATTATAGTCAATAAAGTTTATATTTGAAAAATTAAATAAATAAATATTTATTATTATTCTCTTACATTAAGTGTAACATAAATTCTATTATTATTCATCATCTTCCGTGGGCAACTTCATTCTGTTAATTTTGAGTCACGGTGCGCGCGCATCGTAAAATTTCACTCTCATAAATTTTTCATAACGCGCCTAAAGAAGTATAACTTCAAAAACATGTTTAAAATTTTAAACATCAATAAGAAAACTGTGTTTTTAATATAACTTATGTAATTTGTGTTGTTCCAGGACCAACCGAGTAACGGAGGCTGATCACAGCTGGCGAAAACTAAATTGACGTTCGACCAAAAAGCTGGTCTTTTGACTTTGTACAACGCCATCTCTCGGCCAATTCCATCAAAATCCCAACGGGTTGAATCGATCGCCGATATCGAGTAAAGCGATTCGAAATGTATATTTTGTAATAATTTTTTTCTGTTACCTTTCTCTGTAAGTAGTATTAAAAATTTATTTTATTCCATACGTAAATTGTGATCACTTGTATAGAGAAAATCAATATTTCTGTCTCGCAAATTTTAAGTTATGTAATGTAAATAAATCTTTAATTTTATTTGACAGCCACGTGTATATTTTAAAGAAAAGTATTATTGGACAATACAAAATCATTTTGATCGTTAGCTGCTTAGGTCTGTTTGTTTTAGTAGGTTTCTTTATATGTGTTTAAAATTTAAATTCAATTATACAATATTAAGAATTTTTTATTGATTTTGGCTGTTCGTAAGTTTTTGCACAGATTCAGCTATTTTTGTCATTAAGCATTTTTTAATAAAATACATTTCCGATATATATTATAAATATACTTTAATGTTAATAGTAAGCGGCTGTTATTCCACGAATAAAACTTTGTTACGTCAGTAGTAGTTAAGAGAAAATGCCCACGAGATACATTTAATGCCATATTCTGATACTAATATCCAAACCGATCAAAATACGCATTTTTTCATATAAACGTCATTCTACCCTCTTTTTAGAAATACTAGAAATTAAAAAAAAATAACTATTATGTATTGTAAAGAATATGCTTTTAATATCAAATTTAATAAATCTTACCATTAATAAGTACCCACTTTTTTGTAAAAATATTTGACGTTTTTTGTTTAATGTGTATTTTCCATTATTACCATATACGCTGTTTCATTTTGCGATTATATATTCTGAAATACAAATACACTTAAATCAATATTTTTCGTAATATTTCTCTAAGCAACTGAAACAGCATATAGGAAATATATGTAAGGTGATAATAAGTGTCTAACGATAGCCATAGAGTTGTAACATAATATGTATGTACAAGAGAAATATTATATGTTTTGTACCTTAGGCTAGTTATACACCAAAAACCAGCCAATTTTTGACACTATTTATAGCTCGGCGCACATTTCTTTTCCGTTACATGTTCGAGAATGTCACTAGATGGCGCTGAACTTAAAAATAGTCACCATAGAAATATACTGAATTTATAAGAGACAATTTTAGTTTTGACGACGAGAATGTGCGCCCAACAAGCTTTCTCTATTGGGCTTTTGTAAATCATTTTGTACACTCGAATATATATCTTAAATGTTTATTCTTGATTTAGCGCAGATTGAGTGACTTCTATAAAAATTTCGATATCTTCTTCATCTACAGATGTTAGGTGGTATCTGAATCCATTGAAGTGCTCAGTCTGCGTTGACTCCTAAAGGGTGTCGTGTAGGAATCATTATTAATCATTCCTTAATATTGTTAGTTTTTATATATTTATTGAAAATGTTTCGATTTCTTATAGACGCTTCTATCGGTTTAGCTTGAATATAATCTGTGGTATAGTTGCCTACACGCACCGCTTCGATGTTACAAATATAATTATGTATTAATTAGTAGTATCAATAAATACATACCGTTAAACGATTTATGTGTTTTTATTGAAAACCTCTTGTCTGTTATTTTATGGTCACACTGGGGTCAAATGATAGATTTCTTTATGAATTTAATTGCGGAGACTCTTATAGCTTTGACACACAATATGCGTAACGGAGTTACAATAGAATACAAAAGGCCGCCAACGCTCTCGCGAGCCCTCTGCAATGGGAGTGTCTATGGGCGGCGTACAGCTAAATCAAATATTATTATTATAGATTCTGGAAAATTCACGCCTAGTACAGATTATAATAATGAAGTACAAAATGAAAAGTTTATTTCAAAATGGTTATGACTAAAATTACAAAATCAATGCTATAACGGATAGCAATAGCACTATAGGAGTAACCACAGAGACATGCGCAGACGCAACTGATAAATGTGATCCGGTCATGTGATACGCCATGTATTCAATTACTGCTAATTTTACTTCTCTTAATTCTTCAGTTTCACTATTCACCATGGGCCTGAAAAAGCAATAGTTATTGAATTATATCTAAACTTATATTTATTTAAATTTACTAAGGGATGGATGGAAATTGACCTTTCGGTATAGTGCACAATTCAAACTTATTTATGTAAACCTAAAAGTACACAATTCATAAAGCTAATGCATAATATCCATATCCAATTCTCACTCTACTCGTGCAAGATAAATGTGGGAAAATAAATGGTAATGTAAAAAAGTAAATCTATTAATATATATATTTATTTATTTTATCGACAAATTTTTTGTTTTTATTTTTTTGTATCATAAAAATGCATACAACTCTTAATTTTCACCCCTCTGCGATCAACCCCTATTTTTATTATAAATAGTTATTTTTATTGAACTAAAAAAATGTTTCCTAGAAATAATATATGTACATGGCAAAACAACGTTTGCCGGATCAGCTAATCATATATATAATATACACATGATCCCGCTCAGAAATCACAACGATGGAGGGTCGATGTTTGTGTGGTCTTACCTTAGGAAAAGATCAACTAATCGAAAGAGACATTTGTATGCTAGTGGACTTTAAAATTTACGGGTTTTGTTAACATTTCTAGGAATTAGGTATAAGGCGTTTGTAAGTGCTACTTTAATTAGTCTTAATACTTACATCACTGTCCTGCAATGCGATACATCAGGTACAAAGTAGACAGGTGACAATGGAGTGCTGTGGGTTACGTTAGGGCCCATGGGCCTCCATGGGTCAATCCCACCAGTGACAGACACCACATAGTCGGGCAAAGTTCTCCCACCGAAGAAGAGATTGGTACGTCCTATGCCTGAGCGGAGAAGATTTTCGTCTACACTGAAAAGTATAAGTTTATAGGTTATAGCTTTCAATAAAGTATGGGGTATTTGCAATATTTAAAATATTTCGCAAATAGTACTGAACTCCATAGACTATTAATTTTTCATAGTTATCATTTAGTTTCATATCCGGCTCGAAGGACCAAAATTTACGGTTTCTGGGTCATCGGGGTGCTTTAAATAATAGAGGATTTTGGTTTTGCTTTATACTAAGCACTCGCGTTCAACAATAGAATATAAGCGAAATAATGAAATGTTAATTGCTATGTTACGAATGAATGTAATGTCCGAGAGAGTGCCTACGTCTGGCTATACTCTCGAGGCTTAATTACGACGATTTAGGAAATCGCCACGCTGATAAAACTAAGAAAGCCTGAGTGGGAAAAATCTACAGCCTTGCCTCGTACATGTGAATATAGCAAAATTATATAATGTCCGTGATTCAAAGTTAACGTTGCGTCCTATTGATTACAAACCACGAAGCATTTCTTTAAATAATGGCAGTTAATATTTTAGCGTCAGTCTTTACACGCTGTATCATCAGCTGTCGCGTCATCATCTTCAAGCAGTACAGTACGCTTTGGATGTATTTTACATGTATACTGTCTGATCGACTTACTTGTTTGAGAAGAAATCCTTGCACATCTGATGGAAGTATTCTAATGGCACAGTCTGCAGGAATGGCTGTCTGTCGCTGGTCGTCGTCTGGTACCATCCGTATTCAACACAGGTCTGATAAGTCCACAGCCGCACTGCACAAAAAATATCGTAAACATCGAGAATAATAAATAATTAATATGCTTTTAACGTATTTAGATTACATCTATGGTTTTTTCGTGTCGAAAACTTCCAGACACTATAATGTTCGTGATAGGTAATGATAGAAATATTTAATAGTTAAAATTGTCTGCAAATTCAATTTTCAATTATTTTATAATATACTACGCAAACACGTAGCAAAGTAACATAGCATTGTCTGGTTAGTGACGTATGCTAATTGGCCGGCTGCTGTACCATGTGAGCGCTGACACTAGTTTATTGTAGCATGTAGCCGACCATCTGATTGATTACTGCGACTCGTTCGCAACGCGCTTCTGAACACATACGGAAATAAAGTCTTATTTAGAATATCATTGCATATCTACGAGAAGTTATAATCCAGTGGCAGGCACTACGTCTAGGTTAGTAGTTACCAAAACACGTTTGTCGTTTTTTGGTTTTCAACTAGTAAATAATTTGAATAATATAAAACAGTTATTTCATTTTACCAGTGGCGCTACAATCTTTTAAGGCCTCACATTTCTGTATCTGTTTCGAGATAATTTGTTTTTTGTAACATAGAAGAAGGGAATCAGCTTTCTGTAAATTTGTCGACGGCTCTACCTTAAAACAGCACCAAATGTTTTCTATCTTTCTCTATGACTTGTATGTAGTATCCCAAGAAATATTAAGGAGGTATATATTTTAGTACAGGCTTTGGACTCCTTAAAAAAAGACTGATAATATCACATGCATGGTGTAAATGATATTGTCTCAGTTCCCAGTGAATTACAATCACAGATCGTGATGTTTGAATTAATTTATATGGGGTTAAAGAGCATGCACCACATTATTGCATGGTACACCATTGCGTAAAATTACGTAAAAAATAATTTGGAACTGTTTTAAGGTGGAGCCGTGAATCGACGAATTTATCCAGCTTTCTGTGGCTGACACACGCCGTCGACTTTTTCAGCTTAAGGATGTTTTTCTTCACCGTACGAGCGACTGTTAAATGCGCATATAGACTGAAAGTCCATTGGTACATAGGCTGAGTTGGAACCTACGACCACTGAGATGAGAGTCGCACGCTGAAGCCACTAAGCCAACACTTTATATAAAAGAGTTGTTGGATTTTAATTAAGTTTTGTATCTACTTCAATCTCTTTCCTAAATAAGAATCTTCATATTATTAGATATCAATTAGATAGTTGAAGTATATTATATCGTGTGTATAAAACTAATCGAAAAGCAATCAATTCAGGTTGATTGTATGTATCGCATTGTATAGGTGCAATTAGTTTTCAATACATCAATGTACATACAACGCAATGCTCCAGTACAACTATTTGCAAGTATAATATTAGCTAGCAGCCCCATGTAAATATTAAACACAATTTATAATTATAGTATTTGGTTAAATCTTCGGCATCAAGTAAAATGATAATATTTAATTACTTACTGGTGGCATCTTTAGAGTCAAAGTCAGTGTTGCGATGATTATTAACAACTACAGAGTACCGTGATTCAATACACGCCTCGTTCATACTATTTATCCAATTCGCTAGTCGCTGCACAGGATCCGCTGTAAAACCAATGAATAAAAAAAAATCTTTATCGATCTAATTTAAAGCAGCGTGAAAGTAAAGTAAAAAAAAAGTACTATGTTGTCGATCTTATTAGTATCAAATTGAGGGTTGGACTCTTGCTGCGAGGCAGGGACTATTAAAGAAGACTCAGGCGCCTCGAAGCTTCTGAGATGTCGTGTTAAAGTCGCATGCTGCGCCTCAGCTGGAACCCAACGTTGAGGAATGAAATAGTCCTTCAACGAATTGGGACGAAACGTCTGACTGTTAAAATACGGAAGTTGCATTTCTCGGTCTGCAGCTTATAATGATGGGCGAAATTCAGGGCATAAGACGGGATGGTAAAAGGATGAAGTGGTTGAGTAACGTACAATAGTGGACCGGCATCACATCCGCCGAGTGCTAAACTAAACTGTTTAGACTAGCGCAAGGTACCTGGTAATTCCAGTTAGCATCCAACATTTAGTAATAAAGTGACAACTGAAGTACTTATACTCTTAAGAAGAAAGTCAAAAAACACTTTCAGAACTTTTTTCTTTTTTTCCTTTTGAAAACATATTTTGTGGACATTGTATAATGAAGCAAACGTGCTACTTGTTTCATCTTTTAATGGAAATATAATGTCACTTATGCATCTATGGAGTACCTATTTATTAACTATATCTCCAAACAGTGAATATAGCGTTTTTAAAGGTGATCTTACATTCAGTCGCTTCAGTAATGACTCCACAGGCCTTAGCAATATTGCCCGGCATGGCATATTGCACTAGAACTGCAAAGGTTTCCGTTATGCCATACCAGAAAAATGTACTGCTATCTAACGTTGCGTTTGCTTGCAGGGGAGCACAGGTGCTGTAATAGAGGAATAGCAAGTTACGTTACAGTTTACAGAGGTTCACGTTGGGTTAAACCGAGACCAAGAACTGAAGGCATGCTCCATCCCTGCAAGTACTGGACTCCCCAATATCTCGATATCGATCTCCCCAAGCTTTTACTTCAAAAGCGAGCGGCCCGATCTGTGAAGGATATGTCGCAGCCAACTAGCTTAATAAGCCGTTTAATTAACAGCCTAGCTTTTTCACTAAAGGGCGCCGTTTACCAAGATCTGAGTATGTGCAACGGGGAAACTTACTTGAACATGGTAGAGATTTGCGCCGCTCCTTCAGTAGTATAAAGCATGTCCCTCATGCGTGTAACAGCCTCTGATATACTAGCCACGCACCCCTCACCACCTTGGTTGCGGAGCGCCTCCGTAATAACCTCTAAATATTCTATAAAAACAGAACGTTCAATTACTACGATGATTATATTGACTAAAGCGGGAAACAAAATATTTACCAAAGAATGACGTTCACTTTATAAAGCCTTGGAGGCTTTTAAAAAAAAATAAAAAAATTATATCTTAAGGTACATTGATTTGAATGACACAATTTTCAAGAATCTACATGAGTAATATTCAGGACATTTTACCAAAAAGTTACCTAGTTCAATACACGATAACACGTTGACCAAAATGCGTATCGATAGATTCATAATTTCCAAAAAAATCGACAAACAAGTAAATTTTTAATGTTATCCGTATTGTTATTTAAACCTGGGAAGTCCTCTTGTGCATGCAATGGTCCGCTATCGGAGAAGGCGACATCAACAAGATGCGGATAAGCCAAACGCATCCAGGTCGCCATCGTGCCAGCGTACGAACACCCCACTAGACCTACTGAGGCGTTCCTGAAAAAATATATGTATTTATGTGTTTTTATCAGGCTTTTAATATTATTCACTTAATTCACTTAACATCAGATGAGCCTCCTGCCCGTTTCCTTCCTGTAACTTAAAAAGAAATGAAACATAAATCTCTTATTAAATGTTACAGGTTTTAGTAGAAATATGCATTTTGCATGTCAAATTCAGCTTATATTATATAATAAACATATGATTCAATGTCTTGATTGTGTGAATCTTGCGCATATAAACGACATATAAACCATTATTTAATTATAGCAAATTTCAATTTTGCCAAATATAACGTGTGTCGCCTTAGTACTCGCCCCCTTTATATATATATTTGGAAAGGAGTACCTATGGGCCGAATAACTTCGATTCATATTAAGGTTATTCTTAATAATTCTAATTTCTTAGTATGTCTATGTATATACAAAATATTAAAATTTAAAACTATTATTCTGGTTCGGTTCCGGTTAAGTAATCTGTTAGTCCCTTTTGGTTACCTGTTTTTCCTGTATTTGTTGTGATCAATTTTATATTTATTGTTACTCAGTACCTAAGTATATTGCCATTTAGTAACTGCATTCATTTGGTGGGTTTTTAATAATATTTAAATAAATTATTAATATTTAGAATATAATATTACTTATAGACGGTGTTACAATATCTTCTGACCGACTGTCCAATGTATGAATACGACAGGTATAATAGTGAACAAGCTATGGGAATAAAAAAAACAGAGACGAAGGAAATAATGTTCAACGTTAGATTAAGATGCATCTTTCTGGAATTTGCTGTAAATTTCACATAAAAAGTTGTTAAAAGAAATAGGAAATAGTGTTTAATCAATCGTGATAGCAATACCAATTACGTAAGTTATTTAATACCTCTGACGCCTATGTTACACCTAATTAAATAAAATAAAAAATTTCAGTTATTGTTACCTGAATCTTCCATTTTCAAAGTCATCACTTTTAACGTGTTGTATGAATTCAGCAAGATCGCCGAGCGCCTGATCCACGTTCAAAAAACGCAGGTTTGTTAAGCTTGTGTCCCTGAAATTTATGTTTTAAATAAAAATGTTGTATCCGTTATAGACTAGCGGCTTAATTTTCATTCATTTCATTTTAGCTATAAATTTTTATTTAATTATTCCTAAATGTTTAATTAACGTCTAAAGGCTTTTGATAATGACATTAATAGCCCTTACTTTCCACATCCCCATTACAGTCCACACATAACTTGCTTTAATAATACTTGACAAATAGGTGATCTTTATCGTACAACTATTTTTTTTAAAGACAATTCACACCAATTGACCTACTCCCATGCTATTGTTATGGGCAACGGATATACATACATATTATAGAAGGATAGACATATAAATACATATTAAAACGCCCAAGACCTAAGCACAACACCAAATGCTCATCACATCGATGTTCGTCTCAGCCGGGGATCGAACCCGACGACCAATGAGGCGTCAAATTAATGTCAGAGAGTCGAACACGTGAATAGAACGAATAGCCGAGGTACGAACACACGACTTCGGAGAATAGAGTCACGCATCAAGTCACTAGTCTAATATAGCTCAAAAATTATAATGATAATTTAGTTTATTAAGCAGTGTTTAGTTTGCAATATGTACCAACTTCATGAATCATAGGTCACTCGCTCAGCTAAATTAATTAAACCTAATTCGCATAATATAAAGGTCATATGTAGTCTTCGTTTGCGTTCTCAGCTGACGATGTAATTTAAACCTTACATATCCGGTACAGCCTATTCATAATCGCAAGTACATTCAAATGTTCGATAAGTTTGTCGAGTAGCCTTTGCATATATTATTTAAATTTATGTTAAACAATATAAGATAAACCGGTTTTATTCGTCTTAAATAGCTGCTAATTTTCTTGAAATTAATTCTAGTAAATAAATTTAAGAAAATATTGTATAACTTAGTTTTATAATTTATTAATTGGAGAGTGATAAATGTTGTTTACTTTCTGCCGTAGTCGTGTACGAATCGACCGTAAATTTACTAGAGTATACAAGAAATGGTTTTGTTAGTTTATATATTAAAATTTGAACTCGTAATGTAATACGTTAAATTCATTGTCCAAGGCAATAATTCATAGACATCAGACAGTCCCTATCTATCGTTACGGATGGTCTGGCGTCGAGCCATTCTGTCTGGCACGTGCGACTACCAACATACATACACGCTCATATTCTACAGGCTACCCCTGCAATCAATATCAAAGTTAATTTAATTTATAGCAATCATGCAAAATCCTCATGTGACCTAACTAAAATTAAAGAATTCTAAATAAGACCTGATAAGTAATTGTTCCAAATAGCGGTTTAAGTAATCGTATATTAATCGTTAAAAGTATAGAAAAGTACTTAGGGTTTTACCAATGACAAATGGTACTCATTTCTCATCACACACGAATAAAATTTTTGACGGATTTTAATAAAATATGACCGGAAATTCTCACATGTCCGAAATTTTAAATTCTTGCTAAAGGCAGATTCGATTTTCAAATGACTGAAACGCGTGAAGTAGTAAAATTTTATTTAGCATGCGCTTTAGTAGAAGCATCGGGTCGGATCAGCACTGGTCTGACAAGTAAGGCACTGAGGGTGGAACTTACTCATGCGTGAAGACAATATTGCCAGGAAACATACCTCGCGCTCGCAACAACAAAGTTTTGTTAACATATATTTATTATGACGAATACTTAAAACCTTGAGGTTTCGAACAAGCCTGGGGATTTCCTGCGACTGATTTGAGAAGATGCAATACCTATCAGTACTTATTCAGTACATAATAATCAGGACTTATTTTTATAATGTCGGTCTTCAAAATGGAAAAGCGTACCGGGGTTTTTTTAACAGCAGCACGGTTATTAAAAATTCATTTCAAGCTTGCGGTTAACCTCTGACAGGATAATAACGTCGAGGGACGAAGCTTACTACTGATTTTGTCTATTGTAATCACAGCCATAACTGGTTATAGGCAGTTATCATGTAACACCGATAACCAATAGAGCTCCGCGGGGACGGTGTTAGGTCGTGATTTGGAATCAGCACCGACTAATTAACGTTTATAGCTCGTAGTGTTCCGATGGGAATGCCCTTACACCGAAACATCGAATAAATGTAGGGAATTCTAGCGCAATCTGATTTGTCACGATCAGTTTATGCGAGGCTTAAAATAGAACCTTTCACATAACATAGCGCGTAGAGCGTGTTATGTGGAGTCCATAAATTCACTTTTCGACGAAACAATAATTATGTCTGCCTGCCCCAAGGATCAAACACGTCGTTCCAATATGTAAAAACAAAGCTTATTATTAATAGCTCAAATACCAGCTGTATTTGAGACCTGTAGGTGTTCATCAGGTTTAAGAAGAGAAAGAAAATTCAACTCGGAGTGTCTGATAACAGAAAAAAACTAGTAAGAGAAGTTGTTATGGATTTAAAATGATATTAATTCGCATGGTAATGAATGTTGACTTGTTCTAAAAAGATAAATGAATGGACTATAGACTCTGAAGATAAAGAGACATCATCTCGTGTATGTGATTCATTGTAAGTATAGTCCAAGCTAAAACTAAAATTTATCGCATAAATGCTAATTACAAACAAAACATCCGTCACATATAAGTACAATTAATTCATATGACTAATACACATAGTGATACATTCATATGATATTTATTTGAGTCATCAAGTCGTTAACCTTAATCGAAAGAGGTTGACAGGCATACAAGTCGAATATCTCTGTTATCTTAACGACAATAATATTCTCCGCCGATTCTGTCGCGGTAACATATCTCTATTAAGACTAGGCGTGCAGGAGGTATTTTAGTGTACAAAAGTGTATGTGTAAATGCACCATAAAAATTATGATCTATTTCGTACTACGATAGGATAGATGTCGGACACTACCAGAGTATTGTAAGAGTATTACTCATCGACACATTTAAACACCAACCTCTGAACCTGTTCAATCAATAATGGTCGCTAAAAATATAGACACGAAAATCTAAATCAAATATAATACAAAAACTGGTAACAAAAACAAACAATCAAATAAAAAAAGGAAGAAATTTAAACTAAATAAAAATAGCAAAACATATTAAAGAAACAATTTAATTAATTGACACAAATGATTTAGGCTTAGTACTTCCTTTTTGTAATTCAGAGGCTGTAATACTTTGACAATTTACTACAAGTAAGTAAATATAGATTCAGATGAATGCTTGTGGGTTAAAAGAAATAAAAGACGCGTTTTATTTAAGTTAGTAAACAGTCTACAGTGTGCATGGCAGCCTCGCAATCGTATTCTAGACGAGGGCGTTACACGGTTCGATTCCTGCTGCATTCATTTGCATAGTAGGAACAAGTGCAGCTTCGCTGTGATTATAATATTGACGATATCTACATACTCATGATAGTATATTATATAAAGTCAAAGTAAATCAATGGCATTCAACGATAAGAAAATTATAATTTATTTACATAATTATTAATAATGTGTATTCTACAAAACAAATAGTTATCACTTTTTAACCAGGACTTGCATTGTTTTAGTTGTACTTTATGTATTTCAATATGTATGTAATAAATAATTGTACGGTACATAACTCGTATATTACCTGAAGGGTCTAGTCATCCCATAATAACGATGTTCAGTATAGAACAATCCACTGCCTGTTAAAGACGCAATCTCATAGGGCAATCCCGATGAAACCCATCCGGGGCTGATCTCCCATTCGCCCCCCACATATATTACTATGTTGCTATTAGTTGCTGCAGTATTTATACCATTGTAGTAGTAACGCTGAAAGATTAATCTAAAAATTATACATCTCGAATTGGAGTCGAAATCACGTCTGGATAAATTAGACAAATTTCGTAAAGAAAAATTTTATGACGGCTCATTAAACTGTATTTATAATTAACGTTCGATTCAGCTAAGACTTTTATACAAATATGTGATAAAAACAATCACAGCGGAATTCGAATTCTCGAGATATCTCAAATAGCCAAAAGATAGAAAAACAAAAACATACCATTGGAAACTTATCAGTGTTGGAGGCGTCAAAGTGATTGAGTTTGACATCAAGCCATCGCTCTGGTACTTCATTACGTGAGGCAGATTCTGGAAGTGGAGGCTCCTTCATGTGCAACCCTAGAGCCGGTGACAGGAGGAACAGCAACAGCCCTGAAAACATATACTCGTATATGAGATTGTAGTCAAGTAAGGAGACTCGAAAAGGTTCGATTTGATTCAGCTATCACACATTATAGTAAACTTTTTCTTTTTTGGGGACCTTGATTCTTTTACGACATAGTATTTTATAATTCTTTAGAAGGTCAAGTCAGACAGGACAACATTGGTAATATTTATAATACATAAAATATAACTTACACATAATTAAACACGAGTAAAAACTACACAACTAATATAACATTAAATAGAATGTTATCATTGATAGTATTTAGGTAATTGATAATAACGCTAATCTGATTGATAAGCTATTGTTATGGAATAATATAGTCTGCGACAATACGAATAAATTTATAAATAAATATATTTAAATACGTGTAATTATTTTTCCTCAGAGGAACTTGAAATATTTTTTTTACATTAGACAAAAATGATGTTAAATAATTATTTCTTTAACATAATTGTATTAAATCTGATGTTGCTGTCTCCGACACTATCGACATATTGATATGTTCGCAGAGTCAATTCACGGTAGCGATATTGTGTATATTATGTGTTTAAGTATATAATATTTACTTTAATATATTTTATTTTTTCTCGAAATTATCGTATTGGCATGATCTGTAAGGAAAGTGTATATATTTCTGTAAATACATAATACATTTTGAATACTATAAGAGTAAATCAGTAGTGTAGTAGGTAGCTTTATAATGATAAGATAAATAGTAGGGCCCATAACATTAACACGTTAAAATTGTCTGTAGATATTAATACTTTAAGTCATTCGACATGAATTCAAAGGGACTACAATAAAATTCAGATCACATATTTACTTACAAGTTTTAGTAGGTAAGTAAGTTTTAAAAAGTAATTCTGATAAGTAAATGCCCTTATATAAATAATACGTATTTGATTTTATACATATATTATTCGAAGTTAATACATAAACATGTTGGATTCAATATAACAAATACACCTTGTCCAGTCACGTCTACTATTAAGAAGTAATTTCCGTCTTTTGTTATTTTTCCTCCACATCCGATACATTGAAATGCCCACCGCGGTA
Organism: Pieris melete; assembly: GCA_963693345.1. Taxonomy (NCBI): domain Eukaryota; kingdom Metazoa; phylum Arthropoda; class Insecta; order Lepidoptera; family Pieridae; genus Pieris; species Pieris melete. The sequence continues at coordinate 2,795,584 of CAVNZK010000030.1, forward strand.
ATATCCTGCAAAACAATATGGTCAACCTTTAAAGAATTCATCAATTGTGAAATTCTTTTCTAAAATAGAAGATGCCATGCCATGGAAGCATAATACCAGAAAACTCTCAAATGCTAGGCCTTTTGACAATTGTTGTTAAAAGCAATGCAATAATATCAAGTAGTACAGCATTTAGAATGTGTTTTATATTTTTCGTTGGTAAATGTAGTGAGTTAGACAGTTAACTAGCAATTGTCTGACGTAGCGGCTACTGGTGAGTGGTGAAGTTAGTTGTGTTAAATGGTCACGTGCGCCGATATGATTCAAGTAAGGTGGAGAATTAAGAAAATGGATGAGGCGAACCTCAACTAATGCGATTGTATATAAACGATAAGCTTTTGACTAAAGCTTTTGCCTTGGGGGATTTAGTAACTTCAGCTTTTACAAAGTGCTTTATTTGACAGTGTAACAGAACTACAGATTACAATATGTTAAGTAATGACTGAAAGATGAGTAGACCATTGTCTTTACAATGATACACTTTGTATAACCCTAAAAGGAGTATATGGCTTCTGAGATGTTCCTTTATCCGTGGAGATTAGCCTAGGCCTGTGAATATGGAGGATGTTCTATCGATTCAAAGCTTCTTAAATGGTAGCTATTACAACTCTGGGCTTGTGCACATGGGCGTTATCTTTGTACAACAAAATAACTTTAGCGAGCCATGCCGTACCTTGTGTATTTCCTCGCGCAACTTTGTTATTTATCCTGCGTATCCAGTCCCCGTAATAGTGGTATCATGAAGGTATTCGATCGTTACTACCCCTTAGCTATCCCAGAAAAAACAGACTGTATCGAATCATAAATACATATTGAACACCCTTCGTATTTAAGTAAAACTTCTTCTACAAATATGATCACCATTACATATTTTACTCTAAGTAAGGTTCGAGGTTTTAATCCTATTATAGTCACTGACAGACTACATTAAGTTGACATCTTACTAGGTATTTCTTCCCTGTATTCACCAGGACAGAAATTATGAAGATACCGTATCTAGTGGATAAGATCCTTGTTGATGTCAGCACGTACTGCGGCCGGCAGCGATTGTTATATCGAGTCGGTGATTAAGCCTCTGATTCACTGCTGACTTTACACAACACCTGTCCAAGTATTTTATTTTATACTTTATACAGTACATAGCGGATAAGCACGTCATTTGAAACCCCATGAAGCATTGGGCGGATTTTGTTTCATTACATTAATTGTTTTTAAGGCAAGTCTGGTCAAGTTCTAATCTCACTGAAATAGGTAGGTACATAAAATAGATAATAAACAAACTGAATAAATCCCAACAAACCTTGAACATAGTTCGTTTCTTTTAAAAAAAATAAGCTTAGAAACTGATTTCAAATTGCTGACTATATGGCATCCCACCAATTGAAAGGCCGGCAACATACTTGCGAGTCTTCTGGCAATGTGAGTGTCCATGGGCGGTATCACTTAACATCAGGTGAGCCTCCTATAACATAAAAAAAAGTTTATAAAAAAGTATGTTTCTTATACATATAATTATTCTTATGAATTCTAACATTCTCGTAATCGGATTATCAATGTCGCAGAACAGAATAGAGATTTAGCTGAAACATTTAATCTACCTAAGTACTGTTACGTAATTAATTCATTATACACTAATAAGTTTAATGATTCATTATCACCTGCATCATAAATTGATTAATTCATTCATTAGACCATCTAATGCAGTCTTAAGTCTGCCGGCGACACGTCAAGCCATTACCCGTCTTCCTTTATTGGCGGCGCATAATTGGATGATTAGTTAAATAATAATCTTAAACACTATTAAGTAATTAACATCTAACACATTGCGTAATAATAACAAATTACACTGTTAAGTCCCGTCAATATGTCTTAATTCTTAAGTATCTTGTATGTGTAACAAAAAAGTTACCAAAAAAAGAGTTGTTATAACACGACTTTACGTAACTTGGCTATAGAAAGCATGAAAGCGTAGTTTTTAGAAAAAACCGAGAGACCCGAGTTGGGTGTATCTTATAGTACTAACTTAATGTATTTGCCCATATTTTCATTCTATTGAATGACAATATGGGGAAAAATATATTGTCTATTGACAATAGACAAGGCCAGTAGATAATAAGACTCATAAGCCATCATGTTCTTTCCATCTCCATACTAAGACCGATCTCCATACATCATGTATCAAACAAAAGTACTCTTAATACTTGTATCAGGTTACTTTAATTTTTTCCTCATCCATATTTATCCTGCACCTTTAAGACGCTCTTGCTGCCGTTAAAAGTTGTTTTATCAAGAAATAGCGAGCTTCTCGCATTACATAAACCACTGTAGAGAACGTTGGAGAAGCGGAAGTGGCTATGATAATAGTTCGCAGTCGGTCAAATATATAATATAAATACATAGCTCGTCCTGCAGGTGTCAAGCAAAACGAAACAATAGTGAAACGTGCCTGCGTTTACAATTACTGCACTCGCTGCGATAAGAGTTAGTAGATTAATTCATTAGTTATTGGTATCTTATTCTAATGATAATAATTTGCAATTTTTTAATTTTGCTATTCGTACGTAAACCAAAGAGAATATTTTGATTAATTTTTCAAATTACTGACTACATACTGTACTGCGTACTTGTGCACCTGAGTTAGCTCCGGTACCTGAACTCGCTCGGCACTGTCCCGAAGTGCTTTAAGACCATTTCAATACATCCAATTCTTATAAAAGGCGATCGGTCTGATCTGTCTAACTATCGTCCAATAGCTATAACCTCCTTGTTCTCCAAAATAATGGAACTCATTATTAACGGCCAGCTCCTGAGGTATGTAAGGCTCCAGCCACCAGCTGATTAGCGATTATCAGAACTTTAGTCGTGGTCGTGGTCTTTCAGCTGAACTTCTTGTATACCTTACACATGGATATATTGTATGCCATCCGCCCAGGAGGCAGTTGAGTCTAGATAATTACTCTACAACATGCAATTGCGACAGTGGCAGGATCGCTTTCGGTACCGCTATTGGAAAACTATTGGAGTTACAAATATATTTTATGAATCTCCCTATATTTAATCAATTATTTCTCATAATTAAAACCTGTTTATTAATCTAGACTTTCCATAATTTCATGATGGGGATACCTTTGCCCGTAGGCACACAGAATCGGTTATCGTAGATTAAAAAAAACAATAGTTATAATGTATATATTTTGTATTTCTGATATAATTCTATAAATAAATATTAATCTAGACTGGGTTTAGTCTGTTATATTTGGTCAGTAAGTAGTGCCAATCGCACTAGTCAAAACATTTTGATCAAATTCAAGCAATTTTATCTCTTGACCATTAGAAAATATTGTGTTTATTAATTTTGTTGCGAAAAGTTACCTTTATTAGTAACTTGTATCTATTGGACAAAGAATTCAGAATCTAGGATTGCGAACCGATGTAATTAGTTTTTATATTCTAACTAGATTCTAGCGTCTATTGCAAATTACCTTGACGTATATTGCATGTACGTGTGTACGCTTTATCTAAGAAATACAGTATTATTCATTTTCTCACGCTTAAGTATTTCTTTATAATTGCATTTTTGTTGTTTTGTGTTTGCTGTGATTTGGACATGTTTCTCATTTTAAATATTGATTCTAATAGAAAAACTTTCTAACCATTAGTTTTTTATATTAAAATGATATTTTAATATTTCAATGTTATATAATATGATAAGACTTTTAAGACCAAAATTATTTTAATCTGACTGTGTGTGTTTATTTTTTGTTATATGTGTGAGTTTGTTATTATTTAATTTGCAGTAGATATGTTATTTAAAACGCACACAGTTAAAGCAGAGAATACAAAGCAAATGTATGATTTTTTTTATATAGACAGGAGGCAATTGAGGCACTTTGAATAAACTGCTTTCGTAGCTCTTGTAACAAAAGTACTAGGCTCTAATAAAATAAACAATATAGAGTTTATCAAGCCCTTTTTCCCTCGTAAAGGGCACAATATAAATCAAGCGAATCCGAATGGCTTAACTGGCTTATTTCTAAGCCGGCTCGTTTTAATTGAGTAAAGTGCTTCAAGAGTGGATGAAGTGGATATAATATGGATATTATACAGCTGAAATGGTGGTATGTCCTATATTGCATGCATTAGAAATAAAAATATCACTGAACTGAAAAATAAAAAAGCAACTGGTCAGTTTCCCGAATATGTTCAAGGGCACATTCAGCTTTCTGTAATGAATTTAAATTGCGATAATTTCCAATCACTTTAGTGGTTATATAACAGTTTCTTGATCTGAGGAATACTTTAAACTCACAAACACTCACTCCGCTAGCTCTGCCTTGCCTCTGAAACAAGAAACTGCGTACCCCAGGCCAACATTACAGGCCAATCGACAACGGGGCATCTTCAGCGCATGAGCTAATATCGGGCGGTGAAGGAAGCTTATCTGAGCTGGCCTAGTGTTGAGACCAGTAGGTCGGCCTAGGTACAGCTGGATCGACAGTGTGGGGAAGGTCCTACTGCAGCTAAAAGCCCATTAGCAGAAGGTGGCACATGTGTGGGAACCCTGGAATACTTTAAACTTTAATAAATAATTTATGTAAATAATCACTTTGTGTTTGATTGTGCGCATATGTAATAGAGATATTTACTATGATACAGGTTCAGACATAACTTAGAAGTGCGTGAAATGTATATCTAATTGTATAACCCTCGCTCGTGCAAACATCAAATGACAAATTATTATACTATTTAGTCTCATAGATAACAGACTCTTACCAAAGATACTAGCCCCCTTAATCATAAGCTTTATCAGTGTTATAATTTCAACGTTACGAATATTATATATTGAATAATAATAATAATATGTATTTTGTCAGTTTTATAAAATATTCCAAATAGTATTATAATTTAGATTATTTTTACTGTATGCCGCAAAAGCGTCATATACGTAACGTTTGCTAGTTAGGACAATGCGCGTTCAAACGAGATTATAAAATGAAGATCTTTGATTAAGACAGCGCTGGACTCTAGGATTTATTACTGCGGCTACTTCAGAATATAATTATCAGACATTTTTCTGTATTAAAATTTAGATTATTTCTTTACATAATGTCATTGAATACAAAATATCGATAGTATTGCTTTCAATAACATATATTTCTTGGTGTTCAAACATCACAATAATTTATTTATTTACATGAGAAACTTATTATGTACATACATAATAAGTTTCTTGCTGCTGCTAGCTGGTTCGTATATACGAACGAGATAATTTGGGGATCTTCTTTCTGAGTTAAGCCGGTTGGTAGCCATATGCCGGTCTAAGACGGTTGCGCATTCAGATGAACGGCATAAGGTTAAACAAACGAACCACGAGGCTTTTTAAAAATTATATTATTTATTGTACAATTTTAGAAAACATTCTAGACTGAAGGTAAACATTTTAACAAAGTTCAAAACAAAGCTAAATTTAGGGATAAACCCTTCATATCAAACCCCAATTTAAATGGTAAATGCCTGACGATCTCGGAATATTAACTACGTTGTAATTATTACTTAATCAAAAGGGTAAGGAACGCACGCGAAAACATCGATTTTTTAATTGTTGGAAAAACCGTGCATTTCAATATAAAATTTACATTTTAGATCCCTTTCTGAATTACATAAGTAGACTACTTTTCTGAATAACATAATATACTGCAAATAAAGTGTGTTATCTAATAGTAATTTAATTAATTTTGAGTTGTAAATAATGTAATATATCCACGTTAATATCCTAAAAAAAAATAAAATGTACATTAATTAAAAACTAGTAAAAATATTTTTTTAAGAAGTTAATAATAAAATGTGTTGGCGTTTAGAATATTCGTTGGTTTCTGTTTCAGCATTATGCCTACAACTGCGTGTAGTTAGGACCTAGAGGTGAAATTCAGAAATGGGACTCAGTGATTACTGCCTCCAGTGGCACTAAGGTTTCGCTTTTACTATAGCAAAGTGTAGTATCACTATCATCGCGGCGACTTTGGTCTGCTCGATCAAGGTCCAGCTGGTATTATTTTGTGCGTATTACTTCTATTTCGTGATTAACAAGGCTGGCAAACAGCAAAATTTAGCCTTACGTAGCTTCGCAGACCTTTTGGCTTTCCATTTAAGAGTCTCCGCGGTATCTAGACATATATAAAAAATCAGTGGCGCTACAACCTCTTTAGGTCTGGGCCTCAGATTTCTGAATCTGTTTCATGATAAATTTTCAATCTTATACGCAAGTAGGTGATCAGCCTCCAGTGCCTGAAACACGCTGTCAACTTTTTGGGTCTAAGACATGTCGGTTTCTTCATGATGTTTTCCTTCACCGTTCGAGCGAATGTTAAATGCGCACATAGAAAGAAAGTCCATTGGTTTTTTGTCCATTTGTGCAAGGGGATCGAACCTACGACCTCAGGGATGAGAGTCGCACGCTGAAGCCACTAGGCCAACACTGCTCAATCTTGACATATATACTGTGTAAAAAATAAAGCGTACAAGCAAGTCTAACTAGCAAGTCCCCAAAATGCAACAAATATTTTGGGGACTTGCTAGATCAAAGATTTGTTTTATATTTAGATGATATAAATACCTACTACCTAACCGCTTACTGAAATTATCCCATTCAGTTAGCGTTTGAGTTTGTTCACTCGAATATGGATAACTGCTAAGTGGTTTGCATAACAGCTGGTTCATTTTAATAATCGTCTTGCGAAACTGCCTTTCAATAATTCGAACACATATTTTTGCACTGACTCGACGACTAGATAGTTGCCTACAGCATGACTAAGTTCATCCAAAAAGGGTAAATACAAGAGTGAACAGAACAGTTATTTCGTTCCGCGTTCTATTCCCATCACAATAAATGTCAAATTGACCTTGAGGAAGTTTCCTGTATTTACAATAATATCATCCAACGATTTATCCATCTTAAAAAAAGTAAAAAAAAATATATACTTTAATTTTGACAGTGTTAGTCTGCGATTCTTGAGTTCGTGAGTTCTAGCCCCGATTTTGCAAAGGAGTTTCTGTATGTATACGTATGGACAATTATACAGATCAAAGGGGTTAGATGGGGTCATCAGCTGCAAAAAAAATATGGGAGGTCGTTAAGCTAAACCCTTGCAGAGTTATAATTTTATTTTGCGTTTTTTTAATAAAATTGACTTTTCTTACAATGCTTATAAAAAATCGAAAAATCTACATCTTGTTTTTTTTTTTCAAAATTTTCACTATATTGGTACTGATGAGTCCTTGCGTTGGACATGCTATTTATGGTTGTTTATTGAGTTATTGAAGATATGAAAAAAATTCAAATCATAACTTTTTTAAAACTGTGAAAAAAAAATCTCTACCGAAAAGTGTCCCTGTATTAGGTACAAGTTTTGGCGCATTGAATAGGGAAAAGGTATTACACATACCTGCTTTCGTTCGACAATTAAACATATCATAAATAATCATGCTTGCAATGAGCATGTCTAATATATAAAAATCGAGCACATATGTGAGACTTAAATGGCTGATCTAGTTGTCTTTAGGAACCAACACAAAATCTAGAAACTTCAGTTCTAAATCCACCAAGAGATGTAAAATCATTACATTCTATACATGAACTATTTGACAACTTACATTATGCCTAACACGAATAAAGGTACTCTTCCAAAATAAATCCCAACATTAATACAATAATAATATTACTCATTATTAATGCTTGGACAAGAACAATGGTCCTAAAATAACTAATTGCACAAATTAAAGCATTATACATTTTAAGTTAGCGTAGTCACAATATTATTGTGTTGGCGAAACCCAATAGGGTAGGCAATAATAATATTATTCATTCATAATATTCCACAACACACGTTATCTAACCGCACTGACTGTTTAGACCAAGAGACAATTTATTTAAAAACGGTAAAAATGTATTATTTTCTGTGTGCCCCGTTTGTGTGTGCCAAAGTATTTTTTATTCTTTGTGGAAAGTGTCAGAAAGTTGACGAATTGGAACCAAAAATCAACGATGTATCTATAAATTAAGAAGTCATATAATCTATATATAAAAAATGAAACCCGTTTTCCGTTGTCACGACATAACATGAAAACGGCTTGACTGATTTGGCCAATTCTTTTTTTATAATATTCTTTGAAGCACGAGGATGGTTCTTACGGAGAGAAAAATTAAAATAATTGAGTGAAAAAGTCTAAAAACAACACTTTTCTATATTCCCATACATAATATTCGTAATAATACTTAAAAGTCAATTTGAACTTTAATACCATATCAGAAAGTTCAAGTGTTAGTGGAGGGGTTCCGGGAAGGTAAATTTTTATTTTTTGACATAATGTATTTGTTGTCTTATCAACTTTCTTTTTTTTATCTTAGCTAGACCGGTCACGGTGTCCCGAATAGCAGAATAAGTATTAAAAAAAAATAAAGAATCGACTGTTAGGCGGTACGATGTTCGCCAGGCCAGCTAGTAGTCTATAAACGAATTGTGTCGATTCCTCAATATATGAAAATATTTTTTTAAACAGGGGGCAAATGGGCAGAAGGCTCATCGGTTGTTAAGTTATACCGACGCCCATGGACACTCTCAATGCCAGAGGGCTCGCGATTTCGTTGCCAGCCGTTTAAATCTAACGCCAAGAGTCATCGGTGGTTATACCGCTATTCGATTGCATTTTAGCTTTACATAGTAGTATTTTATATTTTAATATTTTTATGTACATTAAGTCTCCTAATAACCTTGGTGTATTTTTAAATCTATCCGGTAATTTTGATACTTGTAAGTACTTTAATATTTCATTCGAGCAAAATATTCTGCTTGCTGCTATTTCAAAACTGGCCCTGTATTGTGTAACTCACTTTTCGTGCTCACGCAGCGGTTTTCGCATCGGCGGTCGCTCTCAAATCAGTCGTGAAGCAGTCATTTTATGATTTGGCATTCTGATATACAATAAACTACAAGCTCCCACCTTTACAGAATGCCAAATCATAAAATGACTGCTTCAAGACTGATTTAAGAGCGACCGCCGATGCGAAAACCGATGTGTGAGTTCGAAAAGTGAGTTACAGAGTCGCAGGGCAGAATGCACTAAAGCTCCACAGCATAATGCTGAGCCAGGGCCAGTTACAACCACAACACACACTCATTACACACTTAAAATGTACCTGATTTCTTTTTTTTTCAATATTTTTATGGTACTTATTTCTTTTTTTAGTATAATTATTATTTTGTGTGTTTCGTTAGTAATAAATGTTATGTATGTCTGTCTTATGTCTATTGTTTTTAACTTAAAAAACCTGTCTTAAAATATAAAGATTTTGAAAATGTATGAAATTATATTAGAAAATAAAAAATGCTTAACTAAATCTATAACTTTATATATAGCACCAAAGAGGTATAAAACGTATAAACTTTATTTGAAACAGTGTTTTGTTTTAAGAATTTGTACCTTTAAATAATTGATATGAATAGAGCCAAGAGGAAAAACTTTTTCCGTTATGAGTTAAGCTATAGCAAACAAAATACTACATGTCCTGACCTGGCATCACATACAGCGTCTAAGACACAGGGAAATCTAGAACATAACTTTGATATCAAACAGACATCTAATAATTGGACACCTAGAGGTTTTGTTCTTAGAATAAAAGTTGCTGGCATAAAATTACTTATGACGATACCGCTAGCGGAAGTTTCATTGATCGAATCAGGCACCGAATAAAATGAGATCATAAACTGGTTCCTACACTACGTTATGTTTACTACAACCCATGACTCATATTTCGCGGTAACCGCATAGAATTAAGGGGAAATCGCCCTCAAGATGGTATCTACTAGCGCCTATGTGTCATAACACGGAATTAGGTACGTTAGTAGGACTGAATGAAAAGATCTATATGAAAATTTGTATGTACCTAGTATGCTATAAAGCAAATGAACCTGTTTTGCACAGTTTAACTATGAACAAATTAAGTAAACACTTTTTGGTTGAGGGAAACATTTTAATACAATATACATACAATACATACAATATTTATACAATACAATACATACAATTTTTGCTTAAAGGTAGTAATATGTTTTTGTAATAACATTTATAGTTTGTTCTTCTAATTTGATTTCAGAACAAGTTGAAGGATTCACCTATAAGTGTTAATACGGTGTATTCAAAGATATTCGCGGACTCTGCGTTATATTTTCGTGAAAGTCTTTGTGGAACTTTTAGTTTAGCGTAGTGTTTTTCTGCTATAACTTTTTTTAGTACTTCAAGTATTTTATTTGAATATGAAAGTAAAGTTTTCTAATGCCACATATACCTTTCATTGTATTATTTATATATAATAAGTCAATATGAACAATCATTTAAAAATTAATGTTCTTCTTTTGAAAAAGCAGCAAACTCTCACCTGAAAAGCGTCTTCTTCGACTGAATCGAAATAATTTAATTTAAAAAAAGAACGTTGAATTGTAGACCTCCTCAGAGGTTTTTAATGTTGGTGAGAATGAATCTTTATTCGTAGGAAACAAAGATTAATCAATAAATGTTCTTTAATTGAAATCAACCAAGGCTGTATTTATTTAATTTAAAACAATTTGTTTATTGAGCCCAGTTCTAGGTTAAGGTTGCGTTGATCTGGAACATATTATGTTTAGTATTATATATTTTATTACGGCACTGATCTTCATGTTAATATAAATTGTGTGGAATATATAATACATAAGACTAATAAGATCCTTTTGCGTCCTAACTATAGTATGTTTTTAAATAATGACCAGATTTTTAATTATCATGATTTCTTTTTTTGAATTTTAAAAAACTGCACAGTTAGCAATTCCAATCGCAATTTAAGAACAATTAAATTAATTATTGCTTCAGGATACTTATTGTTTTCGAAGCGTATGTTCGTGATATTAATCTTGCATTTGATAGGTTTTCATACACGACTATAATCAAAGTGGGAATAATGAAATTAACAATATATGAAAGCATTGAGTCAAAATTAAAAAGTTTCTTGGCGTTATGAAGCTCCACTGATTCTTCTGTGTCTGACAGACAACGTTGATTTTTTGGTCTTAAGTTAAATTGATGCAGCTTTGAACGCACAATCTCAGTCACACGTTATCACTGCGTTAATGGCTGTCAATTATATCAATATACATATTAAATAATAATTTAAGATACCACAGTAAAATAATAATATATTTTACAGTTTTATTACTAAATTTAGTAATTTCGTGGAACAAAGAAGTACCTACTGGTGACACATAAAGTCATCAGTGGATTAATACGGAGAGAAATATTTAATGAATCAGTACTAACCATAAACCACTCTAGGAGATACAGGAAATTGTTTGTTAACTACATTAAGCATAGTCCTTATGTTAAATACACTCTTATGCAATCTCAAACGCTATTAAGGGATTGTCAAATTTTGTATTATTAAAGAAATAATTTGAAATATATGGTTCCATAGATTATAGCAGGAACTAAAAGGTTAAAAATACACTAAAGCTTTATAACACAGAAGGTATATGATATCGTTTTCCACGTTAAAAAACCTTATTCATTGCTACGATACGTTATTTTTTTCCTTGTTCTGAATGGCGCTTAAGGATATTAAACAAAGGTGCAATTTAATTACTTTGTAATTGTGTAATGACTTATAACAATGAAAAATAAAGACTTATAAATTATACGTTCCTAGAATAAACATTTTCTAGTAGAACGCAGTTTTCGTTTAAAACTTCTGCCTTTTCAACTTTACTAATCTACAAATGTATAAAACAAAAAATAATATAGGTAAGTATTTAACAATGATTCTATATGCTTCACTTTAATACAGAATTGTACTGGGTATAATCGACACAGAATTTTTGAATTTATACATTGCAAAGAAATTTAGCTACTAAAAGGTATTACGTAAATGACCATGTATATTAGTTCTAATGAAGACTAAATGCGTGTTATCTGTGTATCAATTACTGATTTTTTTTAAATACTATCAACGAGGGTGAAGCCTGTAATAAGGCATAATTTAAGGTAACACTAACAACCGATACGTCACCAATTCCATTAATCCTTATGAATCACGCAACCTTGATACAAACCATAGTTTATATAACCAACAACGCTTCAACCAACTTAACGCCATTCAATTTCAAACGCGGGCGCAGTGTGCACGTCAACATGGGTAGCTACGGTATTTCTAAAGTGACCTTATATGTTTTAAACACGATCTACGCGGTATTGGGCTTGGCCATCGCCGCCGCGTCGATATGGTTCTTTTGCCAAGTCACCGAGTTCACAACGCTAAGGAATAGTAACCATTATCTCCTGGATTATACCGTCTATTGGCCCCAAGCTATACCCTGGCTGTTTTTGATCGTTGCGTTGCTCGTTCTGGGTGTGTCAGCGTGTGGATTTAGCAGTGCACATAAAAACAGTCGTGGTTTGATCACCGTGTTTGTCACTGCGCAGTCGATAGCGATTATTTGCCTGATTGCTGCAGCTGTTGTGGCCCTTGTGTTCGCCGACAACAAATCTACGGATGACTTTGTAAAAGATACGGTGTGGGATGTGTACTTCCAGACCAAGACAGATAACGAAGTAGCGACGTCTTTTGGCGTTATCGAGAGAAAGCTGCACTGCTGTGGAGCGGACAGCCCGAGGGATTACAAGAACTGGAAAAATGAGTTCCCCATGTCCTGTTGTGATACCTATTACCACGGATTTCTTGATGCATACACAATTGATTGTGAGTTCACGAATAAACTAGCCAATGAAAGACACGGATGTTCAACGGTCGCTGCGCAGTACGCAAGAATTGTTATTAAAGTACTGTCTGGAGCGTCGATTTTTACAGCTATAATTGGGATGATGAGCCTCGGAGTTGCCGTAGGCTTGTCCAAATCAATAGCCAAGAAACGGAGAATACAAGCGTTGAAAAATGAATCAGAGAGCAAAAAGGTTCTATTGTAATAGATCAAGGATTTTCTATGTAAGTACAAACTTGGCCAAAGATTATTTTTAGTTTAAAGTTATTTACGCCTGTTTTCGGGCAGCTTTGATCCCATGGTCGAAGTTTTATTGTCGTGCAGTTTTAAGGGATTTCAAAATGTTTTAGATTGTAAAATGTTTTTTGAAATCGTAGTTTGGCCAAGTTTTAGAGAATTGTAAACATCTTTGAGTATGACATCACACTTTAAAGCAATTACTTCAACGATGTGATCTTGATTTAGGGTTCTCACCTGTCCATTTATATACTTGTTTTATTATATTCTATACATCTAGTTAACAGATTAGATTTGGTGTGGCTCTAACACATCCATTTTTTTAAAGCACCATAGTTACTTTCTTCGCAGATCTTTCCGCACGCTTTTGCCACACCAAGTTTTTTCTCTTTTTAATGTATATTAGTATTTAATAGGTGCAGTGGGTTATAATAATTTTGGAGTCCCACCGTAGAAATATGAAATAATACTGTCAGAGGAGGTTTATTTATGTAGAATCTCAGTGTCTTTGTAAATGATGGTAAAGATTGGGGATTATTTTGTTTTGGTTGGTAGCCCTGTATTTATCAGTTTTTAAGACTGCACAATCTAGCATTTACTCAATTTATGCTTTAATACGAGTACATGTCGACGTTTCGAATAAATAAATGAATTACATTTAATGTACATAGATAAATTAGTTATAATATTTATAAATACTTTGTGCTAATTTTAAATAAGTTTAGTATACGATTTATAATTGTAATATAGTGATAGATTTTATATTTTATTATGGTACCATGATAAATAACATTTTGAAAAATTTTATTGTCTTTCTTTTGTTCCTTACATATTATAAATTAGTAATTTTGTATGACCTAGATGTTACGCCTAACATTCTTGTCCACCATGACCATTCAGTACTTAGCAATTACGATTACTTTTTTTACTGATATAAAAGGGTATAGAACCTTTGATTACGACATTATACCTAATCCTAATCATTAAAAAGTTTCAATAAAATCACAGTTTCGTTCTAAACGACAAATCATAGTAATTGGCGTATAGATGGCGTTTCCGGTTACGAGACCTTACTTGCAGTAAGCATCGGTGGATTCTGTTTCATTAAATACTCAATAATATACTATTAAAAATGAAAATACCGGTGAATCTATATATTGCACGATTGAGAGGTACCTTTTAGCGTAGCCTAATCATATTGCCTTGTAGGTGATGAGGCTTCTGAGTCTTGTAAGTGGAAACAAACTCATGTGTACAATTGTTTGTTCGTTGTATCAGCTTGTCGACGTCCATTGCTGGACATAGGCCTGTCCCCTAAATTTCGAGTACGACCGGACAGGTCTTAATATCCCCGCCGTAAGAGCGAGTAATATAATTAATGAACAAAGAAAGTTCCGGATTCAAACGCAGGATCTTATGGTTGACATAAATCAACAAACTAAAGGTTTAATCATGTTTTTCCCATAAGATATAATTCATGTCATTAAATAATTAATAATAATTTATGTAACTTTCGAATAGAGGACGCAAACGCGTTGCATACAAACGACTGTATTTAATAGGGCAGCCATTTGTGATAACAATGGCATATACATATATATATATTGTTTGTACACAGACCGTATAATCGATTTCGTTATTCAGTATACTAACGCCCTCTATTGTACGACAGTTACAACCTTTTTTTAAAGTGAATAGCTTCCAGTAGGCCAAACGAGCCTACTGGAAGCCCAAAAAGGGCAGTCATCGCTGCCCATGGACAATTGGAGCGGGTGCGTAGCCGGCCTTTGAGGGTTTTATTTAGAGAGGAAGGGGATGAGCTTCCGGGAGTCCCACACACACTAAACGAAACTCACTTTTCAATCGGAATGTGGTATTTACGTGATCGTATCGGCTCATTCGGCTGCTAATGCAGCATGATACTCCCACTAGTTAGCCTAACTGACCGGTGGTGGTGAAATAGTTGTTGTTGAATTATCCTACCAGAGGGCGATGCGGTCGTCACTTCCCTACACCTTAATACCCTGTAGTCACCTTTTACGACACCCTAGGGTAGAGATGGGAAGGGGCTATTCTATAAACCGGCAACATACGGCACAAGAAAATAATATACATATAATAAAAAAATTATACACCTATAAAATTGATAAATATCTTTGCATAATAATATAAAGTTGTATCCTTTAGGCTTAGATGTAACGGATTTTTATGCCGTTTAAATTAATAGACAGAATTGCCCATGATGTATGATTTAAGTACAATTTAAAATTGTCTTTGGTTAATGTAAAAAGTACTTAAGACAATTAAAATTATCCATCTTGGCTATCTAACTAATAATTTGGTATCTAGCTGACCGTGATTGTAGTTGTTTATTAATAGTCTTAGATTAAATTTTGTCTTATATTCTACACTTCATCCTACGAGTATTTTTAGGTTTAGGTTTTATTTTGGGGTTAGGTTTAGGTGGAAAGGACAGTATAAGATAACTTTTTTTTTATAAACATTATTATTAGTACGTTGTACAGTTGTTTGTTATTCATCTTTTTACTTATAAATAAATAACATGAAAATTAATAACTTAACTTAAAGTATAATGTAATAAAAGCGGATTCATCTAAACATTATTTCATATATTTTGTAATAAAAAATCGTTACCCACTAAAAATAGGATCAGAAAATTCATGATTTCCTCATGGAAATACACCTACGCTTTATGCTTTTCTCACAGTGTCCATTTAGCTGGGCATTCGAGACTCAGTAATTCCTCCAATTGCCACGTAATGTATGAGCTACTTCCTCATTGTGCGCAAGCGTTTCGTCCAATCATTATGTTATTTGCCTTAAGTCTCCTTGCATAAAGCCAAAGGTCACTGTCTTGTGGCTGTCAACGATGAAGTACATAAATAAAATAAGAAGCTGTTATTGCCTTTGTATATTATTTAATATGTATTGGCCTAATGGCTTCAGGGTGCGACTCCCATCGCTGAGGATGACTTATGAAGGATCGATTCCCGTCTGTGCAACAAAGGACTATCTTTCTATGCATTTAACATTTGCTCGAACGGTGAAGGAAAACATCGTAAGGAATCCGGCCTGCTTTGGACCAAATTAGTCGACGGCATGTGTCAGGAAGGCTGATCACCTACTTGCATATTAGATTGACAAATGATCATGAAACAGATACAGAAATCTGAGGCCCAGACCTAAAATGGTCGTAGCGCCACTGATGTTTTTTATTAACGACTGCTAGGGAGATATGGATCTTAAAAAGTTTGAAAAGAAACTCGGCTATGTCTGTAAGTATATTCTTAAAAATAAATCACTTTTTTTGCATAACAGCGTAAATGTACCACAGAAAGAGACGAAGGAGTTAGCAGTTTTTTGATACAGAATAATAAGAAATATACAGTGTTTATGAATAATCTTAACGATTAATTGATTCTGTGTCGTGCGCCCTCAGATAGCTAAAATTTCAATTAAATAATAGCCAATGTACCTACAACGATAAAAATTCCATCCGTTTCACCTCGACGTGCGCCTTTCCACAATTGAGGGTTTTAAAACGCTTTGGAACCAGCTGCCTACTGAAGTATTTCCGAACCAATTCGACTTATTAAGACAATGGCGTACCAATTTTTAAAAGACCGGCAACGCACTAGCAAGCCTTCTGAAATTGAGTGTCCGTGTGTATCACTTCAGATGAGCCTGCTGCCTGTTCTATAACAAAACTCTTATCAAGGTATCAGATATCTGCTTAGTTTCTTTTATAGATACGATGATGCATTGTCTTTGATGACTAACATATCAAGTGCCGATGTTTTCCTTCCTTGATCAAGTGCAATTTCGCACATACACAAAATTAATTTAGGAAAAATAATACGCAAATAACATAATATATGTTTTGTATTTGTGAAAATCGCTGCTCAACACGTGTGGATTATAAGAAAAATATGAAAAGAAACTTAAAAATGTACACAACCTACATACAGCTTGTCACATATTAACATACATTAGGGCACATTGCGCAACATATTTTCTTTGCAACGAAAAGTTTCGTAACGCAAGTTTTTTCTATTTACAATGCAAATTAGACTGATCTTTTTTGAAATAATTAAGTAATTTATTAAGTCTAATAGAAGTATTAATTGTTAACAAAAAAAAAGTTTTCAACAATATCTTTGTATCTATAATATTATGTAGGAGTAAAATCGCAAATAGCAATCATATTTTTGTGTGTGTGGTGGCACTGAAAAAATGCTATGTTGTTGCGTTTTGGAATATTATACTAAAATTAATTGGAATTATTAATTGTTAATAAATTTGTTTGTTTTTATATACCGTTCAGTGTCTCACACTTTCCGTTTAATAAAAATGTTAATGTGCGACGCAATATTATTAATTAAAACCTGTTCGATTCCCTGCCAAAAAGTTGCAAAATAATCTGACCTAACCTTCATGCAAGAGGTCCAAAACATTCCGAAAAAATCTCTGGTCAAGCAAAACAAAATCTTCACTTTCGATTATGGCCTTGCGTGACGCAACCTTGTGCAGGTACATTAAGTATGCCATCGTGTCTTAAGCTATGCCAGGAAAACCACGTATACGTGACAGCTTTTATAGTGCACGACTTTTATACGATATGCATACGAGTTTTTTCACTTCCTACGACTTGTGACTAATAAGTTTATTGTTGCTATTTTAATTATACAGATTTTACATTGAACAAGTCTCTAGCAATAACCTTTTTTCTTGTTTAAAGCAATATAATGTGTATAGTAAGAATCATTAATACTAATTAATATAATAACAAATATATATTAGGAAAGCAAAAATAGAACAACGCTTCAATTAAAAAACTTTCATTTATAAACTGATAATATATAAAATGAAATGATAAACCTTTTTAATATTTAAAAGTAATTTAGTCTCTTTGTAATGAAAGATGCATTATATTGCCGACCCTAATAAACATTTAAAAATAATAGTTTATAAAAATATTACTACCTTTAACAAATTAAATTAAGTAATTTAATTAAGTATCCATTAATTAATAAAAACGTTAGCTAATATTTTGATTAATGACATCTTTGGAATTACAACGCCGTCGTCGTCGTATCGTACAGTATTAACTGCCTTATTCTAAGCTTCAATCTAGGTGCGCGCGAGTTTATAAATTTCCTCGCATGATTGCATCGGTTTCCATTCCGTTCCAAACCACGAGACACGTCGCACGTCACCATGGGCAAAGAGGAGATGATTAAAGGTGTGCTGTATGTTGTGAATGTGCTATACGCGGTGTTCGGTTTAGTGACTGCTGCCACGGGAATATGGTTCTTCGTGCAACTATCCGAATTTGTTGCGTTGCGAAACAGCAACCACTACTTATTGGACTATCGAGTTTACTGGCCTCAAGTGGCACCATGGCTGTTTATACTCCTCGGTTTGTTTGTGATGATGGTGTCATTCTGTGGATGGTGCGGCGCTAACAAGGAAAGCAGAGGATTACTCGGTATTTATGGCTTATTTATGGTGCTCATCGTTGTTGGACAAGCAATTGCTGCCACTCTGATTTTCGTCTATGTTGATGGAGAGCATACAGACCGTTTCATCAAGGACACAGTGTACGATGGATATTACAACTCTCAGTCAAACCCTGATGTCTTCAAGGCCTTCGGAAGGATCGAAAGGAAATTGAGATGCTGTGGGGCAAACGATGCGCGTGATTACAGGAGCTGGAGGAACGACCTTCCATTGACGTGTTGCCAGGACAGCTATTACAGAGCTACTTGTGAATTCACCGATAAGGAAGCTAATGAAAGACTAGGTTGTGGTAAGGTAGCTGCTGTATACACTAAAATTATCTGTTCATCCGTTGCTGGAGCGTCTCTGTTGATATCATTGGTGGAGATCGCTGGTGTGATTCTCGCCTACAAGCTATTTCATTCGCTGAGAGAAGTCGAGCACTATTTGCCGGAACGAAAAGAGGGGGAAACTGAATGCTAAGTGAGGTGATGGAGGCAATATGGATGGGTCAGGCAAGGTTTCAATGTATATGAAATGACCTTCAAAAGTTGTGCCATAGGACTGGTTTTGTGTAGCTAATATTATCAAAGGTTATCCGCTATTTCAATGCATAATGAATTGTGGGAAATTAATTTGTGTTCATTTGTCATATGTGAAATTTTTCCACTCCAGTCCTCTACCGACATCTTACCGCTTGGTATATATAGAAATGATTCGTCTGTCGCCTCATTGCCTTTAGATTAACCGAATTTTTTCATAGTAAAAATCCACCGATTGTGTCGAGTCGAGCCGAGCCTGGAGCATTTTTCTTTTGGAAATCGGCTCTATCACGGCTTTAGATGGCTTTCTTAGTTGAACCGAGAGGAGATAAAAGGAACATAATAACATGTTCATAATTATATGTATACATTTAAAGCCTCGAAATTATTGTATTAGTTCATTTTGTTCCTTGTGAGTCACTCTTTGTTGTACCAGGGTGACCCGCTACTGTTCGAGTCATATTGTCGTAACCAAATTATCCAATTGAGATATTGAATACACAATATTCAATGGCAATTAAAGTATGAGTTTTTAAGCAACTATTGCTATCCCCATCTCCTCTCGGTACAATTATGAAAGCTTTAAGGGTTAAAGTTCGTTTCCTTGATTAAGGAATTCTAGACATCTTTACCCCGTATAGTGTAAGACATTCCAAATTATGTTACCATATTTAAAGTATTATGTTATATTAAGTTTGGCAGCCAAACTCAACAAATACATACTGCCGTTTTTATAAATTAAACATTGTATGCGAATGATTATTTAAGATGTTATTATTACTTGTATTTAAAATGTGTAAGACGTGTCGAATGTGAAACCTTTTTTATAATATTAGTTACTTGTACTATCCGTTGCTCTCGTTTCTTTACTTAAGTAACATTTTATAAAATCATATGATTTAAATTATTAAAAGTGTCATTTAATCAAAATTCTCATGTAATTGTCACTTTTACATATTAGGGTCAATTTGGCGGGTCATAGGCCATGTGAGGATCTCGAGTGGGTTTAATAAACTCCTTCCTACTTAAGATCTGATTCATTACCTGACGCACTGTTAAATGTGAACTCAATATGAAACATAAACTGTATACATATGCCCTTATAATGCTTCTCCTTACTGGAGTTTACGCACAATCGTATATTCAATAATCAAAGTTACCTGTTTTTTGAGATGAGAATTTAGGTCAAACTCCAATGCACACATCGATCAAAGCGACAGTGATCATTGATGTTACACAATGCTTGTTCATGGATAACAACTTTTGGGAGGCCCCGTGTGAAGCGACCTCAAAACAGTTATAGCATAAACTAAAATTTACTATTCAATACATCTTTGTGTTTCACAATTTTCGGCGCGTCCTACATAATGCAGACAAGTGTTATGTAATTCCGTCCTAAGATTGCTAAATAACTTATTTGAACAATTTTTGTATCGTTAAGTATATATTATAGAATTTATTACACAATGTGCGCACAGGTTTAAAAGTCGGAAAGTACTAGAATGTATCCAAAAGTTTACGTTGTTTTGTATGTTTCTAGGTACTAGGCGCTGTTTATCCAATTGTTAAAAAAATATATATTTTATGAGTCTCGAAGGCTTTTTCGTTATCGCCATAATAATAGGTTTTCTACAATATGCCAAAGAAATGTTTATGTACAAAATCCATATTCATTTTTGAGTTTTTGCATGCAATATATAATCATAAGTTATAACATCACTTTATCTGTAAGTTATTTTTATATTTTTGATACATTTAGTTGAGACTAGTCTTAAGTTCTATGTAATGAAGTTTAAATATATATTTTCGAATCTCAGTGAATTTTTATTTTTTCTCTTTTTAATTATTCAGCGTTTTTCTGGGTAACTTAACCAGTATTATTTTTAATTTAACACTTATTATACTTTATAATAATTGATACACGATTTCATCAATCCCTAATGAAACACTTAAGGATCCATTAAACTATTAATGATAGTAAATTACGTAACTATTACTTTCACTTTAACTAATTGAGAGTAATTCTAATTGATAATTAACAATGATTACTTATAATACAATTTAGTTTGGACCAGTTTTGTGGGACTATATTATTTTAAAGTTTGTAAACTACTATAGGAAGTTGTTAATAATTGAATCTATGAAGACCGAATTTGAATTAACCTACCAGGTTCATATACGAGTAATATGTTCATATATGACAACAGCCACTGTAGACGTACTATGCAAGTTGCCTACCTTAAAATGAACTTAGCTCTTAATTAATTTAAAATTAATATCATATAAGAATTAACGTTTCATCGAAAATGGAGCTGATGTTAAAAGATACCAGACGCACTTAAAACTTAAAATTCTTGAGGACTCGAGAATCCGATGAAGAATGAGAAAGCTCTTAACTTAAAGGAGGGTCCTTTATTTCAATATAGTATCGGTATGAGGTTATATGTATCTAAAATAACTTGTGTCCGCGGTCATCATAACTGCGACTGATCTAGGCGAAGATTGCATTAAGGCGAAAGCCTTAACAACAATAAGGTGTCTTTTTCAAGATAGAATAAAACCTCTCTAAGTGTATAATGGCATCCTTCAACTTGCTCCTAGAGATTAACTATTGTCTTATCACGAAACAAACACGGGAAGCACCTTTATAAGAGGTCAGTGCCCTTCCGTGAATACTTTTTGAAGTTTAATTAATTCTTGTTTGTACTTATTAATTAGAAAAGTTTATTGACTAACAGTTAAATGAAAAACACTGAGAACAATGAGAATGATTTTTGTAACTTGTATGCATAATAAAAGTACTTAATTCAATTTTAAATATTTTGTTAGAGCAGCCATGGTCGGAGTTAAATCTCTCATCACAAGGATTCGTTTTGCAAGATAGCGGTGCGATAGTGGTGTTTAAACCTATACTTTTTAACCCAAAAAAACTTTATTAAGGAAAAAACACACCAACAGAATAATTTTGATAATCACTAACGTCAAATCTGATTTTTATTTTTAATTTTCTTATCTAACCTCATTTTACTGTTATTCATAAAAAGAGGTTGTTACGTCAATATTACTAGTTAAATGAATATAACCAGATTTGAAGCTTTTTACATTAAACAACTGGTTACAATTCATATAAATATATTAGTGGAATATTTATTTATACTTGTTAAATTATTTTATATTATTTAAACGGAACAATCATATTTTTGAAGTGTATTTTTTACTAACCAAACGATGAAGTTATGGAACTTCTATTGTTTATTTAATTTTTCCAAAATACATATATATAATACATTTTATTTGTTAGAGACTATAACTATATGGTAAATGCTAAAATATTCTATGATTAATAAATCTCCTCTCTTATTGAATAACCCTGACCTTCATATAATATTATAATTGCATTAACAAGAAAAACCCGCCATGCAAGAAAATATATCTGATGATTATTATGTGTATGTTGTTCTCCTGCTAGGTGACATCGTATTAATTATATCAACGCTAGCAAATATAACTTATCGCACAATATCTATGTCTAGTAAAATAAGACAAGTTTTAAGAAATAATGGAAGATGTTAAGTTTGAATAAAATAGGAACTAAGATTTTAAAGTTCTGCTGCTGCTCTATCTATGCTGAAATTTATGTAAGCAGCAGGTAAGTGCATAAGTGTATGCGCAGACACATGTGCCCTCTTAATTACGTGCTGCTGTGACACAAAAAGTAAATATGCGTAGAGAATCAAAGAATCCTTTTCGGTTTCAATTGGCAAGCGAAGTTGTTAAAAGGAGTTAAATAACATTTAGAAAAATCTAGGAAATATCAATCGTGTCAGAAGCTTTGCCTTCTTGAATATATCACGTTTCCTTTCAACTATTCTTGGTATTTAAAAACTAAGCAATGTTTAATTTGTTGTTGCTTTATTCCCTGAATATGTATAGATTAAAATGTTTTCTACTTCTTTCCTCTAAATCCAGAGAGCTATTAATCTGTTCTATTTACTTATATTTGTATCATAAGTATAATAGAATTTCAGCGTAGTTGTTATCAATGGTATATTGGAACCGTATTAAATTAAGTAAGTGGGTTACAGCTGTATTGGCGATAACAAAAATTGAAATCAGAAACGATTTTCATCGATATTTTATTTATACATTGAAACAAATACTATTATGGTATATAGACTTTGTATTTTTGCCTTTTTTTCATTTAAAAACGTATCCCCTTAATTAAAGAGCTCTAAAAAGACTTTAATATCAAATTATAACTAAATCGTTTGTTATTGATAAGCCGCCCGTTGCCTAACAACTAATGAAACCTGCTTTTTTATTTGTATTTTCTATATAAGGTAACGAAATGTAAAATACGAAATTCCACCCATATCACCTCGACGTCCGTCGTTCCACAACTAATCGTTTTTTAAGGCAGTTTTTGACGAGCACCAACACTATGTGAAACCAGCTGCCCAATAAAGTATTTCCAAACCAATTAGAGTAAGAGTCCTTGAAGAAAGCGTACCAATTCTTAAAAGGAAGCCAACGCACTCGAGACTGTCCACGGGCGGCGATATCACTTAACATGGTGAGCCTTCTGCCCGTACAAATACCTAATATAGAGCCTAATTTTATTACTATTATTTTTAGAGTTTTTATTCTATTTTGCAATGTACTTAAAGTAACTTGTACTTGTAGTCTATACTATAAATATTATCTATCTATCTATCCTATTAAACTACGTCTAGGTCGTAACGCGGTGCAATTCAAGCGATAAGATTAAGTTATGAATAAGGGGATAAGTTTAAAGAATATTAGATACTCCCTGGACTGCGACCACCAGATTCGTCGGCTTTTTAATCCAAACATCTTGACCTGAGGAAGCAGACTACTTCCAATTTAAAAAAAAACTCTTGCGCACAGATTTTAATTACTGTGTCTGATGATTTGTCTTTATAGACTAGAAGGTGATCAGCCTTCTTAGAACCACGCCGCTTTTGATTAGATTAGAGTTTTCCAACAATGATTTTTATTCAATATTACACAACCGTGCTACGAACCCAAGACTTCAGGGCTAAGAGACCCGAGAGCTGTAAAAGTTCCCAATACAATTGGTGATAAATTATTTACAACATGTCTTGTGAAAGCGTGTTTATTTATTTGCCATAATATGTACCTTTAACTTGCATAATACCGCAGGTAATATGATGTCATCAAGTACCTACTTCGGTTGACTGAGTAAATAACTAGGTAGAAAAACTCGTGGGCTGTCGAGGTCATAGATAAACTATTTTGTGATCTATGATCTATGATTTATCTTTGTTGTATGGAAGAGACTAGTTTATTTTGATTTTATTCAAGAATTTCTGCACGTCGAAAACAAAAAGTCAGCGTTCGGTGTATAACTTTTACATTGCATCGCATCTTTTATAAATCCAATCTAATAATATTTCATATTAATGAAATTAAAAGTTAATCTAGAATTAAGTCTCGTTCTAATAAGTAGTATAAAACGGATATAAACAACAAATCAAAAGATTAATTCAGATTCAAGAGCTGGTGATTTCGACTTCAATATTAAGTTTTTAAACTCCATTTCAAAGTCCCATAAAGCGTTGTAGATTTACTATTTATTTTAATCACATGTTTAACAATCTAAAGTAAATATCAAAGTCAAATCCAGCATACTAACTCTCAGTATTGTCCCAGTTGGTTTTGTCACAAACAAATAACGCATAAACTTTATGTATTTCTGTTTATTTACGGGCGATGACCTAGGTTTCCAGTGTGACGTAATGGTACACACCTACTTTTATGAGGCTCACCTCACAGCTCTAAAGCTCTTAATATAGTTTGTGAGTAGTTTTAATTCACGTTATGTACTTTTAATTATTGCCAGTCTAATCATTTAAATTCACTTTTTTCAGGATTGAAGACTCTTAAGAACGTTTTAGGTATACTATAAATTGATAAGCTTTTTTAACTTACTTAAATAAACCAAAGGATGTTAGTCAACGTTTAAATTTGTTTTCTATATGTTTATTGCTTACTCACGCAGAAATAGATTAAAACTTAAAAAAACAATAACTTTGTGCATCCTTTAAAGCAGCTATGTATATGATTTTGTAAGCCCTACACTTAAACAAAGTACCACTGTTGCAAAGTGTTTAAACCAACAGTGAACTAATCGTAACTTTTACAAACGGCCCTTAAAAATTGGTCAAGGGTAACTGGTTCTAGCTGTCTATTCTATAATAGCTTCTAAATTATGTTAATACGTAGCAATATTTTTGAGCGACTTGAGTTGGAAGTTGGTAGAGTTTAGTTCAACTATATATGTGTTTTGTTATCTTTCTTTTGTGACATTTTTTATCGACTCCGAAATAGGAGAATATATTTGTTGGATACGTTTTGTGTTCCAGTAACTCTTCCTCTACTTTCAGCATTAGGATTTTCATGCACAAATAACATTAAAGGCTAGTTATATTATCATCAAATTGGACTCACTTTAACTTGGATTTAAATATATATATGGCGAATAATTTATAAATAATTTTATTAGTGCCAACCAGATCGAGAATTAAAGTAATACTAGTAGCTTTCGTGAAACTTTCTGAAATTTCCCGGGTATTAGTTAGTATTTTATATAGGGTTTAGTCTTGCTGTGATTAACCACATATTATGTTTTTTAAATGTTACGTAACAATTGAAATTAATTATTTAAATATCTAATTTCAACATACTGAAATTACTACCGAAGTTAAAAAGAAATAACTTCGGTAAATCACGAATGGGACCAAATTTATTTCCAATTACTATAAAATCGCAATATTTTTTCACCGTGATCAAACCCGGGATCAACATACATTAAGCTTAGCATAAAGTATATCAAGCTACAAAAATCAAATAGAATCTAAAGATTGCCACTCCATGTAACATAATTAAAAGTAGTGTCGAATGAATGTTAATAATAGTGCGAGGCTGGCATTTACTATGACAATATAATACTATGTTTTGCAACCTCAAGTATAATGACGCAACCATATAGCATATATAATATAGTATTATAAACCTTATAAGGTACGCCCGTGATTCGTCTACGTCTTTTTCAAGGCCTGTGTACGAGAATATCTTAATTCAGCAAAAATAATACTTATTGTTGTATCAAAATGAAATTGAATTTTTAGCGATATTAAAAATATTAGTAATTAAATATAATAATCAGATATTTGACTATAAAAACCCACTAATCACGGGTTCACAGACTTTCGGAATCTGGCTGTGTGATAATAGTATATATTTTTATTATCAACCCTTTAGTGAAAATTTAATGTTCTGTGACAAAAGTTAGCAGGCTAATCGATTGTCATTGCAAATAGACTTTAAATAGGAAACCAAAGAAAATTTAACGGATGTCACCTTCCAATTCAAGTACTCTACAAGTTATGGGACACAGTACTTAAATATTGATTTTGTAACAGTGTGCCCCTTATCTTGGATTGTTTTTCTAGGAACATTCACTTTGCTCTGTGTTAACGCGCCTACTTTCTTAACTGAATTTTTTGTTAATTATTGTCTTATTTAAAAGTCTGTATTAAACCATCAAGCAATTTTTTTTCACAAAAATACATAGGTACCCTTACAAGTTCTAAGTTAAGCTTAGTTAATGTCGAAAAAAAGGAAAAATAATAAAATAAATTTTATAAATACATAAGCTACCTAATATTGCTAGTGTAAACTTACTCTGCGTACATAGAAAGATAGTGTCGCAGAAGGCATTCAGTAGGTGCAACGTTATTTGTTTAAACGGGGATCTGTGCAACATACTGGTTGTGGACCTGAGTATCGCAAACAACGTTGGTCTTCGCCGTCGCACATACCCCCTAGGTGCAAAGAAGCGCCGCCCCCACTCAATACTTTAACGAGATAGTACCCCACAATACTTAAGACGAATAACAATAATACGAACTAAGAACAAACAATGAATGAATATTTTTGCAAACAAAGGCATTTATTAAATAATTTATAGTGACTAAATGAAACGCGGTTTTCGCAGATTTATTAAAAATTCAAGAAGGTAGTGTTATTCGAACATAATTTTCCTTACTCATTAAA
This sequence comes from Pieris melete, assembly GCA_963693345.1. Classification (NCBI taxonomy): domain Eukaryota; kingdom Metazoa; phylum Arthropoda; class Insecta; order Lepidoptera; family Pieridae; genus Pieris; species Pieris melete. Next base: position 2,822,822 of record CAVNZK010000030.1, read on the forward strand.
ATAAATGCCTCGTTGAAACTCGCACTTGACCACTTTTTGTCAACGCGTTTTCTTACGCGTTTACAGTAGATATAGAGTGAGTTGGTCGCTTTTGTCTGTATTCACAGATTATAACGCAACAGTATAATGGGTACTGAAATTTGGGATAACCTTTACCATTTGGAAATAGTTCTAATCATTATCAGATATTGAATGCTCTTGGATCGTATATCTACAATATATTGTTATAGTCAACAATGTTCGAGACTTGGTGGCGCATAATTAATATGGTTTTATCAAGGTCTCACATATAGGAATGTTTTTTAAATTATTTTTATATTAAAACATAGAATTCGTATCAGTAAAACAAATGAATGATGGGTTACAAATGCGGAGAAGGATTGGCAAACGACTGAAGGAGGCTTTGACCCACCAATGAGGGGTTTGATACAAGGAAATCATATATATAGAGACTGGCACAATATATACCGATAGACATTTATTTATTTAAAGTTTTTATCGTGAGAACCAATAATTGTATTTAATGTTTTGAATATATTGCATGATAAAGTTATATATAATTTTATTCATATCAGTAAGTCTGAAATCGGTGCTCTGAAATTATTTATATATAATCAAAGTATAACATAGTACCGAATATCAAAATAATTTATGTTAGAACAAATATTCCTAGTTTACACATTGTCTATTGGTCGGTCAATGATCTGTATCTAAGTGGTTCATGTTATTGGAGCCGCGCTCTTTAACCATTCAATGTGATAACACAATAGAGTTCCCACACATATATGCCCTTGTTGTATGATAATTGCGCTGTTTATTAACTTTATTCTGGAAGTACTTAAAAATACTAAAAATTTACCTGCCAATCGTGACTAATACTATTTTAGAATCATTTGAACCACACATACTTGAATATCTACCGTTCATTACTATGGTAGCCATTGTTGTTATTAACCAATACTAAAAAAGGATTTTTGTGTGAATCAACCCATTGTTCTCAATATATTTTTCCAGCTAAGTTTGATTAACTTTAAATCGTTAAATAATACAATATAATAAATTCCCGAAACTTCTTAATTGTGCCTGAGGTAGGTACATAAATTTCGACTTCTGTTTGATTGATTATTATCTTTATTCATTTCTAATATGGTGAATAACACATACGATACACACGTTCTGTAATCAGCCAAAACATGGTCACATATAGGGTTTTCTTTTCTTTTTTATATCTGGCGGCAAACGGACAGGAGGATCACCTGATGTTAAGTGATACCGCCCATAGACGCACACATCGCAAAAGTGTTGTTGGCCTTTTAAGAAGGAGCCATTTGTTCTTTCCATGGCAAAATATTCATATTTTCACTACTAATCGGATTCGGGATCGACAGAGTAAACTTATTAAATAAATCAAACGCTTAAAGCACAGAGCAAAAGCATGATTATTTTATGTTTTATCGACTCTCCCATGCTATTTCTAGGTATATGTGACGAGATTACTATTCTGTAAATACTGAAAATTGCTAATACATTAAATAGTCAATTCAAATACCGAGGCTTTACTGTATCTAAAAATTACTTTGAAACCATCAACCTACATTAAATTAAAATCTCATTCTACTCGGCTGACTAAGCAATTAAGAGCGGACGAAGAGCAATGATTTATGCGAATAAGTGTTGATTGTGAAGATTAGAGCAGCGCCGGGCATTGAACCTTGACCCGGCAGGTGACGAGCCCTTAATAAACGAAATATCAAGTGGATAATGCACTGTGGTTACAGTTACGAGAGACGCGAATAAAAAAAAAAAAGATGCTTTTAAGATTTTAAAACAGAAGCGATTCTGAAAGTGTATTTGAAAGTTTTGTTATTTAAGTGTAGTTTTCTTCATCTCAACACGATTTCATATTTTATTATTCATATAAAATCTAAGATAATGAAATCTAGAACCCTTGGCTTGAACTAGACTAGAATTTTATTACAGATCTAACAGGCAACAGGCTTACCCAATGTAAAACAATACCGCTGGAAACACACACACAGAAGGCTCGCAAGTGCGTTGCCGGCTTTTTGAGACTTGATACGCTCTTTTTTTCAAGGACCCTCAGTAAATGATGGAAGTCGAGGTGATACGGATAGAATCTCGTATTCTGCCTCCGATGATGAAACTCAATTACAATCCGAACAAACCTTGTGCACAATATCCATAGTAAATGCCAAATGGGGCAGAAGATGCAGGTAGATCTCTACGCAAAGCCAATAAACCAGCCGCTCTGAATGTGACTAAACCCATAATCCCTCTTTGAATACGCTTAAATATAGTATATATAAGAATGAAGTGTGTTACGATTATTATATTTCATTACAGAGGTCTATGGTATCTTAAAATATCTGAAAATTAAAGGAATGTATCATATATACAAAACATCGCATTTTAAGATATTATTAATACATATAGATATAGGTATATGTTCATTACTTTTTATAGTAAATTTTGTAAAAAATTATATCGAGAAAGTTTGCTTACAGTGTTTTCACAGATACCTTTAATTCAATATTTGATTCGAAGTTAATATAGGAATTTTAAAGATCTCAAAAGGATAAAATTCATGTTACCTAAAGGATTACCTTGTGAATAAAGGTAACTTCAAAGTCAATATTGTAGTGGTCTAGTGAATTATCAATAGTTACGACAGATATTCTTTTATTTTTAACATCAATAATGAAATTCCGCTATGCTCATGAACGTGTCAATAGGACATCATTTAAAGACGATCCAATTATCGTATAATGAAATAAAGCGATTGCAACGTCCGCTGCACTGCCACATTTTCGAGACAAAGATGTGAAAATTTTAAGAAATATTGTACATTTTTTATTTGAATAATTTTAATTTTTTTGCAGATTTAAGTTTTATTAATAATATGCAAACAAAGAGCATGAAGGTGACGGTTATTATTTAGAAGATTTTATATCTGATAATAGAGAAGTACCCAGAATTGCCTCAGATATCTCCTCCTCATACTTTAAAGCTGATCAAGCTTCTGCAACTGAATCATCATCTACTTCGACACACCCTCTTTATGATGTATTCCTTTATACTCCACTGCGCTGACTGCTGCGGCTGGGATGACTGCTGTTTTTGGGGGTTAAGCATACACGCATACAGTAAAAACCATTGATGCCTAACCACACTTCGAACACGTCCAGTGGCATTGAATAACATAACTCTGGTAATGCATACACATTTTACGTCCCAGTTTATTTGATTCATTTGCTGAGAGGATTGCAATTCATCTAAAGAATAATTCTTAAGATGAATTAAAATTTCATATTCCTGCAGAATAAATGGACCAATTACTAATAAGATTGCATTAGTCTACATTCCTATCGGCCTTCCTTTACGGGCCAAACGGTTACGTAAAACTACAAGTTTCGTAATACAACACGTATCCACTACTTGCAGGTATGGAGATAAGATTTCCCTTTTTCTTCGAAAGTTCTATAATCCATGGTAGGCTTAAAGTTAAAAATTCTGGTATAAAGAGATACATTTCGAAGAAAATGTAAGTTTAGTTTTTAATGTTTTTTATGTTAAGTTTAGTTATTTATTTCAATGTATATTATTTTATTATTATTGAATAAAGAAATTAAATCAGTCAAAAAAAAAAAACTTTTAAAATTGAAAATATATTATATTTATTGTATTTTAGAACCTTCAGAATTGTGATTGACTCTTATAGATTTTAGATTTCATTGTATTTTAGGCGGCAGTTTTGAAATTGTATATGTATAAATGGGTATCTATTTTATCACTTAATATTTCATTTTCTTTACTGGGGTTACCTGGAAGAGATCTTGTTAGCGATAAGGCCGCCCGTATCCTCCTCAATAATTTATTATGTGATAAATTTAGTACACAAGAACAGAGTGTCTTCCCCTTAATGGAGACTATAAGTAGTGTTATGACAATTTCTTATGTTAAATATCCTTTTTAGTAAATCATGTTATTTTTATAAATACTTATTAGTCTTAAGTTAGGGTTGATCGTAATTTTAAATGATGTCTTTGTCCAGAGACAATTTATATAATATATAAAAAAAAATGTTAACACTAAACCTATTTATTCTTTCAAAATTAAATTTATATGGCAGGATAATTTTAAATATAACAAACGGATATAATATATAACTAAGTGTGCCCCCTCCCCAGTATATGTGTGTATGTAAATTTATCAAACAAAATAATTATTAGTGTGCCCGCAATATTCTGTATAACTACATATACATGGACACTGTAACACAAAAATATTTACTCTATTCGAGACAGCAAGTAAAAGCTCACTCAACAAAACCAACAAATTACGACTTTTCAACTATATAGTATTAGTATAGATTATATGATAAATTTATATATTTCCACGTAAATTAACGATACGGAATAGCTGATAGTTCTTGACCTATGAGTAACGAAAGACCCCGCGTGTGAGTCCTGGAATACCAGAGTATGTTTAGTATGATAACATTCCAAATCACATACATTGCTTAAGATAGTAGATAGTAGTTTTTAATACATATAATTAAACTACGAAAGTTGGAAATTTCATTCGCCCATAGACTTTGGAGAATTGAAAACGTGAATGATGATTTGGTAACGTGTTATTTATAATATCGATAAAGCAATAAAAAGGCATCTACAAAATCCCAAAACTCGTGCTGAAATATTGAGAAAAAATAAATATTAAAATGCCTCTTCATCAAACGAATGAGCGCGAAATCATAAAACCAATAATTAACATATTTTTATTACTGTATAACATAGTGTTATTAATTAAAAACTTAAAGTAATACCGACATACTTATTTGGCGCGAAACGGAAACTCAACATTGAAGTTAATGATACGAGTATGTATCGCTATTGGGAGATACAGGGTATCCTACCATCAGCTTGGTACATTTACTTCAATCTATAACTTTTTTGTTAAAAATTGATAAAGCTACTGAATTGGGTTACTAATTGGTACAGAAAGGTGCATTTATTAATCGATTGTGGCGAGATTGTTCCTTGCAGTATAGTAACGGTACATATAGTTGTATGACACACCGTACGCCGTGACCTTCATACTAATATTGTATGAGTCAAAGCCTCAAAAGGAAACCATAGTACCTTTCATTTTGCAACAGTCATTTTCACTGCGGGTATTTAAATTGTTAGTCATATCACATCTATAAATTGCCAATACAAATTATAATGATTTCACAAACGTGGAGCCATTTTGTGATGTTTTTAATCTCATAGTTCAATTACTATTTAAAAACATTTTATTATATATTAGATTAGTTAAGACTTGCTTTCATTAGAAAATTTCGTGAAAAAGTGCAGGTTACACATATTATGTAATATTTATGTTTTGTATATATGTCTGTGGTGTTGGTTGGTTTTAACATTATATCATAAGACACATTCAAGTAGTTATTTAAAAAAATATTGTTGACATGTAAGGCCTAGTCGCATCAGCGTGCGACTCTCATCCCTGAGGTCGTAGATTCGATCCCCGGCTGTGCACCATTAGACTTTCTTTATATGTGCGCATTTTAATATACGCTCGAACGGTGAAGGAAAACATTGTGAGGAAACCATCTTGCTGTCCATCCAAAAAGTCGATGGCGTGTGTCAGGTTCAGGTGGCTGATCATCTACTTGCCTATTAGATTGACAAATAATCATGAAACAGATACAGTAAATCTAAGGTCCAGATCTAAGAATATTGTAGTGCCACTGATTTTTTATGGTTGACATATAGTTGGTTGACATTAATTTATACTGAATTTTAAATTTTTTTATTTTTTTTTATTATTATTATTTTTTTTTTTTTTTTCATTTTTTTTTTTTGATCTTTTGAGTTGTAGTACAGGTTCGGCGCGTGCTAGGCTTTTGGCCGTGGGTACGCATGAGGCCGGCTACTGGCTTCACGCTTACCCATCGTCAAATACAGGAACTTTTCTTGAGCCTGACACGCTTCGAATCGCAACCTGTCTACGGCTTGGGGTTCCGGTCTGCGCTCCTCATATATGTCCCTGTGGCAGTGATGTCGACAAGTTAGGACATCACGGCCTGTCATGCCAAAAAAGTGCAGGCCGCTTCTCGAGACATGCCGCACTTAACGATATCATACGCCGTTCCCTTGCCACCGTCAACGTGCCAAGTCTACTTGAGCCGAGTGGTATTGCAAGGGACGATGGCAAGAGACCGGACGGTATGAGCTTGATTCCATGGAAGATGGGTCGGGTACTGGTATGGGATGCAACCTGTTCAGACACGCTGGCCCCTTCCCATCTACATGGAACCAACTACAGAGCTGGTGCGGCTTGTGAAGCGGCTGAAAAAAATAAAGCATGCAAATACAGGGGTCTGGGCTCAGAATATGATTTTGTCCCATTCGGTGTCGAGACCCTTGGTCCGTGGGGTCCTAGCGCTTTAAGGCTTTTTAAAGAAATTTCAAAAAGGTTAGTCGACATCACAGGAGACCGAAGATCTGGCAGCTACCTCGGACAAAGAATTAGTCTAGCAATTCAAAGGGGGAACGCTGCCAGTATCTTCGGAACCTTGCCTAAAGGGACTCCTTTTAATGATATATTTTAGTTTATGTTAAGTTTAGTTATTTTTATTTATTTCAATGTATATTATTTTATTATTAGTTTTAGTGATAATTATATGTTATATATAGTATGTTAATATTATAATAAGAACTGTTAAGTTTAATTAGGGTAGACCGAGGCGAATTGGATCACAGGGCGAATCGGATCAAAATAAGAAATGTGTTGATAATTCAAATATCACATTCACATAGAACGCACTCAACCGGCGTTTTGTGTCTGTCTGTTTACTGAGCACCTCCGGACATAAGCAGTATTTCGATCGCGCTTGTGGATCAGTGGCAATGCCGCTCGTCAGCCACTCGGTTTATTGTGTGTGTCGAAATTTGGCGCTCATCTAAGGTTACGTACTTACGTTTTCTTTGTGTCATATGACGGATTTGTCTTAAAATTTAACTACATTGGTTCATATTGTTAAGCAAGGTGTTAATATTGAAGAACCAATTCGCTTTTAACTATAATCTTAGAGGTTAACGTCTAAAATATTTATTTCAAAAGTCTTAATTACGGGGCTAATCGGATCATACCCTTAGGGGCGAATTGGATGATACTTTTAAACTGATTTATTACATGTTTGAGGTTATTGATTCATATTTATTTCATGACCACCGGAGAATGGTGTCAAGAAAAAATGAAAGAGGCTGTAAATTTAGTCCAGAACAAAGAGTTGACCTTGCGTAAAGCTGCTAAGAGTTTTTCAGTACCGTTCACGAGCTAACAGAAAATAGGACCATAATATATATGTGAATTATGTACCAATAATTAAAATTGATCTTATTATTATATATTTTTACTGATTCCAAAGTTATTTAACACTACACCTTAAAATTTTGTTATATTTTGTGCACGATCCGATTCACCCCGAATGTTGGGGCGAATCGGATATTTTCCTTTTTTTAGTTTTTAATAGCTAATTAAGAGATTATATGTATGATTTAAGTTTTCAAATATTTATTTCATAGGTAATTGTTACTTCTTACGATTTTATCAATAAAAATAGCATTATATAGCACTTTAGTATGATTTACTCAACCTCAAAGAAAAAGTGATCCGATTCGCCTCGGTCTACTATATAAGTTTTATTGATATGAAACGCTAATGCATTTAAAATAAAACATATATATTTTAAATAAAACTGAAATAAATCGATACCGACTGAAACTTACACGTATTTTAAAATATGTGTCACATAAGTTCCGAGTTGCAAACAATATTCTTAGCATAAAGTTATCTAATAAACCTCACGGTATAACGTGTTTACGACATAGTTGGTACTGATGACGCATAGTATCGCTATGCTCATACAAAGCATCTTAAATTATTCCATCAATATCAGAAAGATTAATGTCAATAGCGAGATTGTTTCATAATTTGATTAGAGATATTTTTAACAATATTCCACTTAGGTTTAAATGAAAGATATTATTTAAAGACTTAAATTTATACTCTTCGTGTATCTTCTTTATCTATGGTCAAGTTGTTTTAATACGCGGACAATGCAAGCTTTAGCTGAAGGTTAGATTGGAAAAATGAATTTATTTAATAGTACCTAACTGACTGTTTTTTAAAATACATAATTATGTTGAAATCGTAAAAAATATTTGTGAGTTCCTTAAAAGTAATAGTAGCTTATTACCTCTTTGCTATGTTACATGTAATGTGAAAATAAACGTTTTTTATGTTGCAAGCGTGGATTAGATCCCACCTCAAACGCTTAAGTATTTTCCTTTCGTTTTTTTTGGCTAGGTCGAAAATTGGCCAAATACTGGGAAATTATACAACTTTAAAAGTCCATCAATGCCTAAAAGCTACTAAATATAAATGGTTGAGTATTTTGAGCGCAATTTGAAGCGATATTCGCCGTTATTCTCAACGCAAACATGATGTGTTGACAAATTGCTTTTCGCGCGCGCCGCCATGTTTTCCAACTGACATTGACAGCTCGCTTCGGTAAACGTATATTGCTTTCTGTTAAAAATGTATGTGTAGTAAATCTTACACCAAGTTTACGGCATGTAAAGTACTCTTAGCGTATTTTACTGTTTAAGTGTATCTATTAATATATAAAAAAAAACGTTTTTAAATTCTGTAAAATCATTATTTTCTATCCATTTAAGCGTAGGAATGTTATTTTCCAAACATATCGGTTGGTAATCAGAATTAAAACTTTACACTGGTTTCGGTTTTAAGCGGGAAATTCACAAAATGTTCTTTCTAGTTAATATATTAATAATTATACGTTATTTAATTCTAATAATTAATTAAATTAATTCTACTATGTGCTATGTTTATTTAAGGTAAGTGAAAACAGGGCTAAAATTATATTTCACGATTAACGAGTCTATCAGGAAACCTTTTCTTCTATAAACATGTTTATCTGTTCCCACGTACACCGTTGACGGCTGACCACACTTTCCGCCCAATGATTTTATATTTACCTCACTTTATTGACTTTACGTGACCTCACCTTTACTTTAGCCTCAGAATATAGTATAGGATACAAGTAAAAAATATACTTAAATTACGAATAAATACGGTATGTATTGTGTTTATTTATCAGTGAAGAACTTTTTTGTATTTAAAGAAGGTAAGAATTTGTTTTAATGTTCCTATGTTTATTTGCCAAATATGTCTTGTGTAAATGTTTTTTTATTATCTGACGTCCAGGCAAAATAAAAAATCCATCCTTTCCACATCGACGCCTGGCATTCCACAACACAGCGCCTTTTAAGGCACTTTCTGCCGTACACCAAGCCAGTGGAACCAGCTGCCGGTAGAGGTATTTCCAAACCAATACGACTTAGGGGCCTTCAAGAAAAGAGCGTTTCATTCCCTGAAAGGTCGGCAACATTGGGCGGTGGTTATCTGTTACCTGCTAATTATTACCTCCTGTCCCATAAAAATACCTAGATTTTTTAAATAATTACAAAGATCACGGTATTTATACTAAGTACTATATATTTTTTTGATTGCGAAGAGGGTGGACAGTATTGTGATAAATTATTATATAATCGCGTTTTTATTAGTTATAATGTACTTATTAATTTAAAGGAGTCACAATTACACACTAACAAAGGTATTAGCTAGTTCTAATATTTAATATAAAGGTACCGTACCAAGGTTCAACTTAAAACGTGTTAAAATGGTACATTTGCACATAACATAACAACTTAAAAAACACGTAGGTTATGCGTCACGTTCCCACGTACAAATTACAATATAATGACCGGCGCATATAGTTATTGCATTGCATGCAAAAAATATAATTATAAATTATTTTTAATTACAATTTTATTCGAAACAATTGACGGGCTACTTGAATTCGGAAGACGGTTCTAAAGTTTAACTATTTAGTATTTCATTTATTATATAAGTATGGCTATAAAAGTAAAAATTTGATTCTCTATTTTGATTTAATGAATTGAGAGGCAAATCGTTATAGTAATACACAAAAGCCTGAAACTTAACTATACTACTAGGTATTGAGATGATACAGAAACTCACAACGTGAGCTCTCTCAGATCTGGAGCATTCAGTTACATTGCAATTTTATATTTATAGAAGAAAATATTAAAAGTATAAAACGACATCTCATAAGATTCAAAACGTATAAAATGATAGACATAAACTTGATATCCGCTCTCGAGTCGATTCGCAATAACGCGACTCGTTCGCGCCAAAATTCACGCGTCACAAAATGGCTGCTATAAAAGCAAATGGCGGTCGAACGGACGCGTTTTATTGAATCTAGGAATGGATAACAGTTAATCAAGGCTTGAGGGGTAGTTGTGGGTTTTTGTTAGTTTTACAGTTTGTGAAATCATTGGAGAAAATATTATGAAATCTAACTAGATTTTGAATACGCAAATGACGTTTATAATATTAAGAGCAGCTTAAGATTGGTTACAAAGTAAATGGTTATATATTACATGCGATTTTGTTTAAAAAGTGATCACCATCGCGTGCCTGATTGCCCCATTTTACGGGAATTCACATACCATGTTCATAGAAAAAATTCTTTATATGTAATACCTAATTGTTTGTACCCTGCCTAGGTACTTTGACTAGTACTCAATGAAGCATACTATACGATCGTGTGTCAACTGATTCATAAAATTGTTTTATGCAAAGAAAATTAAATTAGCCTTGTTCGCTATCAATGTGACTCAGAGAACTTAGTATATATTTACTAAGACGTGATTCAAAACCTATATTTGCTATTTATTTATGTAAGAATGCATAGTTTTACCAAGAGTTTGTACATACTTCATAATAGATGTAATGAATCTATTCCACGTCGACAAACTGGTATGTCACCAAGACACTGTGATATAGATATGAGAGTGTGTGATAATGAGTGAACTGAAAGAGAAAGATCCGAAGTTCCTGGGGTTCGACACCAAATAAACAGGTGCTGCTCCCGGAAACTGGACTGCGAGGTTTCCGTTCAGTTTTGTAATTTAATACGTATAAAGAGCGGACCGTGTCTCCCTCCTTCTGGTTTCTTCTATCTATGTTTGCCATAGTCACTTTGTACGATGACTTGATATTGTAGAATACCGAGCGTTTTTTACGCCGGCTTTTTCTCTCGGCCTACACCCTTTGTCTTCTTAGCCGAAGAGTAGGGATCTCTACCGATACAAATTTAGTGACGTGGAATAAGAGATACCTGAAAATTATATTCATTCTTATATTAAATGAATAATGTGTCCGGTCTGAAGGTAGACTTCCTGTGCATACTTTTTACAAGTAGACAAAGGTATATAATAATATAATAATAAGCCTCTTATCCTGAATTGTTTCTTTGAATATGTGGTTGACTGTTATCTTTAAGTTATAAAATATTTCTGAGTTCAGTGTGCCTCTTGGCGAAGGCCTCCTCTAACAATTTTTTTTTTTAGAGTTGCTATGTATAATTTGTTCTCATTCCTTTTGTTTTTTGTTCTTGTTAGAGGGTGATGGTCTAAGTCTTCCGCGGGGACCAGCCCTGGTGGAAGATATATTTTTTTATTGTTTGTGTAAATAATTCATTGTTGGTGTATGATGGAACTGGAGACAAAGGTAATCTACCCTTAACAAAGGACGCACATAATCCTGTGCGAACCCAATAGTAGGTTCTTTTCTTCTCTTCACTTGTCAAATTAATAAGAATTTAATTAATTCTTAGGAAGTTTCTAAGAATTATACAATCTGATATTCCTAAGGTCAATACCGAAAGTAAGGAAATAAGATACTAGGGTATAGGTCATATCATAAATAAAACGTCTCGATTCCCGGTGCGATAATAATAAATCACGTAGCAACAATGTGCCCTCTTAGCAGTTCTGATACTCACTGAAAACTAAATGTATGCTTTTCAAAGTAAATGAAGAGAAAGGATTTCAGCGTTTGCCTTCCCCTATAAGGAATATTGAATGTACGTATATCTAGTGAAGTTAAAAGTGTATTGTTTAACGATAAACGAAAAAGGTTTGTATTTTATGTATAAAAATTTGTATGATGTATTTTAAAAAACTATGCGTTAATTTGTGCTCTAAAAAATAAATAGTAAACCTATTAATGGGGAGTTAAAAGTTCTGGTTTGTGTAAAAGTCTACCCTTTTATAACGCAGAAAAAAAGCTCGTTTAGGAAAATGTTGAAAATGAAATAACTTAATATTAAAATATGTTATATTTTTTACAAATTAACTCTGACGAATTGTAAGTATTTTATATCTCAGTATTAAAACGAAATGCGAGTAACGAATAACAAAAAGGGAAAAATTAATAAAATTCATATTCGCTTAAAATATTCCACGGTTTTTATGTCAAAGGAAACGCAGCAAAACTGCTTTAATAATGAGTTTTAGTCTAAGAACCTAACATTCATTAATTTAATTCTAAATCCGACTTTGTGGATATGACAGTACCAGTTTATACATATACCAACATAAAGTACATACCAATATATAAGATATTGTTTGGAAACTGAATGCAGACCAGACAGAACCATAGGCACAATTTTTTTAAAGATTAAAAAAAATAGTAGGGTTCTGTCTGACTTACAGGGAAATTTGTCAAATATGATCGTTTCATGTGCCACGCTGTATACTTCTTCACACATACGGTGCCTTGCAAGGGTCAAGATTTCACAAGAATAAAAAAAGCCAAGGCCATCATTTTGCCTATCTCATAAGGACAATAACATATAATGCCTTGTGCGGTAGGACTGTGTCAGCCGCTATATAGCTTTCAGTATAACGTCAATCGACAAATCAAATCCGAATGTGGTTGGGAGCTATCTTCACCGCTCCATGCCGGACTCACGCAGCCACACTCGTGAGTCGTGGTAAACGGGGGTGCCGCTCTAATGGCGTCCCTGCACGCTCGCGGTAACGACATTACCCAGACATCTTTATTTATATATTATTCCTTTGCCAAACCATGTATGTGAAATTTAAAGTAATTTATTCTTAGGAGAGTTTCTGGATCTGGATTTTATATCGGAGTTTAGACTAATGCGATTTAAACGTCAGCATCTCATAGTGTATAGACGCAAAGAGCATGTAAAGAGAATTGTAAGCCAGTTCATCGCAAAAGTGGCAATAAACTTTCCAGTTTACCAAGGATAAAATCTTTTTCCATTTAAAGTTATTTTAATTATCAAAGATCACATTCGCAAAGAATTATCTTTTACCGTCAAGTGAAGAGGATTATGATTAGATTATATATTTGTCAATGTTTGATTTCTGAGTTTGTTTGGCTTTTTCATAGATGATTTAGAAGTTAACTGTGCCACAGACTATTGTCATTATAGGCGCTGGAGAACAAAACGCCGAACGAATTTGTATGAAGATAGTCACGTGACAAAGCGTGAGCTAATGTAATTCCCATATTCGTCTAGCGGTAGTTAACGACTTTCAAAAAGAGATTTTGTTTCAAGCCCCAGCAATCACAGAAAATAACGCAGTTCCCATACACCACTATCTCAAATTAATCGTTTTGTGCAGTTGCCATTAATAATTAAACTTCACGCCACTGTTAACTCTAAAGTTCTGCGTTTTTGTCAGAGGATAACATCGTTATAAAATCCGTATACCTTAGATACCAAAATAAACTATGTGTGACAGGCACAGAAATATTATTATTTACTTTCATTTAAAGATGCAGAAACCTGAGGTGGCGCCACTGTATTTTTATTACAACCATCTGTTACTAAAAATAATTATTACTTGGTGTTAAATTTTCTACATTGTGAATCATACATTTAAATGGTGACCGTAAATTAAGCATAATTATTAAATCGTTCTGGTTTGCGGTTGTCATTACGTAAAATGTGGTTTTTGTGATAATTTTACTTCAATTAACATATTTTTAGCCGATCATATTTAGTATTTATTGCTTTAAGTTGTAATGAGAAAATTACGTTATTTGGAGACTTATATAGTAAAAAAGGTTAAAGGTTTTTTAAAGGTTAAACTTAAAATTAAATAAATATTATGTGATATGCAATTGTTATAAGTGATATTTAAAATATCATGTTTTGTCATTTTAGGAAATTAAAGGGTGTTTATTTTGTGACAAATTTTAAATACAATTTCATTGGACTATATTCCCTATATTCCATAGATAATACGAGTCCTGTGCGAAATAAAATTGGCAAAGGCTCTATTGAGCCTTTTCCAAAAGTAGAAATGATTTCATTTGAACTTCCGCCAAATTTTACTGAAATCTGTTTAAAAATTGCTATTCATTTCTGTTTAAGTTGGCGGACGATCAACTCATGATAAGTGTCATTACGGAATGCTTATTAATTTTAACTATGCCGTGAGTCCGTTGTAACTTGTGTTTTATTTATATCTTAAGTATAGTGATAAATAAAAGTCGGTTACAAAAACAAATGAAGTAATCACGCACTCCAGAGGTATTGCGCTTACCTTGCCTGTACACAAATGCATGTTATTTGGATTCTTTTAATCGCAAGTTTATAATATAATACCAGCATATCTTAAGCTAAAATCGACTTAGAGAAGGCTTAACCTAATTTAACTTTACGTTACTTGTAAGTTGTTATTTGTTGATAGAAAATACTTTTATAATGAAAATAAATAGTGAAATTCTTAAAATATCTCTCTCGTTCGGTCAGTGAAAAAGAATACAATTTCAGTGAGATTCAGCGTTTAATATAGCAAAGAATGTAATTAAACAGTTGAGCGTGGACAATATCTCTCGGCGTTACAATTGCTTTCAATGAAAATTGCTCGAGAATTATCTGTATTCAATAAATTGTTGAACTTTTTTAACAATTGTAAAACGGTTTTTATAGGTGATAAATTCAACTCAAGTAAATTGTCAAAATTATCGAATGTTTGTTGTATTACTCCCCCAGGGGGGTACCACACGTTACTGATGTGGGGAATCCCCCTCTGGCCGTCCACTATTGGAACATTTAGCATTCGGTGTTGGACACATCAGGTGAGCCTCCTGCCCGTTTGTCACAGTTCTATATAAAAAAAATAAGATAACCCATTCCTCTTCTTTGTGTCAAATTTTTCTTGTTCCGTTGGTGTCATTGACTTATAAAACGTAACCTGACAATGGGTTTTACATTTAACACATTACTTTTAAGGCAAATATCCACCAACACTAACAATCAAGGTCAGGACCTCAAATTAAATGCCAATGCGTTTACGGTATGTCTTTGTGTGTAGTACATGTTCTTTAGTTATAGCATATCATCAGAGTTGCTTGTTTTCTAGAATAACACATAGTTCAAGCCAGATGTATTTTAATATCTCAATAATAACTGATATGAAATAAAATTAGTTTTTAGACCAGTGTTAGCCTTGTGGCTTAGGCGTGAACTCTCATCCCTAAGGTCGTACATTCGATCCCCGGCTTTGCACCAATGGACATTCTGTCTATGTGGGCACTTAACATTCGCTCGAACGATGACGGAAAACTTCGTGAGGAAACGGGCATGCCTTAGACCCAAAAGTGGTCACCTACTTGCCTATTAGATTGACAAATGAAACATAAATCTGAGGACCGGACCTAAAAAGGTTGTAGATAGTTGTGACAGGGCCTGTAATAAGCCACGATTCATACGCAAATGTTTAAATATTGATACGTATTCGTAGGACCGGTTTGAACAGTATGAAAATTCACGATTCTTCATTTAAGTACATATTTTTATATGATTACGTCAAAATGACCTCATGCTATTATTTGATTATTATAATAATGAGGACATAAAGCAGGTAGGGCTTTTTATAGTACCTAATCTGAAAACATCACGTATGGAAATCATGTTTTATTTGTAGAATAATTCCAATATT
Source organism: Pieris melete (assembly GCA_963693345.1). Classification (NCBI taxonomy): domain Eukaryota; kingdom Metazoa; phylum Arthropoda; class Insecta; order Lepidoptera; family Pieridae; genus Pieris; species Pieris melete. The sequence continues at coordinate 2,838,790 of CAVNZK010000030.1, forward strand.
ATCTACGTATATAAGGTTATATATTATTAGGTTACCCCCGAGAACCGTTAACTTTTTAGCTATAAACCATTCATATTAATCTTAACGCTGCTCAAGACTAAGTATTCTGCCCTGGATATTCATATGCCGGTTACAGAATTATTTATTTATTAACACATCGATGTAAGTAAATACAATTTATAAAAAATAAATAAAAAGGAGGGCAGCTGTTTGCCAAAGTTACTTAGACAAAACTAATGGAATAAAGCAAAGTAATTAAAACATATGCAATCAGTGTATTATTGGAACTTGCAGCGACATCAAACTACGGAAGTGAAAACAGTTCTACTTCAAAAATTGTCTTAATAACAAGTTTCACAGTGCTAATTTAAATCAATTATTGAGGAATACATTTACATATTATGTGCTAAATCCATAAAGATTCGTTTTGACGTGCGAGGAAACAATGATTAATGTACCTAATCTGACATTGACAACAATAATAATGAATTTGTTAAGATGAGTTTCAATACATAATTAATATGGTATTTTCGCTTACGAGTTGCTTAGTTTATTTAAAAACCAACACACGTTGAGATAAAAAGTATTAAAAAATAAGCAGCAGATTATAAAAATAATGTGAATAATATTTTAAATTCATACCAGCAAAAATATTTCAATAAGCAAAGAGAAAATGGATTTTCGCAATTGAAAAGCGGAGAACAATTTTATTCTCCTGCTATCTAATTTTCGGTCAATTAGAGCTGGAAAATTATTGCTCGAAATAAACCGGCAGGCGTCAAATTAATGTTATCGCTTGTAAAATGTATTTCGCAATGTAAGGTGGTTCAAGAGGGCGAGGCCTTATCATTGAGGCCCTGTAGGGCTCCTAATAGTCACTTGCTATTGCGATATTTTACACTCTAAAACAAAATATTCTGTATAACGCTATTGGGGCTTGCTGGACACTGTTTCGGGCTCCCAGCAATCTAGTTACGACACTGTTTGTACCCAAAATATTGTATTGTCCCTGGAATATAAATCATTTGAAAATTTTCCCGCTTAATTGTGTTTCATTGAGTTATCTGACCGCACTCATTTGCAGTCTGATTTATTAGTTTGTGTTCGATGAACGCGAATTAAGTGCCCGTTATGAATAAATATATCAAATATAATTTACTATCATAATATGTCAGAATTACTCTTGTTAACTCACGAATAATGTTATTTATTTCGTTGTTTAAATAATGCTTATGCATTTTCTTACATATGCAATTATGACAGATTTTTGTAACGTATTGTGAAATCTCTCCAACAAAGGTAGGGTATATACATTATACAATCATTGCATTCATTCACTGCCTATATTTTTTACTATATTTAAGCAATTCAATATTTTAAGACAGAAATCCTGTATTAATAACCATCGCAGTATTAAGTAGCAATGGACATAAATGTTATAATACGGCATTGCCATATTTTAATAACTTTGTTATTATTACATCGTGTATGCTTTGAAACCTTTGAATTTACATACACTTGAAGGTTCTCGAGAAAAGCTTGTAGAAAATATCGTATATAATTTAATTTCTTTTTGCGCTCAATAAAGCGTGTTTTTCGAGAGCTTTTTCTTTCAGTTCTAATCTATTTGTGTAGCGATCAAACAAATTCTACTGGCGGTGAGAGGTGCTTCACTTTGCGGTGTGCTCCATGGTAAACGCTATAGCGGGGTTTAAATAGCTTTTAATTTAACACCAATTGCCTTGTAAAAAGATTAAACGGAAAATATTTTGATTTTACATTTATTAGTCTATTTTTTGCACACATTATTATGTTAAATAAGAGCATGGTTGGATTAGTGGCTAGAGCGTCTCCCAACCCCGAGCTTGTGCATTCGACTTCCGGCTGTGCACCAAATGAATGGAAACCAGGCGTGCGTTAGAGGCTTAGACCTTGCCTTATATACTTAATTACTCCTTTGGCCTATTAGGCTAGATTGTAATGTTCAGTAGCGATTATTCATTAAAACTAGTTTTTTGACTATACAAAATGCGATTTTATGTTTCACTGTTAAAACTGAAATATACTGTTAGGTCAGGATATCAATCTGTCAGCGACCCTTCTTTCTTTAAAAAAAATATTAATGCTATGTCAGGAACTGAACCAAAAACCTCTGGATTTTATTAAGTAGTAAATCATAAGATCTTTTTAAACAAAAAATAATGTTTTTTGTTTTTGTACCAAACATACGCAAGGCCACATACTGATTGAAGCGTTTTCACTTTTCTCTGCGGGTCGTTAATATAAGCGTATGTTAGCGAGTACTTCTAGCAACCGCTTCAGAAATAACAACGAATTAGTTTTAAATGTTCTTCAGAAATAGCGAGGCCTCAATAAAGCATGAAGTAGATACATTTTTGCGTCTTTGATTATATTAACGGGAGTCGGTATCAAGCGTACCCTAACAGTAAACAGTTATATAAGAAGTGAGCAAAAACTAACACACTATGAAAAAAGTCTAATATGCATTATAAATATAGGACACCAAGAAATATGTTAATACGTTTTTGGAGTTTACTCCTTAAGAAACGATTTGAGTTATAAGGCCCGGTACGGAAATTTTATGAGGAGTAAAATCAAGTGTAACACGAATAGTTGAGGCGTTATGTGTAACACGAAAAGTTGAGGCGTTATGTAGAAAGAGACAAACATATATATCTGTAGGATGGAACGTGTAAAAGAATGAGATGGAATACATTACACAGACTTTTTGAATTCACGTTTTGACAGCCACGTTACAACATTGTCAGTGTTGACAGGTGTAAAAAATAAAAGTATAGAGCGTGCCATAGAGTTTTGTCAATAGTAATGGTCAGTGAAATAAAACTAAAAAGATTGTTCATTCTTTTTCTTCTCTTACTATAAAGGTAATTTTGGTCACAGAAAGAAAATCCTATTTGGGCATAGATGATGTAGGTACGTTTTATTACTACTACAAACATTTATATTATAAAAACATATATTCCTACCACCTTTAGTATGAAAATATGGTCGACAGCCACAGAAAATTATCGCCATTTTATCGTTCGTAAGGAGTAAACTCCAATCGTGCGTCGTAGCTGACTTTTTTTTTAAGTAACAGGAGACAAACGGGCAGGAGGCTCATCTGATATTAAATGATACCGCCCATGGACACATTGCCCAGAAGGCTTGCAAGTGCGTTGCGGCCTTTTAAGAATCGGTACGCTCTTTTGTAGAAGGACCCTAAGTCGAATTGATTCGAAAATACTTCAGTGGGCAGCTGGTTCCATAGTGGTGGTGCGCGGAAAAAACTGCCTTGAGGAACGCTCAGTTGTGGAACGACGGACGTCGAAGTGATACTGATGGTATTAGTATTATTATTGTTTAGTCAATATAGATATAAAAAGAGCTATTACCGGCTCCTTTTGTCCATCTACATAATATAGCTCATAAGTATATAGGCCTACATAAATTAAAAAAAAAATTAGTATTTAATATTCTTGCAAACTTACACCGGCGTAGTTTAAGCCAAACTTATAAGTATTTTCTAATTTCCTTTGTTGTTCTTAGTTCTTCTCTCTTTAGTTCCATCTGAAATCGTTTAGACAATTTTCAGATAAAATGGGACCCCCTAAGCCGTGTTAATGCCCCGGGCATTTCTCTTCTCGTTACAAAATAGTTCTTAATACTATGGAAAAGGATCTACAATGGTTTGTTTACAATTTCTTAGAGAGAAAACCTAATTCTCCCAAAATAAATACCCAAACTATTGTATATCTAAAAGTAAATAGACTTATTTCAGAGCTATTAGTTCATGAATTAAGTTGTTTGAAGCCTCGTTACCCCTCAGCGGGACATAAAAGAGCATTACTGATTCAATTTCGTCGATAGCCTTAGTGTAAGCAGGTGATCAGTCTTCTGTTTCTACCAGTATAAAACAAATAAGCCTTGAAAAGAGCGCCGCATGGACGTCACTAATACATGTAGGAGGTAAATGGATTAGATAAATATCGTACGGGTCATGGGGATGCTTTGAATAGAATTATCACTTTGACTATAGTATAACAGATTCTGTAATGCTGATTACTAATAATACAGTCTATGCAACAGAATTATACTTAATAAAATTCTAAAGTGAGTGCCTGCGTCTGGTTATACTCTCGTGGCGGAATTTAGATAATCACCTCGCTTATAAAACTAAGCACAAAGAGTGGGTAAAATGTACAGGGTCTTAAAACTAGAGCTACAACGTTTCAAGTCTACCTTGCGATTCTGTAACTCACTTTTCGAACTCACACAGCGGTTTTCGCATCGGCGGTCGCTCTTAAATCAGTCGTGAAGCAGTGATTTTATGATTTGGCATTCTGATAAACAATAAACAGTGAGTTACAGAATCGCAGGGCTGGGCTTCAAATTTATCTATCTCTGTTGTGATTATTTGTTTATTTCTAATAGATAAGTATATCACCTGTGATTGACACACGCCGTTGACTTTTTGGGTGGCTACTCGCGATGTTTTCCTTCACAGCACGAGCTGTGATCTATTCAGATCAGAGTCGCACGCTGAGCCACTTGGCCATAATTGCTCTAGCGCGCTCGTACACATATTATGTAGATAGTTATATCAAACTTGAATAATCGAAGGATCGTTTAATTATTGTCAGGAACACAATATGTGTTACTGTTAGGTATTTAAACTTTTAAGAATTTCCCTCCCCTACTGTAATGTAATGAAAGATTTAAAGTAGGTAGATAAATTATTGATATTGAACTTGGCTTCGTCTTAAAAATACCCTATTTGAGGAATAAAATTGGCTATATCCGGATACCGGTTCGAAGGGAACAGATTAATAGGCGGATACCCGGAAAATTCATCTGGGTCTTTTTTATCCGGGTATCAAACACCCCCAGGGGATAACGGAATGTTTTAGTGCAGATTTCCTTTAAGGAAAAACCATAAAGTGAAGAAAATCGTGGTTAACATTTTCGTTTATTAAGTCTAAATAAGTAAGATGTGACGATTATTTTTTTTAAAGTAAATACATATACAGTTGTATGAACTCTGGGTGTGCATTAATGGATGTTTTTTATCTATGTGCATAATTTATATTTCCTTATACGATCAAAGGCATGGTGACGCAAACCCGGAAATCTAAGATCAAGAAATTGAACTTATTATCGTACAGTATTGAATGTACAGAAGTCTGATTAACTTCTTGCCTATAAAGAGTTAATCAAGAAAAAACGTGTGGCACTCGGGGACTGCCGCGGTAAAGCTATTGCATAGCATATTTTATCAACTTATGCAGTTATAATTATTTATTTATTTGTTTTTCTTTGATATTAATTCAAGTTTTGTTTTTGATATTATTTCAATCTACCACTCTACCAGACTCAAACTAAAACGCCTATATAGTCTGGCTCACTCTAACGCATACCGGCTGCACCGGCCGCGCTCACGCTACGTCAACGTCACCGATCTCGTCAGAGAGATGGAAATGCGCAGTATGCGTTCTGTCCCACTCTAACGCGTATTTGCCGCACCTATTATACGTCATCGTACGTTAGGTTTTTTTCGTTACGGAATTTCTTGACTCGGTCGCCGCGCTCAAACCTCAAAGCCCGCGATAAGATCTATCCAATAGCTTAAAAATGGCTAAAACCAAAAGAAAATTATACAGGAATGTAAAAGTAATACGACGGGTAAAATATACTCATTAAAATCATTTTTGTTTTGATGTACTTTGATTCCTGCGTCAGACTTCATAGTCTAGGTTAAGATTCAGCAATGTGAGCGCGGCCTGTATTCAAATTACAACTTGCCTTATGTTGTAAGTATTCATGAACACAGGTTACAACACTACATGTAAATGTTAACTCTCCATTTATACTAAAACGTTTAAGGCTATGTCTATGTGCTATCAGATGGCAAAAACTTGACGCGCGTTTTCAAATCGCGCGACTAGAGATTATGGTATTTTCATACAACTGTTCACATGTACGCGCGTTAACGCGCGTCAACGCGGCGCTCAGAGAAAAAGTCTCTAGACGCAGGTGATCGCGCGTTGACGCGCGCTTTGATATTAATGTAATGTCCGTTTGCTGTTCAGATGAGTGCGCGCTTTCATCGCGATCGCATATAATTTTGTTAATTTTCGTAATTATATTTTGTTCTCGCATTTAAAATGAGTGAAATTGAAGATATTGACATCGACTTACTAATCGATGAAGTAGAAAAAAGGCCAGCAAGTTGGAATATAGCAAATTTGTATAAAAATTATAATATAATTTGTATTTTTTTTCAAAATTGGATGAACCCAATGTGTACGTTTTCTTTTTCTATATTTTTCTTTATAATATAACCACAAAATAATAGCCTCTTCCACGTCCATTTTCTACGTTCTACCGAACTAGACTGACGAGTATTCTCGCAACGCGCTTTAGCGCTCATCATCTGAACGCTCTTCAAATTTGATCGCGCGTTGACGAGCGTTACATGTGAACATAGCCTAATTGAAGCTAACGCAACCGACGTTTTGTCTTTATAAAAATCGTGGTTGCAATTGCTCCACGACATAACTCTAGGAACTTTTTGTTAGTGCTCATTCCATATTCAAATATTTATTTTCATTATAAGCCTCATATATCAACCTTATATTTGAGTCACATTTGATTACTACAATGACAAATGCTGTGTAAGCATGATTCAGCTAGATTTAAGCATATATACGTGGGCCTTGAGAAATCTCTGCCTATTTTAGACAACCCTTCAAGAAAACAAGTTGTCGTGAAAAATTATACTCGCTAACGGAACGAAGACATAAAGTGATTACAAATATTTAAATAGGTTTGAATTTATTTTGGTTAAGACAAGTTTTTTGAGTCTTATTTTCATCGGTTGTATTACATCAAAGGCCGACAACGGGTGAGCTCTCTGGCATTGAGAGTGTCCATGGGCGTACCACCACACACACACACACACATAAAAAGTACTATTTTTAGGTAAATTAAAACATCGTGAGGTATCCGTTATGGCTTAGACCGAAAAAGCCGGCGTCGTGTGTCAGACATAGAAGGCTAAGGCATCTGAAGCCAATAGCGGTTGTAGCGCTACTGGTTCTTTCATTGCAAAATAATATATCAATTGTACGACCTACGATTTTTAATAAATAACATAATTAAACTCTTAACTGCGCCTTCTCCTAGTATAGGACGTTGGCTGAGCTTTTTCATATATTTTAATTACAAGTAAACTTTAATTGTTTATTTTTTACATTTTGCCGGTTCTAGTACTTTATACGTATGTTACAAAGACATTAAAAGAACGCAGATGTTGTCAGGTTATAAATAATAAAGTTTTTTTCTCGCCCGCCCTACCACGGCGCCCTACCGCCCAAGGCTTCACACATAAATCATCCACCCTGGCTGATTCCACAAAACTGCTGAGTTATTATCTGTTTGTTCTGGCTTTAAAGTATTTATGGTTTTTAAAGTCATAAATTATTTTAAAATTGACTTTTAGTTTTGGCATACCTAATTAAAATATATTAACAAATATAATTGAGAATATAGCGATGGTATCTTTAGAATTTATATAAAAAAAATACTCACCAATACATGACTGAAAACTATATTTACCGGTTCTAGCTGTCGTGTATTATTTCAAATTAAACAAAAAATATAACTGATTAACCCGGAAGAGTTGGAGAATACTTAATATGAACTATAAAAGCGTTTATAAATAAAATAAATCAGTGGCACTACAACCTCTTTAGGTCTTAGCCTCAGATTTCTATATCTGTTTCATGATCACTTTTAAATCTAATAGGTGATCAGCCTCCAGTGCCTGACACACGCTGTCGACTTTTTGAGTCTAAGACATGTCGGTTTCCTCACGATGTTTTTCTTCACCGTTCGAGCAAATGTTAAATGCGCACATAGAAAATAAGTCCATTGGTGCACGCCGGGGATCGGACCTACGACCTCAGGTATGAGAGTCGCACGCTGAAGCCACTAGGCCAACACTGCTCGTTTATTCGACAAAAAACTAAAGAAACCGATGCTCTATCGCATGCTTTATTAAAATTGGCAATGGGATGGTCATGTAACACAATACCTGGACAACTGATAGACATTAAAGACAACATAAAGGAAGGGACCACCCGGGCAAAGGGGGCAGGCCAAAAAGACCGTAGGCTGACTTAATAGAAATGCAGAAAAGACTGGCAGACTACTTTACTTAAGAGAAGTCCATATCCACAGGACTAACATTTTACTACTAACACTTAGGTATAAGTAAATACTAAAAATATCAACATTTGAAATGAAAATTTAGGATATGGAAATAAAATGAGGCTTTATTATTATTATATAAAAGCGTTATTAAAATATTTTCTGTAAGATATACGTTATGTCATCAATATCAGTCACACAAGTGTTCCCTTGTGAATCAAATTCACGCCCCATACCTCAGTACGCATAAGACACAGAGAGGTCATAAAAACAGCTCATATTGTATGATGAACGATGTGTCAGATGCATGCGATATAGATGTGATAGCGTAGATGTGTTACTGTATAGATCAAATCGTAAAATTGTAATGTTTTTCTGCTTTTGATTCTTATAAAAATATATTTTTTTGATAGAAAAAGTGGCCAACGGGCAGTAGGCTCACCTGATGTTAAATGACACCACCACCCATGCAGTCTCAAGCGCGCTGCCGGCCTTTAAAACCGGCCTCCACCTTACGTAAAACTGACTACACTGAAAGGTTTTGCAATACTGACTACAATAGGAAAACTACTTTTAGGACACCTGTATAAGTTATTAAACTGTGTATAAGATTGTTCTCTTATTTTTAAAGCAGAAGAGAGACCTGTCACTGTCAACAATGACGTTTGCACCCCAGCTGCGATTTTATTATGTTCACAATTGACATGTCTTGATCTACGGCGACGGAAAGGTATTATGAAAAAACCAGAAACAGATCCAGTATTTTTATTGTCCCATACCGTATTTCAGAGTAACGATGTCAAGAAATAGAGTTGCTTGGCAGAGATTTTTAGCGATAAGGGCGTCTGTTGCACTGTATAATGTTTACTTATTTTTATATTTTATAAATATTTTTTAATTTTGCAATAAATAAATAAAAAATAGCCTGAAGGTCGTAAATTTAAAGTCATCGGTAACTTGTTACTTATATGTTTATTTTTTTTCTTTTAAACCATATCTATTTTCTATCATCTATGGCAGGGTCAGCGCCAATGTCCATAAATTATTAATATCCTTAGCATCTGTGACGATGAAATATAACATTATCCGTTGGGTTTCATCGCTTTAATTTTGCTTGAAAGTTATTCTTTTAAATATATGTATATTGGAAATCAAAACGAGTCAAAATGATAATTTCATTTACAGTGTAAGGTATATGTTAGATGAAGGATAAATGGTTATATCATTGTCTATTTCACATCAGCCTTTTGTACCTGTCAATCCAGACATATTATAGTTGTAGGAACTGAACCCAGGAAAGCGGGTTACGCTATATTCGGTAACTAGTAAGCGTCAGAGGTGGCCTAGGATGGGATAGGAAGGTGGATAGATCGAGTTTTTTACCGAGAGTTTCGTACGCCGGCTTTTTCTCTCGGCCTACAGTCTACACCCTCTGTCTTCTTTGCCGATGAGTAGGGATGCCTACAAATTCAAATTTATTGAAATGGAATAAGTGATACATGTATCTTATGTTCCATAATAAACCTAATCAGTAAACATATTTTAAATTATGTTGTTTTCTTTTTCTGATTTTATATTTTCTACACAATTGCTATGAAATAATATCCCAGATCATTAAATTACGATTAAAATTACAAGAAATTATTTGCTTCGAAGTTGAAAAAAAAAATTGATCATTAAACCATCTTCACGATTACCAGTTAGTAATGAATAGAGAAAATTCAATAAAGGCCATCAAACGCAGATTTCTTTCGTTCGGTCCCTACCCTTGCCCCTCACCCCGCACTGTCGATATTTTACTAACGAAGTCTGTTCATGACAGATGGACATCTCGTGGTCTCATTGATAGCAGTTTAATAGATATTAATAATTTTGACTCAATTTATGTATTTATTTTTAATGATGGAATTACCGGTGTAGGTTCAATTGTTTAGTTCTATCGCATTAGTAATAACTGTACAGATAGTTATGTGGGAAGAAATTGAAAAAAGATTAACAATTGTTTAGTTAAAACTTAATTAATATATATTATGCCCGCCATTACAAGATTATTAAATTTAGATAAGGTATCAAATGTGATCTATTAAAATGGTCCTTCTTTAATTAGATAACCTCTCTTGCGACATCAATAGGAATTCTCTATCTTTATTACGCTGTAACTAGCGCCACACCCGAAAGGGTCTCATCCCAAGCCCATTTGAGTTGTGATTGTCACTTCGCAATCCCCACTTTACATAACATGGTGTAATATAGATAAATTAACAAAAAATATCAAATATAAATTTTTGTAATGAATAAGTATCAAAAGTTTATATCCAGATGTTACGTTTTGATTACAGTTATTAATAAAAAAGACACAAAAGATAAAAAATAACTGTGCTGTAAGTTCCTCACCTTCACCCGCACCTCTAATCAAACATGATGCCCCTTTTAATCGCAAAAAACTCATCGAGAACAAAATTTGTGACGGAGATCTTAAAGGTGCCGCTCGCCTTTTGTTCTCCAATGACGTGCTATCGCCAGATACCCCTGACACCCTTGAGGCATTACGGACAAAACATCCCCCAGCTCCAGTAAACCCATATTTTCTCGACCCACCAACAGCAGGGCAAGCATGCCTTAAAATTCGAAACAAAGATGTAACTGATGCAATTTTATCTTTTAAACCAGGTTCGGCTGCAGGATTGGATGGAATCTCACCCCAACATTTGAAAGATTTAACATCGCATTCTGTGGGTGATGCAGGCGAGCAACTTATTAACTCGATCACAAAATTAATAAATTTTATGTATTCCGGGGATGTCAATACAGAAATTGTTCCCATTCTTGTCGGCGCGAACCTCATTGCCCTCACTAAAAAGGACGGAGGGGTGAGACCAATTGCTGTTGGATCAACACTAAGACGTCTGGCTTCCAAAATTGCTGTTCGACATATTTTACCAAAATTAAATTCAGAATTTGAACCTGTACAGTTAGGCTTCGGTGTGAAAGGAGGGTGTGAGGCAGCCGTCCATGCCCTACGCTCTTTCCTAAGTCACGGACAGCCAGACGTGTTGCTCAAAATTGATGTGAAAAATGCATTTAATTCGGTAAATAGGGATACCCTGCTGACTGAAATAAAACAACATATACCGGAAATATACAATTATCTTCTTCTCAGTTACGCTGATCCAACTAAATTGTTATATCGTTCTAATGAACTTTCCTCAGAAGTAGGTTGTCAGCAGGGTGATCCCCTTGGGCCTGCAATTTTTAGTTTGGCTATAAATCCGATAATCAAAAATTTAAATTCTAATTTCAATGTTTGGTATTTGGACGACGGAACCCTAGGAGGTGATGTGGATACTGTGTTTTCGGACCTTCTTTTAATCAAAAATAAATTTGAAGCCATTGGTTTGGAGCTTAATTTTAACAAATGCGAACTTTTCATAAATAACTGCGACTTAAATTTAAATGATGTAAAAAAAAAAATTTCAAATTTTGGCTCCAAATATTAAAATAGTTAACAGGAATTCCCTTTACCTTTTAGGTTCTCCAATTTTTAATGAATCTATTTCTGATTATATTCATTCTTCAATTACTAAATTTCAAAATTCTGTTGACCGTCTCCTTGAAATTAGTCCACATTATGCACTTTGCATCTTAAAATTCTGTCTTTTCCTCCCAAAATTTACATATGTGCTCCGTTGCTGCTCCTTTTGGAATCACCCAGATCTTTTAACACCATTAGACGACTTAATCAAAATTAGCTTAGAATCACTTCTTAATATGCAGCTGAACGAGCAATCTTGGACCCAAGCTTCCCTACCCATCCGTTATGGTGGTTTAGGGATTCGCAAAATTTCCAGTGTCGCTTTGCCTGCTTTTCTATCTTCTGTCCATAGTTTAGCAAATCTCATAAGTAAAATTTTAAGGGCTTCCCCTTCAAACTTTGAGATTGCTGGCTTGGAAGAAGCTAGAAACGCTTTCTTGATTGCATGCCCAGGTCAAAATTTTCCATTATCTCTAAATTCACAGAGGAGCTGGGATGACATACACTGCAAACTGACTTTTGACGATCTTTTGAGTTGTAGTACAGGTTCGGCGCGTGCTAGGCTTTTGGCCGTGGGTACGCATGAGGCCGGCTACTGGCTTCACGCTTACCCATCGTCAAATACAGGAACTTTTCTTGAGCCTGACACGCTTCGAATCGCAACCTGTCTACGGCTTGGGGTTCCGGTCTGCGCTCCTCATATATGTCCCTGTGGCAGTGATGTCGACAAGTTAGGACATCACGGCCTGTCATGCCAAAAAAGTGCAGGCCGCTTCTCGAGACATGCCGCACTTAACGATATCATACGCCGTTCCCTTGCCACCGTCAACGTGCCAAGTCTACTTGAGCCGAGTGGTATTGCAAGGGACGATGGCAAGAGACCGGACGGTATGAGCTTGATTCCATGGAAGATGGGTCGGGTACTGGTATGGGATGCAACCTGTTCAGACACGCTGGCCCCTTCCCATCTACATGGAACCAACTACAGAGCTGGTGCGGCTTGTGAAGCGGCTGAAAAAAATAAAGCATGCAAATACAGGGGTCTGGGCTCAGAATATGATTTTGTCCCATTCGGTGTCGAGACCCTTGGTCCGTGGGGTCCTAGCGCTTTAAGGCTTTTTAAAGAAATTTCAAAAAGGTTAGTCGACATCACAGGAGACCTATCCACTTACAAAGAATTAGTCTAGTTCAACCTTAAAGGAACCTTTTTAATGATATATTTTAGTTTATGTTAAGTTTAGTTATTTATTTCAATGTATATTATTTTATTATTAGTTTTAGTGATAATTATATGTTATATATTATCCACTTAATATATCATTAGTTTTTAATATATAATAATAATAAATGTGATATGATTTATGAAATCATTAGTTAAATATATTTATGAATTGCACTTTAATCTCTTTGAAGTACTAAAGTTATTAATTAATATTATTTGTGACATAAAGGTGATTCTAATAATAATCAATAAAATTGTTTAAATCACATTATTTACAAATACGATACGTTAATGAAATATTGTTAGGCGCGTTTTTAAACTACGTTTATAAACAGGAATATGAAGTTTTTCAAATTGAGAGCACGTCAAATCAAAAAACGCAGCAACGCACAGAAGAGCTTTCTTGTGTGTGTGTTCATGAGCGGTGGTATGACTTAGCCTCTTGCCCGTTTGTTCAATAAAAATCTAATAAGTTAGGGTAAGGAATTTCTATTACGGGTTTCGTAGGAGATGCGAGCTTTCACCTTATTATAAATTGTACCTACTTTCAAAGAGAGAAAATTTGTCGATTTGATTAATTTAGCTTCGGATTTTAATGTGTAATTTAGCAAGAAAGAAAGAAAAATAATGTATAAAAATTAATTTCATCCATTCAAATACATTTTTATAAAAAATGTACACAACTTAGCTTTAAGCGGCTTTGTTAACAATTAAAATAAATAAAAAATTAGATAAAAAAGAAAAATATGTTTAGAATTACGGAATAGATTTAGTGCAATAAATATCCATACATAAACTTTTCTGGTAATTAAAAACATGAACATTACCTTGTCGACTATTGAAATGTATATTAACTTGTATAATTGATTTAGAAATTGTACTAACAAATAATAACCTGCGGGAGACAGGTTAATTACTTGCATATTAAACAATTTTAACTAGATCCCATTAGGTAGAGTATTTATAATATACAATTGGTCTACATTAATTTATTACTTATTATTGGCTTTACCACTTCCTTGTATGACATATACCCTGCGGTTTCACTGGCGTGAGCACTACCCATCACAAAAGGAATGATTAAATACGATCCAGCCCTGCTATTCTGTAACTCACTTTTCGAACTGAAAAGGTGGGAGCTTGTAGTTTATTGTTTATCAGAATGCCAAATCATAAAATGACTGCTTCACGACTGATTTGGGAGCGACCGCTGTGTGAGTTAGAAAAGTGAGTTACAGAATCGCAGGGCTGTAGTTCACGAAATTAAAGCGCGTAAACTGCATCGCGCTTTAGAAGTTATTTCGACCGCTATGTTTTTAATTTTTCTATGTAACTGGATGCAAATGAGCAGTAGGCTCCCCTGATGTTCAGAGATACCACCGCTTACTCACACTGCCAGAAAGCTCGTAAGTGCGTTGCTGGTCTTTTAAGAATTGGTACACTATTTTCTAGAAGGACCCTAAGTCGAATTGGTTCGGAAATACTTCTTACACTCCAACTACAGAAGTATATATTAGGAAATTTCTTAATGTTTGTATAGATATGTTTGTACAAAATATATGTATAAAATAAGGTCCCGCACCACAAGAGTCGGGGTAGTAGGATAAAACTGAGGACAGTCGAGCCCTACACGTCCTCGTCTCCACCACACCAAGGTCTCTGTGCCCGCCTCAGAGCCATTCTGGAAGACGCGAACAACCCCATTGGCTTTGCCCGAACTGGGCCATTTCCGCTCCAAAAGGGGAGCGGATAACAATAGCTACAAAGCCACAGAAGCTTCAGGACCGGCAAGGCAATGGTTAGATTGGTCGAAGACCCTCTGAATAGAACGGACGAAGAGCAGCATCTTCCTTTCTCCACATAAGTTAAGTGTATGTTGTCAGTAATACAACAATGTTCCTCAAATCACAGTGACGAACAGTATCACTACATTGAACCAATTATAACAAATATTATAAAAATTACACGAAAAGTACAAAAAAATCATAACAGTGTCAAAGGTACTTAAATAATACATTTAAAATGATTTTCTTTTGATCAATATACAAAGCTTAATTACCAATGAAAGCAATTAGCGTGTTTGTTCGCGATCAAATGTCTTGAAAAATTGCCTTAAGACGTTCTTTCGTTCAAAGATTGCTTTAGGATTTCCATCATTTTCATTAATTCATATTTTTTTTTATTAAATTTGTTTAGAAATGTTTAACACTTGAGATCACAAGCGTTTCATATATTTAAGACGTATATCTCATTCTTTTTTCCTACTAGATAGCGCAGGCGTAGCGTGAGACTTGATACTGGAAGAGGGAGGGAATAGGAGAGTTCGCCAGTCCTATTACTTCTATAACGGAGTTTTTCATCATCAATCATTCCGATTACGAGATCCTCTTGTCAACTAATTGCGACAGAAAAAATAATATCCAACGTAAATTACCTGAACACCCGTTTAGAACTACTTAAGGAATAATGCAGCCACTACTAACCTGCATATCAGGGTTTGATTCCCGCAGAAACATTTGATTCCTGTCTATGGGAACTTAAAATAAGATGCAGAAATGTGTCTGCATTGTATGCCATTGGTAATTATTAAAAAAATATCGATAATACGTCTAGAGTATAATTATATTACTTAGTTTTACGCAGTTGTAGGTATAAGAAAATTGTAACAAATTCAAAATGTTCATTATCTGATTTTCACTTTCTTCCCAAATTTATGGTCACTCTACAATCTTTGATGAACGATCTCTGCATCTCTTTTCCTCGTTTTACTAATTATTCTTCATCCTTCGTTCATTAGCGCTTATTTTCGATAATAAAATACTTTCCTATTCAAATTCATATTTTCATAATCATGAATATTTTAGAATTTAAATTTGTTCGCTATTTGTTACATAATTATGAATAATTAAACTATACCCACTACGCCAAAGGCGTGTATTCCGTTTCGTATCTCAAGATACAATCTCGTCTTGAGAACTGTCAATTAGTGCTGTGTTTTAATATTAGTACAAACTGGCTTGGTGTCGCCATTTACGCAAATTTTTGAGGTATTTAAAAATGGAATCTTGTGCACATTTGAAGATATGCGGGCGTGTGTGTGTAAAAATGTATTAACATTTCTTAAAACTAGATTTAGGTTTGATTAACTTTCTATAATAGTCTTAACATGTTTTAATGTCCTATAACAACTAGAAGGGGCAGAAAGCGTCCACAGTGAGTCTCCATCGCGTTCGGTCTTGAGCCTCATATTTCACCTCGCTCCAAGTCTTTCCGGCTCTCTTTGCCTCAACTGTACGACGTCAGGTTTTCCTGGGACGGTTCTGCTTTCCTAGCAGGTTCCAATTAAACGCCTGCTTGGGATCCCTTTGGAGTGTATGACTGTATTCATTTCCATTTGCGTCGCTTGATTTGCTGGCTAATCGGAGTTTCTCAGAACCCCTTAGTAATAAAATGCGAACATTGCACTTCAACTGGCAGAAGCGATCACGCTAACAATTTATGCGGGACTGTGCGGCGTGGACGGTTTAGCAACTCCAAAGAAATCAAAAAAGAAACAGTCTTGGAGCCGGCGGCTCTAGGTGGTCCGGCATCGAATGAATTATAGTTGCCAACATACAAGATATGGTTTTTCGTGTTAAGTAAAAAATATATATTACTAGCTGACTGGGCAAACGTCGTTTTGCCATGTATATCATTTATAATAAAAAATTGGGGTTGATCGTAGAGGGGTGAAAATTAGGGGTTGTATGTATTTTTTAATGCTGCTTAATAAAAAATAGAAATTAAAAATTTTGTCTAAAAAATAAATAAAAAAGTTTAGGGGTGGACTACCCCTAAAATTTAGGGGGATGAAAAATAGATGTTGGCCGATTCTCACAGATACCGGATAAGCACAAAAAATTTCATCAAAATCGGTCAAGCCGTTTCGAAGGAGTATGGCAACGAAAACTGTGACACGAGAATTTTAAATATTAGATATGCTACCAAATAATGTATAAGCTTCGTAGCCTCGCAGTCTTTTAATATATCAAAACATTTATACACTATGGAAAAATTATTAATTATTGGAAGAATCTTATCAAAGCTACTTTATTGGCACACTCAAGTTGAAACGGGTGCAATCAAGTATTGTCTGTTTCTTATTTGTGTAATAAATGTACAGCTTTATATTAATCAAATCAATAAACAATTATTTATACAGTGTTTTCAGTATTCATAACATACCAAGTAATAATTATAATAATTAAAGTTTAAAAAATTAATATTAATAATTTAAAAAGTTGTGTGTGTATTGCAGCTGTGGCAGTGTAGCTTTAATGCTGGCAGCATTTCCTCGCAGTATTACGATACTTATTCGTTGATCAAGGAAAGTACCAGCTCTGTGGTCACCGGTACTATCTACTAGGCGTCAACTTAAATCTTTAATAAACGCCTGTGAACTTGAACCCCACGGCCTTTCGGTTGGAGGAAAGACAAAAAATCAAATCGATTACTTTTTTTTCACTTTAAATCCTAGCATAAATGGCTCTTAAGATTAGCTTTTAGTTTATTTTGGATGTAAGTTTTGTAATTGTATAAGTCTACATTGTTGTCTGTAATTTTATATTTGTAAATTTTGTACTTTTTCCTTTAATTCTAATTTATTTCATCCTTACTAGGGTACTTACTTATATTTTTTCAAATCTGATTGTATATGAAACATTGTTAATAAATAAATAACAGGCACTATTTGATGATATTTAATTAAAATATTAGATACTAGAATATAATGGTTTGGATGGGTTTATGTAAGTTTAAATTTGTTCTTACTTTTACTTGTAACGAGTACATCCAGATGTACAAATATAAGCCGTTTATCAAAAAATGCGAACGGAAAGCCGTTTCTCACGTTCGGTAAACTAACTTCTTGCTAATAAAGTTGCTCTATCAAACATCGGCAGACGTGATCAACTCTCTGTAGACACACTGCGGTAAAGAAATAAGTGAAATAGAAAATATTTAAATTTAACTGAAAATTTTAAACGGTTAGTATTGAAAAGTAGTTGAGATTTGTGTTATTTTGTATTGTTCAAAGTTGAAGGAAAACTATATGACAGCTGGTAGAATAGATTTCATTTAGAATTTAGTAATACCCGACATGACCAGTCCTGTTATAACTATAAGCATTGAATTCAAAATGGTATTATAGTACATACATTTTTTTTTTAAACTTGGCTTCATCTTAATTTTGTCAATCGTTAACAAAATCAAATTACTGTTATGTATTTCTTATACATTTTCTAATGATCCACTTCACTCACTCTTTAAATGTTTCTTTCATAAGAATTCCTGACTATAATAAACACAATAACAAAATTTTTAGCGATATTGACGCGAATTGTTCACGCTTGATACGAAGATAATTAATGGAAATAAAAATTAATTTAAATGTATTTATAGATTATATATCGGAAGTTATACATCTACGTAGAAGTGTAATTCCCAGCGATAATAGTTTAACCAAGGTATAGATTTAAAACCTAATTTTTTTTTCTATATATGCTATCTTCGTCTTGATACGTATGTATATTGCAGGTACAATGAAGCAGTATTTCACTGTAGCTGTACAATTGGTGCCAAAGACGAACGGTCGAACGTTGCTAAGGCATCTCTTATTGATATCAAAGCCACATTTGTAGGCATCGAAATCTATGGCTTGTGGATAAAACTGACGTTATGCTTGAACAAGCAATGTTCTTAATATATCAACTCAACAGTCTGAGTGTAAAAATTTTAGGATATTATAAGTCCGTGTGTTTAAAATTAAAATACAATAAAACAGAGGCGCAGCCACCTTCTGGGACTCAGATTACTGTATCTGATTCATGATTGTCAATCTAATAGGCAAAAAGGTGATGCTCCTATACCTTACACACTGACAGTTTGGGTCTAAGGCAAGCCGGTTTCCTCACGATGTTTTTCTTCACTGTTCGAGCGAATGTTCAATGCGCACATAGAAAGTCCATTGGTGCACAGGGATCGAACCTACGACCTCAGGGATGGGAGTCGCACGCTGAAGCCACTAGGCCATCACTGTCCTGATGTCCAATAATATCTAATCATATTTAAAAAAAACTGGATTTATTTAAGGAATCTATGTAAGTTTGAATGACTTTGACTGTTTATATAATAAAACTTGAGCTTAAGTAACAAATACATAGAGGCAAAAGACTCATACAATTTACAAATCAAGTGTGTATCATATGTTATTAATGAAATAAGTTTGAAAATTAGTATTTTTTTCATTTGCAACTAGATGGCGCCACTTTTGTTATATAATACCGTTGTGACATAATAACATTACACGCATAACGTTCATAATTTTTGAAATAACTATTGATAAATAATCCCTTCAATTTTTAACCTTAACTTTATTAATTTCTTAAAATGTTGCTCCAGACTACGAAAACATTACCATAAAAATGTTTGACGACTGTCTGCGGTTCCTTAATGATTTGGATAGTCGTGGCATGAGTAAAATCTGCTAGCAGCACTACGCATAACTTTTGAAGCGTTTCACGTAATGAGTTTTTTACAATACAAATGAAAGATTTCGTTACCAAGGCTTATTGGCCTCTGTGGTCAGTAGACTGCTCATTAGCTGATGTTGCCAGCACCAATGACAAAAACTGTCAACTCTTGTAGTTACATGGTAAGCTAGCTGACACGTAGAGACCAAATTTAAAGGCTGACTTGAAAAGACTAGGGTCTAATATATGGTAAGTAGTGACCGATGACTTCAATTCAACGATCAATCATGTCGTCAGGTCGGGAGTCGAATCCAGCTAATTTATGCGTTTCCTTACGAATAAATCAACCTTCACGCAATCGCCACCCGTTGGTCATAGACTTATTCTGGAATCTATTAATGGCCTGTTTTGACATCAAAAATACTGATCATTATGTTTTTCCTTAAAAATGGTAACACTGTCTTTTGTCCACAGTTTATATTAAGCAATTGGAGTCATAGACTTTTTAAATAAACGAATTGCTGTCAAATATAGTAAGTATTAATTTAACCCTGGCCACTAAATACCAGGTGTTCTACTTAAATATGTTCGAAACGTATCATAAAAATGGTAACACTGTCTTTAGTACACAGTTAATAATAAGGAATTATTGGAGTCATAGATTTAAAAAAAATGAATTGCTGGCAAATGCACCAAGTATTAATTTAACCCCCGCCACTAAACACCAGGTGTTCTACCTAAATATGATCGAATAGTATCATAGAAATGCTTACACTGTGTTTAGTTCATAGTTTATAATAAGCAATCTGAGCCATAGATTTAAAAAAAATCTTTTTTTGTTTATTCTTTTGTTGTTTATTCATCGATTTTTCATGCTAAAAAACAATCGATTAATTTACCGAGAATGTCACATCTCTTATAACCAATAGAAAAGTAGAAAATGGCGGATTGTTAACAATTTCATTACATTTCACGAAACTTTAAAAAAAAAAAAACACTTAGACGCATTTCCGGCAGAAAAAATCACTTGGAGGTATTCCAATCAAGGTGCCCCGAGACACCTACATAATCAGTATCATCAGATTCGGGCAATCGATTTTAAGGTCGTTACCAAATTGTTTGTTCTGTTTGAATAGTGTTTGAATTCAAAATTATTTCTTCTCATTTATGTAGCTATAATACTTGTTCCATAACAAACGTTTTATCGTGTATTCAGAATAGCCCTTTGGCTATAAAATATCGGCTTGTTCATCTGCAGGTAGCTCAGATAACTGGGTAGAGATTTATGTGCGTCGTAACTCTCCTGTAAACCGCCTACAACTATTCCGTAGATAGCCTCTTTTGTTTTCTTTATAAGTCACTTTATTGGTAACGACTAACTCTACTAGCTATCAGATAAAGTGTAAATCTTTACTACAAGATTAATTTAAGTTTCATAAAATGTATACAGTTTATGAAAGTATTTTATATTGAATTTATTCTAAAGAGGTACTAACTTTTACGTTTTTCCCATATTATTTCAGTTATAAGATTAGAAAAATTTTGAGAAAAGAATATATATTTTTTTATTGCAAAGCGATTTCAGAAAAGTCCAAAGTCCAGTTTCAGATGCGGATAAAGGCTCTTCAAAGGTCTCTAAACACTGTTTCGATTTCAGCCTTAACAAACTAAATTTACAGCTATAGAACTCTAAGTTCTAAACAAAATAAGTTGTACAGAGTTTATGGTACGGTAATGAGCAAAATTTTTTAAGGTCACGGACTCAAGTAATATGTATGTACCTGATAATAAAATACGGACTAAAAAAGAAATGAAAAGCATGAAATGAATAATTCCTTAGTGACAGAATTGAATAAGTCATGCGTTTTCAATGTTATTCGAAAAAGCGGAATTTTTATTGCGAAAACCAATGCAATTTAAAAAGTTTCTAAAAAATGTGAGTACAAATTCAGAAGTTTGTAGCAACTGAATTGACAACTAACCTCACGCTTACCCGAATGTATTGTTTTACGACGTTTATGGACTTTTCATATACATTGCGTGCCCTATAACTTAATATTGTATTTGATCCGCTGTAAAGTTTATAATGTAACGGGAACTTTGTTTTTTCTAATGCCCTTACTAATTGTTTGAATAATAAATTTTAACAACGAATATAAATTATGCCTAAACCCTTTATTTATTCTTGTTACTGTTATTGAATACCACATTTATTCTAGTTTATGTTTTAAAGAAAAATACCGATTAATTGTTAACCACTAAAGCTTTTGAAAGCTTTTAAATCACATTTGTATTAATATATGTATTAAAAAAGAACCTGGTTGTCTCGGTAAAGTTTTCCAAACCTGATAACTTAGTAATAGATGATCTAAAGGTACTTCTAAAAAGATTATCTGACTTGAGTTTTTGTGTTTCGTTAATTCAAAAGCGACCTATAACTTATTGCGATTCTATCGCAAACTAATACATCGCTAGTGTTCGTGGTAGGGGGAATCAGAAATTCAGCTAGTTGGTTTAGTATTCGCAGCGGCGAGCTGGCAGATGTTACCGACTTAATATCGGACCTACACTCATCTACATAGGCGCTAAGCACGGAGTATAGAAATCCCTTGGAGGCAGTTTTTACATCGAAGAAATTTAATTAGTTTACGTGAAAGGCCGAGAAATTTTTGACTTGAAAATGGCTTTTAACAAACATAAAACGTCAACTTATCTGAAGTTAGTTAGTTATATCATTTTTAGAACACAAAACTCATCGCCATCTTTCCACATATATGTCACTTGTTTTATTAGAATAGCAACACCACGCAATATTATAGAATTTGCCTTATCATTATAAATATGTCAATGTCAATTTGTCACAACTGACGTTGGAACTTAGATCGCCGGTTGAGTTCAATTATTGGTCTCTTAGTACACATTTAATTACAATTAAATAAAGTTTCAAGTTTTACTTATTACACCTATTTTTACCTATCGTTTAAATAGTCCATAAACTGTATGCATGAATATCTACCTCACGCCCCTTGGAGCACACAAAACTTTGAGCAAAAACATAAATTTTAACGAATTTCAGCATATTAGACAAGGCTAATACAGTGAAACTTGGTTAAGTGGGACCTGGATAAGTGAGAAACCTCCATAACTGGAACTCATGCTGAGGTCCCAACACTTTGGCACTGAATTACCTCTGTTAGTGGGACGAGGTAAGCCTCTATATCTGGGATTTGTTCTTTCGATTTATCATCATAGTTACCTCTATAACTGAGACAGCGAGTAAATTTTATATGCATAAACCTCTGTAACTGAGATAACATTGTTTGTTTACTTATTCTTATTCTACCCACAAATTCCACACGTAATTCCAAGTAAGTAAGTAATTTTGATCTTCAGTTACCTTCAGTTTTAGTTTCGCTTTACTATCATACAGGTGTTTATTTGAAAAATGCCAAAACGAAAGCTACAATCGTTATCATTACGTGAAAAACTAAAGTTAATATCCGTTTATGAAAGTGGGAAGACACGTGAAGAAGTTTGTGCCGAATATAATATGCCAAAACCTACTCTTTGTAGAATAATTCAGAGTAAACATAAAATTAAATCACAATGTTCTGAAGGACAAGGAAAACTAAAACGTGTACGTTTATCAGAATATCCTGAACTTGAACAGTGTTTGCTAACATGGGTCTAGAAACTTTGCACAGTTATTTTGAAATGTCATCAATTGGTGACCAAAGCATATTTGACCTCTGTAAATGAGACAGATATTAATTTATACCTATATATCTGAGACACTGGGTAAGTGGAATACCTCTATAAGTGAAACGACATTGCAGGTCCCTTGATGTCTCACTTAACCAGGTTTCACTGTATAACGAACTCCGCAGCAAGATGGCGCAAGTTAGCGTTGATTTTTATCCAATTACGCTTCTGTCTGTTCTATATATATTTTCTATTCGGATAATTTCTTATATTTATAAAGCATATAAGATACGGGCAATGGCAAAATTTTACTTTAACCTAGCAGTTTCAAGATCTAGACACTGAGTCCCAGATTTATTATAATAAGCAGTAAGGTAAGTGAAAGGGACATCGAATTCTGTTCACAGCCTGTCTATAACATTACATATTACAGTAGTGTATAGGATTTGTTTCCCATATTGTTAAGGTCTTTGTTACATGTAACAAATGAATTAATAAATTAATATTTTCCATTAAACGGGCTTTAATTCCTCACCGAGTCCAGTCAGAAAACCACTAAATGAAATCATGTGTCCGCTAAATTAATCCACAAAGAGAGTACGCGCTAATTGTATTAAAATTTGGCTAGATTAAAACATCAGCCGCATTTATAACATTACATGTATGTAGTAAATATCAACTGGTATTTATTGCTATGGGAGAGATTATAAGTACTTTCTTACAAGTTCTTAATATTTTTTTTTTTTAATAAACGTTTCCAGATTATTCCCCGACTATATAGTCGTCGGAGGTGTTAAAAAGCTTACATAAATGTATTGGTAAGCTGAATGTTTACTTTGTATTACTACCTATATCACTATATTACTACTTTACTGTTACCTATTTCTCTTGACAACCTCCTGCATGACCCTCACAGCAAATCCCAAAAAGATGCCCCTCAACCTAACATTGAGCATTATTCTCTTTATACTCGTCTCCGTTACCCTCATGCCCATAGCTTGCTCAGCGTTATACCTGTCGTATCCATACATGGGACAGTCGGTCAGAACATGCAACACTGTCTCTTCAGCTGCATCGTCACAAGGACAGGCAGCACTTTGTCTAACCCTGAACCTGTAAAGATACGACAAGAAGCCACCGTGACCTGTCAACATCTGAGTTCTTAATATTACTTTCATATATTTTGGAACCTTTCCTCCATATAGCACACTGAAAAAAATGAAAGCAAGAAATATAAAAAAGTTACTAGTACTAGATATTGGTTAAAGACTTTTAACGAAAGTTGTGTCAGCTTTTTTGTTTCAACGCTTGATGAATGAACTTTCTTTCGAATTTTACCTTACTCGTACGTTGAAGAAAAACGTCGAGAGGAAACAGGCATGGCTTAGACCCAAAAAGTAGTCGGCGTGAATCAGGCATAGCAGATCACCTACTTGCTCATTTGTAAAAAGTAATGATCTTAAAACAGATTATTAATCCGATGACTAATCAGACAACGACCATTTAGAAACAGCCTCCAGCGTCGAAAACAGGTAATTCTTTTAAAATTGTATGACTGTTTTTGATATTCCATGGAATTTAGTATGATACAATCGTTTATTGTGAGTGATAGGACCCGGTAAATTAATTGTTAAATTCATACTCAATTTGACGTAAGTTGGACGTATGAATTCAAAATTTATAAAGATGTTTAGTTGATTGACGGCTGTACAATGGTGCTTATAAATTTTTAAGCACCATATTAAGTAGTAACAAAACTCCTTTCACATAACGATCTATTACATTATCATGAGCGATCAATCCAACGGTAGTTTTATAGACAGCTTTAAATACGTTAGTAAGTAAAACACGCAAGGTAAATTAAAGGGGTCTGTCAAATTATAGACAGTCGGTAGTGAAGGTAATTGGATAATCACTGAATTTGAATCTCAAAAGCGACGAATAAAAGGGATTGACAGGGTACGCGGGGTAATACGAGGGTGCGCTGTCAAAGAAATGTGTACCTAGCACGTGTTTTAACGTCGTTACGTTACGATAGCATACGACGATATGTTATGAATTGTATTTGAATATAAAGAGACCTTTTATTTCAGACATTGAAGTCATTAAATTTATATATGTAGTACCATATCTGGAAGACAGTATTCAATCGAAGAAACATAATATTTAGGTGATAAGTTTTGACTATATTGAAATATATAATAAACAATCCTAAAATGTTCAATAATTCCTCTTGTAGAATATATAATATTAAGACGAAATTATATAATTTTATTTTAAATAAAAAACAAACTTTGCTTATGACTAAAAACTTATTTCACAACAAACACGTCTAAAGACTGTTTCAAAATAACTACAAGAGATGTTCATGCTTGGCACACAGAATTGCAATTAATTTTACTGCAACAAAGTTTTGACAGTTTTTACTGTCTCTTAGCTCTTTTCAATTAACGAAAAAAATATTTAAAGGGACCTGGCCATTTTAAAATCCATTTAAAATGCAGCCTTTTATTCCATTTATAAAACATTGAATATAATCCAGCACATGATATTAATTAAGCCAACAAGAGCCGACGTTAATTCTATTTCGGCGGGCTCATTCACTTTATTTAATATATTTCACTTAAACCGTGATATCATTACGGTTATGTTCAAATTGTGGCGAAATTATTACAGAATTGAGGTTTTCATTAGATTTGCAACGAATTTCTGCGAGCTACTTGGCCAATTATAGTTTTTCGGCTAGTGAGACGGTACCTACATGTTATTTTGACAAAATATAGCGAGTTCTAATATGTTCAAGAGATTTCGTATTTATTCCAATGCTTGCAATTATTTGTTGCTCTCAAATCAACTATTTATTTTGTCACCTTTTAAATTATTATTATTACTATGTAGGTTAAGAATATTGTAAATATACTGTATATTTGTGTGTTACAAATATAGTCTAGTCGAAAAGTTGAAAATGGTACAAATTAGACATACTGCTCTTAAAATTATGTGCGATAGCTCATTGGATCCGGAATGACGTCTAGAAAAATGTGCCAAAAGCGTGTATTATTAGCACATAAAAAATTGCAAAAGTTATAAACAATTAAAGATGAAAAAAAAATGGCATTTCGTTTTTTGTCAATATTTAATAAACTATTAATATTTAAGAAATTTCAATAGAAAAAAAATCGCACATAATTTTAAGAGCAGTATCTCTATTTTTTACCATTTTCAACTTGTCGACTAGACTAATACCTATTTTCTTTCTAGTATATGTCGACTTCCTCACGATATATACTTTCACCGTACCATCGTTAATTTGCGTACGCTCGGTGATTATTCTTATTTGCGACTTCCGAGATTGGAACTCATGTCGTGAAGGTTACACTCTTGTAAGTTGAGTAAACAAATGTAAATCGAGTTTCATTCAAATCCTACATAACCTTTAATTAAATTAACTTCAAAGCTACGTGATTTAACAGGAAAGTTTAAATAAACATGATGCGATATTTAGTCTGTTTAATTCATTTAACAAAATAAATTCGAATCATAACTTCAGATTTCGGTTAAATTTTGTTATTTGGTATACATGAAGGATCCAGTAACAATTTGTGGCGAGCTTTGTTAAAATATCTACGAAATAATCCCTAATGACAGATTAATTATCATAATTAATGTTCCTAATGCTTAAGTTAACAACTGATTTAGGGATGTGAGTCGAATAGTTTACGAATAGTTTCATTGTAAACTTAAATATCATAAATAATTTGCTTAAGGGCTAATTTCACCAAACTCAGATAAGTTTTATTCCAAGAAATTAACCCTGGAATAGCAAATTTTACATTTCACCAACTACTTAACCTGAGAATAAAACGTTATTCCAAGGATAAGATTTATACGCCCAATTTTGAACGAATACGGAGATATTCCTTGGTTAAAAATGGCCGCCATGTCATGTCAGCTGTAAACAATAAAGAAACAACTTTTTCATTTATATTTGTTTTATTAACTACAATTTTATTAAAGTTAAGTCTGTAATATAACATAACAATATACTTAAATCTAATGAGATAACCTATTTTAGGTTGGTTTTCTATTTATTCTTCGATGTTTCATTTGTGCAAAAAGATTTCGTGTTTTGATTTTCTCCCGTTTTAATATTTCATTTTTATTTATTTTTTCAACTTCAAATATTTTTTTTCCTTCCTCTCTCTCCTCAGCAACAAAATTCATTTGCATTTGTACAGCTTTTATTTTAATTTTATGTAACTCTTCTAAAGTTGAAGAAACCGGTAAAGTAGGTCTGCGTCTGCTGCTCCAATTTTTCTTTTGAGTGAGAGGGGTATTTCCAGCATCCTCTACAGATATTAAAGCACAGTCATCAATATCCATATCCAAGGCAAGAGGCGTCGATTTAGCTGGCTGAACCACAGGCTGAACTGACTGTGCACGCAGAGGAGCAGATATCTGAGATTGCAGCATCTTTGGGGTGTAGTCTCCCCAATCAGCAGCACAGTCACCTTATGATTTATCATTATCGCAGGTAAAATTTGCAGCATCAATATCCAAGTCAAGAGGCGTTGACTTGGTCACAGTGGTGTTCGGCACAAATATGCCTGATACATCTGGAATTTTAACTGTAGCCAATGTTTCATTTTCTTTTAATATAAAATTATCGCAATCATATGGATTTTCGAGTCCAACAGCAACTGTTGAAATAAGACCCAAGATCCGGGTAAATAACGGGTCGTCAGATTTAGGCTATGCAGGTCCCCCACCTAAACAAAAAATCAAATATAGTTAAGAATGTCACAGTACCACCATAGGTTTATCATGAAGATGCTTTTAGCTGCGAAAATAAGCATGTAAAATGATAAAATGATTTTACCTGTTTGAATCATGTACTGCCTTGCAGCAGCAGATTCTTTTTTGGTGAATTTCTTTAAGCTTTCCCATTGTGCCTTTAAATTTTCCGCGGTTCTGTGGCTGAAACTGGTTTGCGAATTGAATTCATTGGATATTTTAATCCACTCAGCATTTTTTCTTTCATGGTTACTGCGTCGGTACGCTTGTTTTCCACTATATTAAAATGGTCAGTTATCAGATCTACCAGTAACATCTTCTCTGGCATTTTCCAGGACTTCTTTTTCTATCGGTCATTATCATGAACGATATTGTTTCTGTTATTTATTTTCTTCTTTCAAATCAAAACCAAAATAAACACTCAGGCAAAACAAAGCTTCTATGACCTGACCACAGATTACAAAGTAGGTTCCATGACAGCTTCAAACTGACGTATAATCCAACTAAAGTAAAAAGTTCCATTTAACCTTCATGTTCTTTAAAGAAATTGCACATTTAATTTGTTTTCATTATACACTCATTCGTTCGTTCACTCAATATACACTTCCACAGATAAGCAAAACGGCTATTCCAAAGAATAGCTAATCTGAGACTAGTTTATCGCATGTTTTACATGGTGAAATGTAAAGTGAGTTATCTGGGATTAAATTCAAGCGAATATGTTTATCCTTGGTATAGCTATTCTCGGATAACTACGACATTGGTGAAATCAGCCCTAAGTAAAGTAAAGAACTCTGAGTACGAATATAAGACTTGACGAAGCTCAGAGGAAGTAAGTACCTATCATATTTTTTTTCTTTTTTTTTTTATAGAATAGGGGGCAAACGGGCAGGAGGCTCACCTGATGTTAAGTGATACCGCCGCCCATGGACACTTTCAATGCCAGAGGGCTCGCGAGTGCGTTGCCGGCCTTTCAAGAAGTGGTACGCTCTTTTCTTGAAGGACCCTAAGTCGAATTGGTTCGGAAATACTTCAGTGGGCAGCTGGTTCCACAAAGTGGTGGTGCGCGGCAAAAACCACGGAATATATATATATATATAATATATATTCCGGCTTACTGAATTTATTCACCTAAATTCAAATTAACACACTTTTTGTTGTTTATACTCTATCAATCACTTATGAAAATATGTTAGAAAATGAGTATACACGTGTGAAAATGAGAACTTAAGAAGGCGCAGTGTTAACCAGATCCATCAACATAGGCCCTTATTTAATTAAATAGGTCGCTATACTTTTCTAATCGACGCTTCTATTTCGTAATCTCACAGATTTTTTTCTGTATAGTTCATTAGTTCAGAGCCAACGTTACTGAGAGGTTCCTGCGCTAGAATTAATTTAATAACTCCCAGGAACAATATTGGGTTACGAATGCCTCTTCCAATGTGCGCATCTTACAATGAATATATCGACCTGTTTTCGTACTCTGGAATATAAAAAGGTGTGGACTGCGTAGCTGTATTGACGTTTTTTCTACATCTTATACGAACAAATGATTTGGTGTTTGAAGTCACGTTACTTCCAGTGGTGGTGTAGGCGTTTGATTTTACCAGTCACTTCCAAGTCATGGGCTGTGTTTCCCTTTCCGGGTCATATTAGGGAAGCCATGTTTCGACAATATAATATATGAATCAAGCCAAACATCGGTCTAAATTGGTGTTGTAACAAAAACAAACAGCTGTGTGAAATTTGTCTCGTTTATTCCTGTGCTTTAGAAAGCACCCTTGTCGTGTATGTTTCTGGACACTTAGAAATACTCAATTATTTTGCTAAAACAAAAATAACAATAATAATTTATTTTCTCCCATATAACATTTACAACAAACAATAACATTACAGTTGATAAGGCATTGGGAGACTGGTTTCCAAACTAGGCAAGGACCTGTGATATGGATAACCAGGCTTCCATTCCACAGCAAAGTCCTATCGAGTGGTTACAAAAAGTACAAACATATATGGGTAGGCAAACAAATTTAACGTTTTAAATAAACAAAGAAAAATTGTATGGGCGTATGTGCGGGTGTGTGTATGCGAGTGTTTGTGTGTGTGTGTGTATGTGTGAGTGAGTGTATGTGAATGTTGTGTATGTGTAGGTGAGTGTGTGTGTGTATGTGTGATAGTGGGAGAGGGTATGTGTCAGGCACACGCCTGAGAACAAATAAAAACAAGTAGACAACACGGTGTACCGCCTAGACAGTGTTTTAAACTTTTTGATCATATTGTGTTCAGACTAACGATGTAGGTCGTCCCGTGCGGAGTCGTCGTAAATAGAAGTTCCTTGCATGAACTCAGAACACCAACACGCAACCGTTGAATATGGAGAAGCATGAACCCCTAATGTTGCTCTCAAGTCTTGATTTAACAGCTCCGTAGAAAACGCTTTGTAGTTTATTACCGCGCGCTTCAATTTTACCCATTTAGAAAACGTTCCGTTACGACGCAAACAAATGACTACAACCAATAAACAAAAGAGAATTTATTGCCTATTTAATATTACTATATCTAATGGCTAGATAGAGCAATGTTGGCCTAGTAGCTCCAGCGTGCGACTCTCATCCCTGAGTTCGTAGGTTCGAACCCCACCTGTCCACTAATGGAGTTTCTTTCTATGTGCGCATTTAACATTCGCTGGAACGGTGAAGGAAAACATCGTGAGGAAACCGACTTGCCTTAGACCCAAAAAGTCCGCGACGTGTGTCAGGCACAGGAGTCCTACCACCTAGTTGCCTATTAGATTAATAAATGATCATGAAACAGATAATCTGAGGCCCAGACCTAAAAAGGTAGTGCCACTGATTTATTCATTTTTTATATCTAATTTCTCGAGATATTGTATCTCATTTTCTCTATTCATTGACCACCCCCATATTTGATAAAATATAATTAATCAGTCCCAAAGAATGGAATATGGAAAGTTATAACTTGAAATTCAGTTGACATTACTGGCCAAAAAGTTCACGTTCACGGCTTGGGTTCATCAAAACATTCCATTTAACATACCAAACTTATTTTCGCCTTTTAACATAGAAAGGATATAACGGGACAGATATTTCACGATCGATTTAATATCCCATATTAAAGTATTCCGAACATTTCTTGACCCTTTCTTCATCCATCTTTCAAAGATGTTAATTGTGTAATATGTACTTTGTTGGGTCATTGTAAGGTTCAGTGTCGCTTGTGATAACTTGTTATTTGTTAAGACGACGTCGATATTGATTTAGGGAATCCTTCAAGACAGTTTTATTTGATTTTTGCGATTCCTACATAGGATTACATTCATAGCTAATATTTTTTAGAATTAATGTGTGTGGTTAGGCAATGCTCTTGGTAAGATTGGGTTTTAAAATGTTTAAGTAAAAGAAAAAAAACAATTTTCACGATTAAAACAAATGAACGTCAGATAAGTTAATGTCTCTAAATTCCACCAGTATGTGGAACCAGCCCACTGAAGTATTTACGAATGCTTCATTTATATATATGCTTCATTTAAAAATAATTTAAAACAACTGTTAATCTCCTAATCCTTGTATCTTTCTTCTTTATTATAGCTACTAGTATGTTTTTCGTTCTCCGGATTTATAAAGTTTGTGTTGCCATGTTTTGTTTTGCTTTACTCTGTATCATATTTTTTATTAAAGCTTAGGTTTCCGAAAAGCGGTGCCGTTAACTAACGGCCGTCATTTTACGGTTGTTAAGCTTAGGTTTCCTAGAAAAGCGGTGCAGTTAACTAACGCCCGTCATTTTACGGTTGTTAATAACGGCTGTCTTTACTTTTTAACATAATGCAAAAAAAAAACATCATTTTCGCTCGTCCAAGTCACCTTTCCACTCATTGTATTAATTAAATATGGGCACCTCTACACGCGAAAAACGTTGAGATAATGTTTATCACTGCTATGACGGCCGTCATGCAAATGACAGCACCGCTATTTGACGTTACGGTGACACTCAACGTTCTCTAGGAAACCTACTCCGATGTTATTTATAGACAACGTATGGGTGACGTCACCCAACGCTATGTTACGGCCGTTAGATAACGGCACCGCTTTTCTAGGAAACCTAAGCTTTAGTGAAACTTTTTGAGAATACATCCTATGTACGACTTGACGACTCATTGGTCTAGTGGTTAGTACCCTTGACTGCGAATCCATGGGTCCCGGGTTCGATCCCCGGCTGAGACGAACATAGATGTGATGAGCATTTGGTGTTGTGCTTGGGTCTTGGGTGTTTAAATATGTATTTATGTCTATCTATCTATAATATGTATGTATATCCGTTGCCTAGTACCCATAACACAAGCTTCACCAGCTTAGCATGGGACTAGGTCAATTGGTGTGAATTGTCTTACAAAAAAAATATGTGTTTATTTTGTAACTTATTTTATTGTATAGAGATGTATTTGTTTTGTTTCCCAAATAAAAAATATATGGGAGGCCACATGGCCTAGCGGTCTTAATAAGTGGCAGCTAGGTGAGGGGTACCGGGTTCGATTCCCGGTTCGAGGGCAAGTTTTAATTTAATTTAAATTTGTTCTCAGCCTTTGGGACGGTTGTGCGGTACCGGGCGAGTGCCTAAAACCGTACATGGAGGACATGGTCGAATTTCTAAAGCAAAAAGCACGAATTATAAAAATCTTATACTTGACGCTGGCTAATGCACAACTGTGCCAGAGCCATTAAAAAAATATATATATATATATATAAAAAAATGAATCAATTCGACTTAGGGTCCTTCTAGAAAAGCTTCAAGGCAACGGCAAGAGTATCCATGTATCACTTAACATAAGGAGATCCTCCTGCCCGTTTGCCCCCCTGGTGTATAAAAAAATCAAATTTTTAATTACTTTTCATGTTTAATTAATTTCTTTAATGTCTTTCAACATTGATGTCATATTTCAAAACCTTTCGGTATAATAAAATATGTTAAAACATTCGTTTCTCTAATCTTTTAAACTTTGCTATAAAAACTCGAAGCTACGTTTCCTTTTGAAACTAAAACTAGTAAGCCACAAAGTTTCCAATAATGAGTTGTGGTAAGTTAGTCTGTGGCGTGACAAGTAATTATGGGGTTGCCAACTTCGTAATCGCTTTTCGAAACCCTCGCGACCCTTGTACCAACCTTAGATACCACTTACGATAAGCATATTTAATTTAGAATGCCGTCGGGATTTTTTAAAATTCTTAAGTTAAAACGTAGTCTTAACGATATCTAGAATGCTAATTAGATTGGAAAGTCTTTATAGATTCATTTACATTTACAGGTATAGCTACTTAGAAGTTTTTCCTTTGTCCTTTAAGTGATTAGACGCAGCGTAACGTCCGTTGCTCGTAGTAGTAGGTTTCAGCGAAATAATACTTGGAGTTTGATAGTCATGATCAGCTTCTTGTCCGAAAACAGATGTGATATGTGAGATGAATGTCCTAATCCCCATTGAAGGCTACTTTTCTGTCTGTCCTATGTTATGCACTAATGGGGAACTGCTATTCCTATGTGTAAGTTAGGTGATAATTTTATCCCCAAAATTGAACCCTTCCTCGTCTCCTACAGTTTCACAGAGATATCTTTCCGAAATTTTTCAAGAAGTTATCATTTATGAATCGCTTTTTAAATCACATTTATGGTTTGTAAGAATCATCTTACTTAGCAATAGTTATTTAGTATATTAAAGCATGCTGTGTTTGACTGTTAAACACGTTAGTTTAATTGTTATTTTAGTAGGGTTCTAGTAATTATTTAGTTACTTCTATGTAAGCTTTTATTGCAAACTTTTAGAAATTTAAAACCTATTGTATATTGACTTGATGGGCTATCAGTCATGTAACTCTTGTTTAACCAGGTATTCAAATATAACCCTTAGTTCAAATAAAGTTTGTATCTAGTTTTATGTCTATGTCACCGTAAAATTGTAAACACCGTTAGATTGTAATCTATCTACAATTTAACGTATTACTAATTAACTGTCTACTATAAAGCCGCCCAATCGGGGACAACCTTCGGACAGTTGACAATTTTAGATAGTAATTTGACGGTTTCACTTCGATAGAGTACAATCTACCGAATAATAATACGTTTAATTGTAAGCAGTACGCTGAGGTTTACAATCTTTCGACAGTTTATAATCTCGCGAGATAGATTACAATCTAACGGTATTTACAATTTTACGTTAACATCTATATGTTACAATTATCATTAAATATTCAAATAAAACATCTTCAAATAATCCTAACATTATCTAAACCTTTTTTACAAAAGTCTTGGTCATTATGAGTTTCTAGGTAGACGTATTTGGTAAATTAGTTTGTATAAATAAAGTTTTATTCTACTTGCGTAAATCAAATATTAACCCAAAATGTCTATTGACAGAAAATGTTGTAACTTTTTACATGATGATATTGAGATAAACAGATGACAATATTAGAATATTGCGACGCGAGAACGTCCGCGCACGTATTACATTAGTCCACGTACACGCGTGCCCGACGAGACTATATACAGTATAATTCTAGGCTATTGTGGGACATTTTATTAATCTGTGAAAATTTTATTTTAACTTTCGTCAAAATCAAAATGAAATGTGTTTCTGCCAAGGCTGTCATTACACGCGTCCATAACAGGCGCTCTCTTCAGCTTTTATAATATATAATTACGAATCTTCACATATAGTTTTTTTATCATAAAACAGGAACAACCAAAAAGTAAACATGCCAAAATATAATTTTAGTGTAAAACAAAAAAGAAAAAAACAGAATTTAATTAGTTGAAAGGTTATCAATGCACTTCATTCATCATGGCTGAAATAATTTTGTGTCAAAGCTATTCTTGCTGTCCTCACACTCTCAGCGAACAAATCAATGTCAATCGTTAAGATTTTATTTAGTATTAAGTAATCTGTATTTCACAGCTTTT
Organism: Pieris melete; assembly: GCA_963693345.1. Classification (NCBI taxonomy): domain Eukaryota; kingdom Metazoa; phylum Arthropoda; class Insecta; order Lepidoptera; family Pieridae; genus Pieris; species Pieris melete. Next base: position 2,873,750 of record CAVNZK010000030.1, read on the forward strand.
TATTAGTTTAAAATCAAACATGTAGCTGACGGACACACGTTAGCAGTGAATTTTAATAGAAATATCAATGAAGGGAAAATTAAATAAAGAAAATTTTATTTTTTATTTTTATTAAAAATTTATTTTACTTTAATATATGGTATAATAGACACCCTACTCTGAACTTGGCAGGTAGAGGCGCTGATTTATAATGGAAATATGAATGTCATGAATTATATTCGTCTCGCTTCTATCGGATAGGAACGAATCACTTATACTAGGAACTCGTTTAATATTAAAACCGGTTGGTTATTATTTATTAGTTTTTTTAGTTGAACTACCCTATTATTCATTGACGATTTACTGATCTTTAAACAGATTCATGGGATAAAAAGCGGATTCAAAGGCACATACAAGATGTATGTGTAAGGCACAATAAAACTATATACTTTCGAAACATAATGTAATTAAATTAATATATAAAACAATATACACAAACTTCTGAAGCTACAAAATACAATACTTATGCAGTTTGCCCAATATGCAGCCAGACTGTAGACTGATAAAGCATTATAAGTGAAAATATTGCCGGCCACAAATATAAAGTAGAAACCATAATAACTATTTTATGCGTATGTGGCCCAAGAGTAGTGTTCGCTTCAGCGTGCGACTCTCATCCCTTTCGTAGATTCCAACCCCAGCTTTCTTTTACGCTCGCTCGTACTGTGAAAGAAAATATCGTGAGGAAACCGGCATGACTTAGACACTAACATTGGACAACGACATGAAGGCTGATCCTACTTGCCTATTATTATTAAAGCTTTATTAATTAATCCATACAACAATTGGTTAGTTTACATTTCTTAATATTGGTATTAGTTGTGTTAGTATAAGTTTTAAGATTTTAAGGTAGATTCCTTTTTTTTAGTGGTCTAGTTTTTTTATGGCCCCTTTTAGAGTAAAAGCCTACTCCATATTTTTCCGTTTTCTTTGTCGTGAGCAACATTCATCCAACTTTTCCCCGCTAGTTCTATGACGTCATCTGTCCATCTTTTCTTTTGTCGTCCTATACATCTCTTTTCAGCAGGTCCAGTCCATTTTGTTATTTCAAGTATCCATCTTTTATCTCGCGCCCTAGAAATATGACCTGCCCATTTCCATTTAAGCCTTAGAGCGTTTACAAGTGCATCTGTAAGTTTTGTTTTGTTACTTGCCTATATTGATTGAATTATCGAATTATCACGAACTGGATACAGAAATCTGAGCCTCAGACCTTAAAATATTGTACCAATGCTTTTTTATATGTGCCCCAATCGATAAAATAATTTTATAAAAAAGATACATTCACATAAAACTGAAACCGAATACAGATTTTTCACGTAATTTACTATCAAAGGTTGTTTCCGGTCGATCAACGAGCCGCTGTAGCTCGCGCTACAAACAGCTACGAAGTGCTACGCACAAACAACGAGACAAATTGCTTGTCCGCAGATTTATTGGGGGTTTTTGTTATTCCGTTGTTACTCGTTAAAACGAGTTTTAAGTATTTGTATTTTTGACAGGCTTTTGTGGAAACGTAACAAATTAGTATAATTAAATCACGAATATACCTTGATTTGAAGGTTTACGTTAAGACTATTTTGTTTTATACAACTGAAGATGACGGTATGAGGACAGGGCTTTTACTCCAAGCTACTGGTTAGAAAAAAATACAAATAACTAAGCTTTAAAAAAGCATATTTTAGTTTTATAACTGAGAAATTCTTTGTGTGATATCTTGAAGTTGAGCGCTAAATAACCGTCTCAAGTCGAGATAGTGGCGCTAAGAGGATCAGATATAGTGCAAATAAATGGGAAGCTTACAAATTATGTGAAAATATTTAATCTTTGCCGTGATCTTTGTCGATCAGTAAGGTTGTGGAGAAAAATTAAAACACAAGTCGATATTTTGTTTTAATTTCACAAGTGCGATTGCATTATCTATTGCTAATTAATTCGATCTAGGGCCCAATATTGTCAAAATGTCTGTATTACTCAAGTTTACCACAGTTTCAAGTATACATACAATTAGTGTAGGTAAAATATGCCTTTAAAAATCGTCCCGTCAGTTTAATTATTATGGTGCAAATATGTACAATGTACATATACTTTGACTATATAGTCGCAAAACAATACTAAAAATAAATTTTAAAATAGTAAAAAATAAAAGCTTAAACAAACATTTTCCTCTAAAAGTATTATCAGATCGCAGCACCAAGCGTGTTATATAAAGCACATTACTGACCTCGCAGCTAAATCATATAACCCTCAGTTACATTTTATCCTATAACGAGAAAACTCATTGAACAGTGTTCTTTATGTCACGGCCGACCGACCGAATCTAACACGTGTTAAAGTTATACGATGTAACATTGTGCGTACATGTTTGTGTGTTAATTTAATTTTGGCGTGTTTTGAGTTATTTATTTATTTATATGTACGTTCTACAACAATGTGTAGCAAATACAAGAAAATATGACATTACACTTTTAACACACCAATTACAATAGATCATGAGCAATCTATCAAGGGAAAAAATAAACAACCACAAAAACAATGATAACTAAAACTAAATGACAACTTAAACCTCATTGAGAGCATGATAAACAAATGATGATGGCTAAAACATTAAATAAATAATTTAATAGTCTGGGCGAGGCATGTGATTCTTAATCGTGAAGTCGTGTGTACGAACGCCGGCTGTGCACCAATGGATTTGTGCTACGTGCGCAATTAGTAGCTTTACGAAGAGGTCATGTCTTCGACGTCTGGAGAAAAGGGTTGGCAAGGCAATTTTGGTAAAATTTACAAAAAAATATCAAGAAAACGGATACGGAAATCTATACTGTTATTAAAATTATTCATTATAGTTTGTAAAACATTGAGTACTCATTCTAGAACTTTTGTTTATGTTTGTTAAAGAAACAAACATCAGTTTGCTGACGTGTATTTCGCTGACTTTTAAGAAAGCAATAGCTGTGGTTATTGAAATATAAAAGTTTATATGATATGTCGGTTTTATTTTCTTTAAGACAAAATTTTAGGTTTTAAGTAATGTATGATTATAACTCCAATTTGATCCAAATTTCAACCACGTTTAACGTTGCTTAACCCAACAATGTGTACACCGACGATAGTAAAATTTTACGACCGAATATAAGAAAACGATTTTTTCTATGTTTATGATTACGGTTCGAAGGCGCGTGAGAATTACCTATTTTACGACTCAGGAAAACGAGTTTCAATTTTTCGTCATATAACATACATTTTATAATATACACCTACAGTATTTTTGAGACAAAGACAATATATTAAAAACTTATCGGTAAAAATGTTTTATTGAATAACAAATTTCATATCAAACCTTATTACATGAAATATAGAAAATAATAATTCCATATTATTAATATCACCTTATTACTACACTATTTGTATCTATGAATCGCATTGTATAACACCCTAAAGTTAAAGGGGCTAATATCATTCATATAAAGGTCAAAAATAAAGTAAACAGTAAAGAGCTTTAAATATTCACAATACCTTAATAAAGGTAATTAAATAAATAGACGTGTTCCAAATTCAAAATAATTAAAAAGTTGAAAAAAAATTATTTTCATTTGTAACAGAACTTATGGCAAGACTAGTTAGACATTAATTTTTTGAAAATGTAAACGGTCTAGTTGTAGAAAAGTATGTACATTGTACAACTAGGCACTACAATTCCTTGTGGAATAAAAAGTCGATTTTCCCTTAGAATCCGGTAGAGATGTAATCAGCGCTCGGATGGAGTCTCCGGAGAAAAGAAATCATTTTAAAAAAGGCGAACCCATTAGCATATGGTAGGGCTTAACGAGCATTAGCGCCTTTGCACACGATTCATATGTATAAATAAATCAGTGGCGCTACAACCTTTTTTAGGACTGGGCCTAAGATTTCTGTATCTGTTTTCATGATCATTTGTCAATCTAAAAGGCAAGTAGGTGATCAGCCTCCTGTGCCTGACACACGCCGTTGACTTTTTGGGTCTATAGTAAGCCGGTTTTCTCACGATATTTTCCTTCACTGTACAAGCGAATGCTAAATGCGCACATAGAAAGAAAGTCCTTTGGTGCACACCCGGGGACCGAACCTATTACCTCCGGGATGAGAGCACGCTGGAGCCACTAGGCCGACACTGATGATTCATAGGTTTACATTTACTTATTTTGAAGACCTTAGAGTATAACATGCGAGGTTCCAGCAAAAAAAATTGTTGTATCATGATTTAAAATGTATTTTTTTTTTAATAAAATATATTTTACATACACCTTGAGACTGAAAATGCACACACCAAGTTTCCTAACAGTTATTATTAACAGATGAATTATACAATATAAAATATTTAAATACATAGATTACACAACTAAATTTCTTAAAACGTGAATCGTTTCGTGGACATTTGCCTTGCCTTGATGGCAATAATACCAATATCTTAAATGTATACTTTTTCAAATGTTTACGGCGTAGTAAAGTTTACATAATAATGACGGGTATGAATTAATGAATTAATTCATGGTACAACACGTATGTTGGAAGATGTTTCCTTGTCAAATATGAAATATTTTTTTTTTAGACACAATCCTGTACGAATCGTGTGCGAAAGTACTAAACGATCTGATTCCGTTGCGATGTTGTGAAAATAGAAATATCCTTGAATAAATAATCCAGAAGAGCGTGACCTTAATACTTGTGTGCGGTGAAATTTAACGTATTGTATTTAGGAGAGTCTATATCGAGATGCTACTAAATTCACAATGAAATCCATCTAGATCATAGAGTTTCTCAAGTACATTTAGACTTCGCCTCCAGTATCTAAAAAAATGAGCTAGTACAATAATGATATCAACCACTGTTGCTTCGACACCAATAGTGACAATTAATTAAAAGGAAGAAATGTATTAATATTTTTTTTTATATTTTTAAATTGCACATTTGTATTTTTTGATCTAGTTTGTTTTTTACTTTTAATGATTTAGTTATTTTCTCTTTATCGGTGTAATGTTTCCGTCTAAACAATGTGCACACTTGTATTTGTGCACATGCATGTTTCTGTATGTCATGTGTTCTCTGTAAGTATTTGTATGTTTCGTGAGTGTGCCGTTAAAAATAAAAAAAACGGTTGTCTGTAAAGTCGGTTTACTGACGATAGTTGAACGTGACAACGTCAGAAAAAAATATTGATGGGATGGTTGCATTTTTCAAAAAAAAATTTTTTTTAATTTGTTTGATAGGTATTTTGTATGGATATAGAGAAGGAGGTAAATGGAAATCACAATTGAATTGATCAAGTTACATTTATTTGTACGCATAAATACAATTATGTCAATTTTAAATGGAACGCCTCAGAGCGAGGTAACGCCTCAGAGCGAGGTAACGCCGCATGAGTCATGTTTTTTCGTGCGTGCAGCCGGCTCCATCGAATTATAAGACGTTGTCACGTCAATAACCATTGCGCTCTGTAATATTCATAGTCGAGTGCGACTATGACTCCTGTTTTGACATATTTCTAATCCAATACGTTTTGACAACCGGGAATCAGAAAATTACATAATCCGAGAGTTAACAACTCATATTTACGTGCGTCAAAGCTTACAATTGTCGCAATTTTAACGCACATTTTCATTTTTCATTGCAACCAAAGTTTGAAGGCAATCTTGGAATATATATCTTGATAGCCTAGATTAGCCTTTACATATGTCTTTTATGTGTTTTAATTATTAGATAAATTCGTAAAAAACATATATAGCAGCTATAACATTTGGAGGTTTAATAGTTCCATACTACTTGATGTGTTACTAAAATTTTTCAAATAATTAGCGATAATGCTTGACAAAATTATGGACGTGGCTCAATCGTTAAGTAATAACACAATGCAACCATACAGCGATCACCAACTTTAGTATAAACTGAAGAAGAATTTTCAATACAAGTTTTTTATATATACTGAATTTTAAGCAATCGTTCACGTGTCTCTAAATACCCATATAATTGTCGCTCATATTTTAGAATTAAAACATTTAATTATTATTTTTTTTGTTATTGATTATCTAAGCTTTATTTTTACAGATGCCCAGCAGATCACAGAATATTTACCAAAATTTCTTTGATATCTATTTCATAATTTTGACGGTTGACATTATGGTCGGACCATTGAAGCTACGTTAACTTTAGTTTTTATTACAGAGTGAATCTATTATTCTGTAAATAAAGCTTGGCAATTAAAAAGGTTAAATTACTTTTGTTATTTTTATTGACGTTCATAAGTATATATGTATATTAATAACTTATATATCGATTTGTGCTATTGATTATCCGGTAAGTAGCAAGTCTTTAAATGTTAAACCATATGTTATAAAATACAGAACAATTCGCGAAAAAAGCAAATAGGAATTAAGAAATTCATCTGAATGTATACTCAGGAGAGGAGTACATAACAATGAAAAGAGATGAGAGTTGGTTCATCAGAGATAGAGTCGCGCTTGTGCGTAATCCGGCGATAACCCAACCGCGGGGACTACAATGCCCTATTGTTTCATATAGGGCTGTCACCGAGACGTCTTTACAGACGCCTTTTCATTGGTTATAGCCATATGTCACCATGTACTGACACCACAATAAATCCTGTCTTCAGATTTTGGAAAGGCCAGCCTTTGCACTCAAAGCTTGGCAGCTATTTGGAATATTTATTGCGAGTGTCTTTGTGAATGTGTGAGGATATTCATGTAATTGCGTTTATAGAATGAAATTCATCTTAACAGTAGTTTTAAATAAATTTGTATAGCACTAAATAATTAATGGCAGTCCTTTAAAAATATACTAGGATTACTGTTATTAAATGTTAATTATTAAAAAATAATAATTATTATTTTTGTACACCACATTGTTCACAAATTACATACAATTACAGATACTAGACTTTCATTACTTACTTAATTAAAAAACTAAAGAGACTGATCTGTCTTTACAGCATAATTTGACAAAAAATAAAAATGTGTGTGTGTACTAGGTGTACACACGTAAGAAGTGAAACTTCTTTATGACCTTATTTTTCGAAAAATGATCTACTATATGCAACTTAAAGAAATTGGTTAAATAAAGTTTAACAAAAGGCTTTTATTATCATAGGCATGAATACAAATACAATTATTTCATTTTGCCTTATTACTACTAAGATTATTACAAAATTTCATTAATTGTAATAGAATTATTACTATCATTGTTATCGTTATTATATATTTTTGTTATTAATGGCTTCGAATCTCTTCGGATCAACCGTGGTAGGGACAAGAAAAAGATGGCGCGTAACCGAAAAACGTGACGATTTGCTACAAAATTTCTCCCATACGTCGATAAAAATTCATTCTAACGCCGATAAAGAAGTTTGACTTCAAAAAGCAACATGGCGCGTAACCGAAAAACGTGACGATTTGCTACAAAATTTCTCCCATACGTCGATAAAGAACTTTCATTCCAACGCCGATAAAGAAGTTTGACTTCAAAAAGCAACATGGCGCGTAACGGAAAAATGTGACGCGTAACGATAAAATGTTACACTAAATTTTTTTCTAACCCCGATAAAGAAGTTTCACTTCAATAATAGTGACAACGACGACGACAAATGAGCCATAACATATGCCTCAGAGAAATATCTACTTTTAATTATTTGTTGACAACCCTATTTGGGCCTGTGTACTTATACGTGATACTTTTGTTGCTGTTTTTGTATCAACATTAATCGCTGTGACGTCTTTATGGCGGTAGCTTAGGGGTTCTCCATTCAAGCGATTTTTGGCCCTATCTTTATGAAATAAGAACAAAAATTGTGTGACTATTTGAGGGATTTGATTAAGTGAAAACTCGGTACTTATAATGTTTTCATTTTTGTGAATGTCAGCTTCACAGTTAAAATTAATTTCGTTTAGTACTCATAGAATAAGGGTTTCATGTGGTTTTTCGTAAAATTATGATTGAAACATATTTAAAAAAATAATTAGTAATGTTTGTATTCGTTTTTACTATTCACGACGTAGGCACTTCCAGTCGGTGGACATAATTATAAATTCTAACAAATGGAATACTGACAATCGTTTTCTATTTAGAACTGTTTGAAATTTGTACAATATAGGAAGGACCTCATTCATGAAAACCGAACCAGTCTTCTTTTAGCATAGGACTTACGGTTCAAAAAGAACTAAAAATAAAATAGAGTACCTTACTTGATAAGGTGTTTCAACACTGATTCACTCTTACTTAATTGTGGCGTACATTATTATCCATTATTATGAGAAGAGATGAAGAAGAACAAACTTTATAAAGACACATAATAAAAAAGGAGGTGAAGTTAAAAGAGAAAGTTCACTAGGATTCCCTGTGTCGTAGGCAGCTAGACTCTTCCATTTGACATATTAATTACTTTTTACTTGACGTAATAAATTCTACGTAACACTTACAATTTTAAAATACTGTTGCACAAGAAGAATACTTTCGGTTTCAGCATGGACAAGTTTAGACGTTGAGACGAATGTTAAAAGTTGGGAGTAACTCAGTTTTTTTTATGACGGAAGTAACGCTTAAACATAGTTTCCGCTATTTAAAATAATACGATAGCGCGTTTTATAAGTCCGTTAGCGCCCTCTAGTGGTGCATTATTTGAACTGATTTAAGTCAGTTTCCCATCCTAGCTTGCTTTTCTTTTGTTATATATGGCCAGTTTGTCAGGCCAGTTTTTTCGCTTAATTTGGTATTTTACCATTTTGGAAGAAGTAAATTGATACCAATTAATTATCTTAAAAATCCGTGCTGTCGTAAAAAAATGTCGCACATGAATAATAAATATAATTAAATTATAATATGATATTTATTATTTCAGTTAATATTTAATCATTTCAGTGATTTATGCAGTCAACGTCAAAGAAGTTTTACTTCAATCACGCGTAAGTTACATGCACACACTTTTTTTTTATTTTTAGTGCTTTATGTTATAGTCCTACCAAGTTCTTTTTTTTTCTATTTTCTGTATACAGCCTTAATCGTTCAGAAAAACCAGTCCCTCCAGCTTTCGATCTCTGTGGTGATATTAGATTTTGGCTCTATAACGTAAAATAACTCGTAAATGCTTTAAGCACAAACAATACTCACGCTATTACTCGTGAATATTTCTACAACATAAATAAACGAAAATAAATTGTTGCCAGTTAAAAAATGTTAAAAGTGAAATAGAACGAATGCATTTGATTGCGGTCGCCGTTGGACACATTGATTGAACAAAGGTAGACTTTATATTTTTTTACATGGCAATATTCTAGTTTTTATTGCCCTGAACCTCAAAGAATTTAAAAAAGCTTGATCAATTGGTGGGTGAAACTCGCAGTCAAAAGTTTAACCCGTCAACTTTTTAAGTGGAAAAATACTCAAACAAGAAAACTTCTGTCTGTGTTTCAATATCTGACAGAAAATGTTTTTTTACATTTTATAACAATAATTTTAGATTAATTATGGAGAATCAAAGTTAACATATATTATTATTAGCGTGAAATCGTTTTTTAACTAGATAGGATTTTTTTATCAGAAAATAAGTAACTTTCTATTGTTGTATTAATTGTTGTGTTAATTGTTACCATACATAATTTACTGTCATATACATCGATACCTTTTATAGATATAAAATATTAATTCTGGTTAAGACAAGTTTTGGAGTTTAATTGTTAGTTCACAAACAAGAGTCTTATTGATCGCGATATGAAAAAAACTTTTGATGTGCTGATTGTGTTCGTTTACTGTTGGATTTAATCTTGAAAATTAATGCATATATATAATAACGTGTGTAAGAACAACTGATATTTATTTAGTTTCATACAATTCTCATTATAAAATTAAGATTATTATTACAGAATAGATTAAAGTTAGTAACAAATTTTAATGTCAAGTATAACTTAATTTATCTCTATATATACTAAGCCACTACAGATTACATTGATAAACAAAATATATGAAACAGAAAACATAAGTACATTAATAGACAAAGAAAGAGAAAACTGAAATTAAACCTTAAACAATCGAAAATTAATACTTAATATTTTAAAGAAAAAACTAAATTGGTACTGCTAAATAAAGTCAAAGTCTGCCCGCTTCTTAAAATATTTCCTGATATCCTAATTGGTAATATGGAAAATATCTTCATTATATGTTACGCAGATAATAAAAATAAATCAGTGGCGCTACAACCTCTTTAGTTCTGTGATTTCTAAATCTGTTTCATGATCATTTTTATATCTTATAAGCAATAAATAAGCCTCCAGTGCCTGTCACCGTCACACACACACCGTCGACTTTTTGGGTCTAAGACATGTCGGTTTCCTCACGATGTTTTTCTTCACCGTTCGAGCAAATGTTAAATGCGCACATAGAAAGAGACTCACTTGGTGATGAGAGACGCACGCTGAAGCCATTAGGCCAACACTGATTTTACGCAGATAAAACTAAATATATAGTATATATATATATAGATATATAGTAATTATTAGTAACCTTCTAAGGTATAACTCATGCATCAATAACACATAAACCTATGTTTTAAGTAACCTATAAAAATATTTTTTCTAAAAAGCACGAAACATTGAAAAACTCATAGCATTCGTTTCGGAAAATTATAAATTGGTTCGTAAATTGTGATAAAATTCCAAAGTGATTAAATTCAGAGTCTGTTAAAAATTCATAACAAATGGTAGGGTGGTAGCTGTAAATCAGCACACTCGACCAATCTAATTATCATAAAATAGTCTAAGAGTTTCCCATACTTTTTTTTGCTGTTACAATTATGGGAAGTAGTTTTCGAAACTAGAAATACCTGTTTATTTCTGTACGTTTTAGAGTTTATTATAAGGAACATTTATACTACGATTAAGATCGTCTAAATTTCAACAATTGAGATTTCATGTTAAAAAAATAAAAAAAATTAAGTAGACTTTTTTAAACGGAATTGTACACAAATAACCTACTGTACAGATGACTCACATTGTTAATATACTTTATTATAAATTAAATACATTGAACATTACTGAAAATTTCTACAAAATATGAAATCCTTAACGGTATTCTATGGGGTCGTTTCACCTATGTACAACGCCATCTGTTGATTAGTAAATAAATGAAATAAATTTAGACAGGATTGACGAATCGATTGTTCGTTCCGTTTGCTTCTGATTGGTTAACAGCACATCAAGTCCTATACACGATGACACGCGAAATGATACGCCATGATGCTACATCCGTTTGTCGAAAAATAATTAAACTAACATGCGCTTTACATTCTTACAATAGATATTAAAGATGTTCAGATTTCATGTGAACATTGACCAACTGCTGCGAGATACTGCCAACGGCTAATTTATTTAAGATGTTGTTTTATAACAATCAATCAAATGTGAATATTGCTTACAAGCTGTTAATTATTGAGTTAAGCCTACCCGCCTACCCTTAGCTTTGAGATAAACTCTCCTTCAACCTCTGATCCTATTCGTAGGGCTCCGTCTGTTACCTTAGGTCTCTTGGTGCACACATCCCGTACTTATTTATATATTAACTATTTATGAGTTAGGGTACATCTGTAGGGCTTAGGTATTCGTAGGGTTTTTAGGTTCTCAGGTTCACATATATTATACAGATACTCCTAGAAAAAATAATTTAACGTTTCACAGGCGACTGGCTGGCAAGCTGTACAAAAGATGACAGTTGACATTTGATAACCGGCCCATAGAAAAACGTTGAGTAGTAGCATGTCAGCTTTTGGACTTTTTGTTACAATTAGCGGCGAAGGTTTCGATTCCACAAATTAATGTACCTATTAAATAAATTGTGGTATAATTACGAGCTGATGCGATTTCGTCTGGGTAGTTGAGGAAAAAGTACTTTGCTGTTTAAGTTCGTTTTGAGTTCATTTTAATAAAGTTTTGCAAAATTGCTTTCTCAAACATATTTTGAAGAAGCTTAACCTAATGGTGTATGAAAAGCTTCATTTTGAGTCTGTCAGATTATTGTTATATACCCTATTTTTGGAAATGAAAGTTCAATCTTCTAGACATGACTCTGTTGTTTCACCTTTTTTTTAAAGCGGGGAAATGCATTACGCGTACCCCCAGCGGCGCGATTGGGGCGGATGGTTCTGTAGGAATCACGCTTTGTGCATATCCACTGAAATCACACTGTGCCACCAACAATCGCTCTAGAAGGGGAGCTGTAACAGCGGATCCTCGTCCACGTCCGTTACGCAGTCTATCACCATTAATCGTTGGTTATCCGCGGCCATGAATGATTTGTGACGATGTTGTTTCACCAGGGTACAAACCCAGAACAACAATTAGCCATTGAACTGCTTTCTTATGAATGGTTAATAAATGGTTTATGTCCAGACTTTATTAAAGAATGTAAAAAAACAGCATAAAATATCTCAGAAAAAGTTGTAGTATCCTTCTAGTTTGGGGCCTTCTTCTACTTTTTACTAAAACTCTATTACATTACAAACAAACATCTAAACAAAAATATTTTTTTTCACCACACTTTGCGGCAAGTTATGCATTGTCATATTGTGAGCTACTCGTAAGTTCAACTTGGCTTTATTGTGCGTCTCTGAGTTATATTACACGAGTTCTCGACATACGACCTTTACTTTTATTTGGTTTTCAAGTATTTGAAATATTACTTTTAAAGTAATAAAATACGAGTATTCATATTAAATCATTATTCCAGAATATATTAATAATATAAAATATAATATTCTGTTATAAGTGTTTTATTTATAAAATATTCTAATTACACTTAACTAAAGTACTGTGTCTCTTTTCTTGATAGTGTGATCACAGATAAATAGAAAGAGACGAAAGAGTCTCGTACTCTAAAGATTAGCTAAATGCGTCCATAATACTGAATTAGTTTTTATGAATAAGGTAAGAAAAAAATGCTAAAACTAAAATTATGAATGCTGAAAACCTCATATTTCAGCATTCAAAATGATGATAATAATTTAAATTCATTGTTCAATAGAAGTATTGCTACTTAGATTCCCTTAAATATTGTCCCTTTTGTTACATATATATAAATGGATTGCTGTTCTTTTGTCTTGCTAAAACTTAAGAATGGCTAGACCGATTTGGCTAATTATGATCTTGAAATATGTGGAAGTTTAGAGAAGGTGAAAACGGGAAACGTAAAAACAAATACTAAAAACAATTGAATTTTATAATAAAACCTTTCATGGATTGGGAAACATTTGATGTCTTTTGTATTTTTAGAAATAAAAAATGGTTACTTGGTTATCATATATTTATGGATGCCTGCAGATTTCTTTTTGTTTCATAGCTGAGTTCCAATCTCTTTGGTCTGTTTAAAAAAAAATACATTTGACTCAAATATATGTAATACTTGGTGATACGAAGTTCACCAGGTCATCTAGTGTAGAATAAAAAGTAGGTTGTACATATACATACAATTAAAACAAAATAATATACATTGAAATAAATAACTAAACTTAACATAAACTAAAATATATCATTAAAAGGAGTCCCTTTAGGCAAGGTTCCGAAGATACTTGCAGCGTTCCCCCTTTGAATAGCTAGACTAATTCTTTGTCCGAGGTAGCTGCCAGATTTTCGGTCTCCTGTGATGTCGACTAACCTTTTTGAAATATCTTTAAAAAACCTTAAAGCGATAGGACCCCACGGACGAAAGGACTCGACACCGAATGGAAACAAAAACAAAAAAAAAACTAAAAACTTTTAACTTTAGTTAAAACTACATTACCTATTACATTATATTAAAGCCATCCAAATATAAAATCGCTGTCGGATGGATATGCCAAATTATAGATATATTAATCCTTATTACCGATCCTTTGGTCGGTATTGATAAGATACATTCATATGTGTACTGGTATTAAATGGGTATTACTAAGTCACACAGACGCGAGCAGCTCATAGGTTTTCTAGAACAAGCTAAAAAGGCTTTTACGTGCTGCCGGGTGGAGTTCCCACAGTGATTCATTCTGAGGTTAAGATATAAAACACCTCTTGACACAGAACTGACGTATATTGTGTTCGGGCGATGTGCCAAAACTCTATTCGCGTTAAAACTTTAAATGTTGCGATTGAATCGTCATAGACCTTTTACCCAACTTCAAAATTGTACGATGAAACAAAACTTCAAACGGTTAAAAAAACTACATATATTTAATGGCAAAATGCCGATAAATACCTACCACACTAAATCATATACAACGCAAGCCTGTTTACAAACTACGCAAAAACGCACATTCTTCGCCCAATACTTTTTCTCTTTCTTTAAAATAAATTTTAAACAACATCTTCTAAACCTGTCTATGCTTAAACCGAAAATATTCTTCTTGTACAACAGTAGATTGGTTATCCAACAGTGAGTGTTATGTAAAATTTATTTATGTCAGTATACGGGTTTATGAATAATATTTCTTTTTTACTTAAGCTAGGTGAATCTGTGAAAACTTGTTTTAAAACTTACCCATAATAGTTTTATATTGAAGAAAAACCATTGTACGAATTGTATTTTCATTGAATCGATATATTTATTTACACTTTGTTGCAGTTATACAGTACAATTAAAATAATTAAATAAAAAGAAGCAACTGGCCGCCTCATCGCTCTCGAGCGATCTTATCCTGGCCACCACTAATACACACGATATACTAAGTATATAGAATAATAATATAGTTCTCAGGTGAGGGTGCTATTAATTATAAATGCGCAGAAGCCGTATTTGCTAGTTTTTTCCGTTGTGCGCATCTTGCTAAGATACCTATTACTTAATTAAAGTAATAGTACATTTAAAGCGTCATGTGAATAAGGTCAGATTTACTTCTTAGGGTCGTATATCGAAAGTTTATAATGGCTTCTGTTTTAAGCCATATAATCCTAAATAGGTTTTAACTTAGTATTGTTTTTTATTAACATAACGTTTTCACATTTAAAGAAAACACTTTTTTAACGGATTGAAGCTATGTATTATTATAATTATGAACTCCGGGGAAATAAATACATACTTTTTGACATTCAACACCTTTTGTCTACAGTCACCGTGACCACGCACGCTGTAAAGCACGCGAAACGTTGGAAAAGTTTTAAATTATGTAAAATAATTATAAGTTTATAGTAATTACATAGCTTCAATCCGTTAAAAAAGTGTTTTCTTTAAATAGGTTTTAACTTACTGAACTTTGTTATTATATTCAGTTAATAAATAATAAGTGTGTAAAATAAGCAATTATATTTCGTCTTATTACTCGTATTTACATATGTAATTAATTCATTTAAAATTTTCATGTCTTAACTACTAATGAATAGCGACCCTAATATTTTTTGCTTTAAACTTGTTTGAATTGGTTTCCGTCGATCTTAGTAGTGAATTTTCGGAAGTCCGTACTCGGGAAAAGATTCTGTTGACCAAACATAGACTATACGTCTACGTTTCTTCTTTTGTTTATTATTTCCTTATATGTTTCCTTCACGCAATGGTGCACGTATCTGGTAAAAAGCAGACCAAGAGCCTTTAGAAATCGTTCGACTTGCTAACAAGTAAATAGTTAAAAACTTGTAAGGTGGTAAAATAAAGCATTGGTTATCGTTAGCAATAACTGTCGGCTAGTATCCAAGCGGAAGTATGGAAGTGCTGGCGCACTGCCCGTACCACTCCGCGAACAATGGCCAGAGCTTACTGACATTTGCACCCTATAATAATATATGGTATAACAGTCTAAAACTTTAGTCTTTTTAATTGTCTTTATTTACACTTTAAGTATGGATACGGGATTCTTAGATAGAGTCAATTTAAAGTGTATATTAATGAAACGGTCACCGAACTTTGACAGTATCTGTATTTATCGGTACAATATCAGTATTTTATATTAGTTACGCGTACCTACGTTGGTTAAGAACTAAAAACAAATCATTACGGGATTTCACACTCTTTAATATATGTCGGAGGTTCAACGCGATTAATAATTACAAAGTTACTATCACTACCGTCGCCCGACATTATTACTTAATATGTAAAAACAGTCAGTGCGCACGTCCGGCGCAGGCGCCGATCGGAAGGCAACTCTAGCTCTTCACGACCTATTCTACGCACTACTGACAGCTTGACTTTGACAATGGACACATTGACACTTTACAACCTGTAAGATGTCTATGATATTGCGTGGTGTTGCCATTGTAATCGAACAAATTACACCGTGTTCTATTATAACCTAATCTCTGACACGGCCATTCTGATAACCAACGCGCTCTCGCGTTGCTGCTGCATGTCACAGTCAGCCTAATTGCCGTTTCACCACGCAAAACATAAGTAAAGCTTTTAATAGCTTTCAACTTCACACCAATCAAGGCGTAGATGCCTTCGTATTACAACTTTATTGGATAGAAAAGCGTTAAAGCTTTCAACACTTCTTACAAGCAGCACATCAAATACATCTCAAAGCGTCCCAGCTTTCAGCGTCACCATTGTTAAAATAAATCTAAGGTTAAACCACATTAAAGCGTCCAAGCTTTCATCATCAACATTGTTCAAATAAATCTAAGGTTAAACCACAGGAAAGCGTCCAAGCTTTCATCATTAACATTGATCAAATAAATCAAAGATTAAACCACAGCAAAGCGTCCAAGCTTTCAGCATCAACATTGTTCAAATAGATCAAAGATTAAACCACAGCAAAGCGTCCAAGCTTTCAGCATCAACATTTTTCAAATAAATCAAAGATTAAATAAACCACAGCAAAGCGTACAAGCTTTCAGCATCAACATTGTTCAAATAAATCAAAGATTAAACCACAGCAAAGCGTTCAAGCTTTCAGTATCAACATTGTTCAAATAAATCAAAGATTAAACCACAGCAAAGCGTCCAAGCTTTCAGCATCAACATTGTTCAAATAAATCAAAGATTAAACCACAGCAAAGCGTCCAAGCTTTCAGCATCAACATTGTTCAAATAAATCAAAGATTAAACCACAGCAAAGCGTACAAGCTTTCAGCATCAACATTGTTCAAATAAATCAAAGATTAAACCACAGCAAAGCTTTCAGCAACAACACTAGGCCAAATAACTGCAAAGCGTCCAAGCTTTCAGCAACAACACTAGGCCAAATAACTGCAAAGCGTCCAAGCTTTCAGCAACAACACTAGGCCAAATAGCTGCAAAGCCTCTAAGCTTTCAGCATCAATAAGGGATCAAATAAATTTGAGACCCAACTACTGCAAAGCGTCCCAGCTTTCAGCAGATCATTAGGACAAAGCGATAAGGCTTTCAATCCATATCCTTGTCACAAAGCGTAATAACTTTCAGACAACATAAAACCTTTTAACAATCAATAACGATCATAAATTGTGTATTAATTAAAATACCATCACGATCTAGACCAACAAAACTAAAGAAAAATTCGTCAGCTCCTCAATTGTTCACGGCTTAATACAACAATTCAGTTCAGACAACATAAAACCTTTTAACAATCAATAAAGATCATAAATTGTCTATTAATTAAAACACCATCACGATCTAGATTCTAGATCAAAAAAAAAACTAAACAAAAATTCGTCATCTTCTCAATTGTTCACTGCTTAAATACAACTTAATTTCTCGGAGCAGTGAGGTCTCTCCGTAAAGCCCGTGAAGTGCCCAGGAGACTTCTGTGCTTCTGGAAGGAGCTAGACTGGCTAAATTAGCCAGGACTTTACGCACAACGGATTATTAGTTATGAGTTAATTATGAGTCTAAGTGCGGAAACTGAGTCCACCAATCTTAAAGCTTAACCCCCAAAGTTATGAACCATATTACCAAATGCAATCTGTTTTACAATGACATAAAATTAATAATTTCTGATTACTATGGGGTCAAGACATTCTGACAATTCAAGCAGACTAACCAGATATTAACGCAATCGTTTGTGGCACACATATTGGGACCATCCCCCAGATAGTTGCACATAAATGTGACGATCATTCAATCATACTTTAGTAAGCTTACATGGACCATTAAATTTTTCAGTTAACTTGTTAATTATACGTCAAAACGTGTTTCATATCTTGTGCCTCGTCCATCCTACTTTTAGCTATTTGTCTTACTTCTATCAAATCCTGATTCTCACAAGTATGAAGATCTATAGCATAGTTCACTCTAGGCGGACTCGAGTAACAGCCAAATAATAATTGAAACGGACTCTCACCCGTACTTTTCGAAACAGTAAAATTTAAAGCTAATTGAACTTTACCGATAACAGATTTTCAAGACCTGTTTTCATGATTTTCAGCGACTGTAAAACAATTAGTTAAAACGGACATTAGACGCTCTACTTGCCCGTTACCATGACAGACGATACTGTCGATTTCATGTAATTCAATAGTTTTTCTTTACAAAGTTTTTTTTATTTTTTTTTAAATCTTGTTCCGTGAATAAGGTGCCCTGATCATCAGATCAGCTAAGATAATACGCTTAGGTGTTCCGAGCATATGGACAAAGCTTTTAAGGGCTTCGCAAGCACATCGCGAAGTTAAATCTTTGACAGAAGTTAGATGACAAAACCTTGTGAATGCGTCAATAATAAGAATCACATATTCCTTTGTGATCCTACCACCAGTTAATTTACCGCTCGTGTCTATGTGTATGGTATGAAACGTTATGTTTTAGTTCACCATGAAACCTTTGAATTAATTGCCAACGAAAATGTTTGGGCACTATGACGCATGACATAACAATCAGCTAGATAGCCCCAACTTGTTAACAAAATTTCAATTCCGTGTACCCAACAGATATCCCAGACATCCCATCCTTCCATTTATCCCTCCATTCCAGAGAACGCGTTTTGGCCGAAATTCTCCGATGTCCAGATTGAGCACTCTAACAAACGAGCCGGATCTGGACATTCATAGCTGCTCACCTCAGACTTTGAGAGCGATTTTCGTTTAGAGTTTGTTAGTTTAAATTTTTATTATCAAATCAAAACATGATTAATTAATTTTATTAGGTACTTCCCGCATGCTACGCTCGCCAGTAAGTGTCTGGCACATCGAAAACTGTACTCTATTTTTCTCCTATCAATGTACTAATGTGCCAAGCGTTGGCCAGCTTTTATAAATAAAATAAAATAAAAATAAATCAACATAATAAATTATTGTCAACATAACAAATTTTTGTCTTTGTACAAGACGACCGAAGGTTAGCTTCAATAGTATCTTTTTCTATAAATTCTATAATTCAATTAACGTCAGAACTTTTGTTCGGCTTGCAACCATTCATTACTCACACGCGAAGCATTTACTTCCTTGCAATTATAAAGGTTACGACACAAATAACCTACGTGTCGAATTCGAGTTGAATCGAATTGTACGAATCCTTTCAGCCTTTCAGTACTCTATTTAGTAATAAACGCAGTCTTTTAAACATCGTCCTATCATCTTATTAATATCTGATGAAATCTAAAGGCCACGACTAAATTGGAGAAATATAACGCTCGCACAAGCCCATCAATTTGTTCCGATATTAATGGCAATGGGTAACTGTCACGCACGGTATTGGAGTTAAGTTCCCGATAATCAACGCAAAGACGGTCGGACCCGTCTTTCTTCTTAACAAGAAATGCAGGGCTAGAAAAAGGCGAAGAGCTCGCACAGACTTTTCGTTTCGCATTACGCTACGTTCAGAAGGAGCCAACCTTTACGGTTGACGTTGTACAATTTTGTTACGATATTTTTAGATTAATTTGTAACGTAATTTGTATTAACGATAGTATTAGAATTTCCACTAGTAAAATTTCCTTTATATTTTGTCACAATAGCCCTTAGTGTTTCAATATCGTTACGCTCAGTTAAGTCGGTGCAAATTTTACCTAACTCTGTACTATGCTGTATGCTTAAAGCACGACACGCATCGACACTAGTATCGCGTAAAATCTTAGCGCCGTCGCTATTAAGGGTTAACATCAAACCGGGTGTTTTAAATATCTCTCTACCTAAGATTACGTCATACTGCAGCAAATGTGAATCAACAATGACAAACGTTATTTCGGTATGGAACCCTACAAACTTCTTTTTAATCAGGGAACATCCTGAACCACTGTGAATCAGTGCTTGCAAAGTATAACTGCCTTATGCAAATTTTGATTAGAGGATGTACAAACGTTGACCAATTTTGATTGTAAATTGCAATCTTTAAATTTTTATTCTCGTTAAATAAAATAAATAAATCAGTGGCGCTACAGCCTACAGGCCCTCAGGCCTCCAATCCCTGAATCCGCCCCATGATCAGTTTAACCGCCACATTATAAAACAAATAAAATTAGAATGTCCAAGTTTGTGGCAATTTGAACATCGCGTTCTTACAACTATTGGCTGTTCACTAGATTTATCAACAGACGTGCGAGGATGGGTACCCTCATTTTGATTTTTATACGTAAAAATAAACAATGTCGTTTTAAATGTCCTACCTAATCAATAAAATGGCAACGACCTGTAGTTAACTCGCATATTTTAGGGTGCTTAGAAGCATTATATTCACCACGGACCTCACATGTGAATTTCACTTAAGGTTTAATGTTAGGCTACGTATTCAAATGTGACACAAAACTCGTCGGAGTATTTTTTTAAGTAAATCTGTGCGTACCTTAACATTACAATTTTATTGGACTCACCCAAACCTGTCTCCAGCCGGTAGATCAGCACCATTTTGTTGGTGGAATATTCAATGTAGGTCACCGCATGGTCACTCGTATAGTCCACCATATCGCGAAACAAGTCGTGAAACGTCCTTATTCCAACAAACTGAAGAGCAAGTCGGTCCTTAAACTCTTCCCAGGTACGAACACAACACACCACACCCACAACGGGTGCGAACATTGAGCCCACGACAACAACAGAACAAACGACGGTAGACAAATTTCACTAGATTTTAGCGTCTTTTTTCACCCACACTCGAAGGCTTCTCTTTTAGAAGTTCTAGGTATTTTGGAAGCCTGCCATCATATTTTGAAATTATGTTACCCATAATTCAGGCGTAAACGTGCTGGGTCCGTCGACTTATGACGTCGATGGACCCGCCGCTCTTATTTCCTTCAGCTTCATAATCTGGTGTGAAATATTCACAATTTCCAGTAGCAGGCATTGCGGTAGGCACACAGGATGAATTTTGTATCGATCCCACTTCTGATGTCGGAGGTTCAACGCGATTAATAATTACAAAGTTAGTATCACTACCGTCGCCCGACATTATTACTTAATATTTAAAAACAGTCAGTGCGCACGTCCTGCGCAGGCGCCGATCGGAAGGCAACTCTAGCTCTTCACGACCGATTCTACGCACTACTGACAGCTTGACTTTGACAATGGACACATTGACACTTTACAACCTGTAAGATGTCTATGATATTGCGTGGTGTTGCCATTGTAATCGAACAAATTACACCGTGTTCTATTAAAACATAACTAAAATAGATTAAAAGGAGTACCTTTAGGCAAGGTTCCGAAGATACTGGCAGCGTTGCCCCTTTGAATAGCTAGACTAATTCTTTGTCCTAGGTAGCTGCTAGTTCTTCGGTTTCCTGTTGATGTAAAATGTTTATAATTTTTAGTCTACTAATATGTTAAACTATGACGCGAGATGTGTATAAAATATAGTAATTGAACTTTTAAGCTAAGTAATATTGCAGTGTTATGTAACGGTGTAAAGCTCTACATTATTCTGCCATGGCGTTTCAATGACCTAAAGGTATACAGTGTTAAGAAAACCAATAGTATCGAGGTTGTATTTAAAAGCTACTCAGTTATTTGTTCTTAGAAGAATATCTCGCAAAACACTTCCATTCTACGGCCTCACTTGAGTGACCATTTCCGGTACTGATTTTTCCTTCGATTACTCGCTATTATTGGGAAATAGGAAGTGCGTATTCATAAAAGTTTCTCATACAATTTGGTGTTTTATATATTATTTCAAACAGAAAAACAAACTTTACGCAGACTAACTAATACGCTCGTCATATAAGTCACAACAGATAATTATGTATATCTGTCAAAGATTTTTCTTTATACAGGGAAGTTCGAAACTATTTGCCTTTTCCTATTTTCCCATTGTTTCTGTTTACTCAGGAAAAACCACAGGACTAAACATAAAATACATTATTTAAATTGAATAGTAGCTCTATCAAGATTATAATTCTACTTTCTTTAATATAAAAACGACGGTCTAATGTAAAAATAATTTTCAAGTGCAAAGTTGTAAATGACTTTTTCGTTACGTATAATATCTGGCATGATGAATGAACATGCCCGGTCAGCCCGCAGTTTTTCCGACTTCGTATCTTGGTACATATCATGGTAGATGTGATTTATACTTCTTGAGATAACGGGCCCCCAAAGTTTCGAAAAGGGCCGTTTATGAGTTTTCTCTCCCGTTAATCCTGCAGGCTTACTACAGTTCTGAAGCCATCGATTCAAATGAATATGACAGTGCTTGTGAACTTGAACTTTGAACCCTTGGATTTATTTATTTATTAAGGAAACTAAACAGATACATCTCTATACAGTAAAAGTAAAATAAAAGTAAAACATAAAATAAACACATTGGACATATCCACAAAAAGTTTCACTGATCAAAAATACAATACGAAGTACAACAAGACAAAACATGACAGCACAAAATTTATAAATTAGGAGAACGACAATCTTGCAGCTATACACAAAACAAGGAAGATGCAAGGCTTAAGACATTAATAATTTAACTTATTCTTAAATGAAGCAGAGGAGTGCGAAAAAGGGTCAATTTTAGTGGCAGAATTCCGGTATAACACTCGATGAAAATCTAAGTAATGGGTTAATACGATATTCAACAGATATTCAACAGACCTTTAACAAACATTTCAAAATGCGATACGTAATTTTAGCTTGATTTACATTCGAATTAGTTACAGAGGATATTATTATTCGATCGAAATATAATCGAAAACCAAATACATTTAATAAAACAATTTTTTACCGGATTGAAGTTATGTATACACAATTATTTTACATAATTTTAAATTTAACCGACGTTTCGCGTGCTTTACAGCGTGCGTGGTCACGGTGACTGAAGACAAAAGGTGTTGGATGTCAAAAAGTATCACAGTTGTAGAAAAAGTTGTATTATCTGCATTTATTTCCTCGGAGTTAGTATCGACTAAAAGATGGAGGGTTTTGGCAGAAATGGCTCTCGGTGTCCTCTATTTTAACCAAATACATATTATTTTAATTTTATTGTTGTTGTTTTAAACTGGTACCTACCAAGTGTTTTACCTCAACATAAAACACGCAACGTAAAAGAGGCGAAAAGAAAATGACTTTGATAAAAACTTACCTCACCTGATCCGTCTCTATGTACAGCATAAATTTCATGTATTTTCTATGCAAGAATCCGTTTTAACTTTAGAATTATAAGACGAAGATTAATTTTATACAAAGTGACAACAATTTATTACTATACATTTAGTTTTAGATGAAATGAGAAGTTTGAGAGGCGACGACCTCCTAAAACATCCGGCCCCAATGAGCTAACTTGGCTCACGTTTATATTTATATGAAAACAAGTTTCTTTGAGAAATGTTTCATTTCTACAACTTTTGAAAACCATAGCAGTGCACGTGTTTTGTTTAAAAACGTTATTCAATTTGAAGTTGGTAGAAATGAAAATATTTGGTTAAATTTGAAGTCTGAAAGACAACAGCTACTTTAGACTTGATGTTATATATATTTTCAATAGCCCATAAAATATTATAAAAGTGAACTGTCTGAAATCTATCTCAAAATTTCAATTACACTACAAAATTAACACAAAACATAATTATAAAGTTAATATTATTATTATAAATATAGTTAAACAACACTTTAATTGGGTATTTGAAAAAAAAAATTGAATTTTTCTTATGTATTTTAAAACTTTATCGTTAATAATATTGATATTTAATGCAAAAAATTAAAAAAAAAAAATTTCAATTAATTATAAACAATTAAAAATTGATGAAATTTAAATAAAAATCACGTGACTATAAACGCGCCATGAATGATCACCATAGTTTTGACGTCATAATGTTAAAGCTATTTAATAACAGTACAGCGTTAACGGCTATTAATATATATGTATATATATATAGTAGATTTAATATATTAAATATTAATATTAATTAACAAAATTAAATAGATCAAAACACTGTATTTATTATTTTTCTATCAACTGCAATGAGTGAAAACTAACATTATGACGTCACACGCGCTCGGGTTTGTTCGGCGTGTTTTCGGTACTGGATTCAAATATTAATTTTTATTTTGAAATAACTTTTGAATTATTGCTAAAAAAAATAAAACAAAAATAGTTTTGTTATAAAACTTATATATGATCTTTTCATTTAACACAATTTTTTTTTTTTCAAAAACCCAATTAAACTTTAGTATTCTCGTTGTTATATGTATTAATTTGATTCAAAGCTCCGCTGCTACTTAGCGTATCGTGAAACATTCAACAGACCACCTTAAAAATAAATGAAACAGACGCAGAAATGTGTCTCATTTACACGTTTTTAAAAGCAGGCTAAGTCACAAGGATTACGTAGTCTATTTCTTGGCTCTCCTCCAAACAAGTCAAGACAGTCAGCAAGGCACTGGCGGAAATGTCTAAAGTTCTCACATGCGGACCAACCATTGTTCCTTTATTTTATATGAATTTCGCTAGGTTTTGGTAGATTTCCTGCGTCACAAAGTTTGTTGAATATATTTCAAATTAAGCGTTTGTATTACTCAGATTCTTATTAGACCTGGGTTAAGCAGCCGACACTGAAACCTGAAGTTGTGTGTTCGGCATAACATATACCCCAATATCGATCGGACACAGAAGATATTATAAAGGAGAAAAACAGACTGATAGAGGGTACGGCGCAATTGTGTTAACTCACATTTTGACGTGATAACGTCTTTAAAATCGTTTTAGTCGGGTGACATGTTCAGAAACTTGTGTCACACCAAAACCTCACGAGCGCGATCGCTTAGTCGGGTGACATGTTCAGAAACTTGTGTCACACCAAAACCTCACGAGCGCGATCGCTTAGTCGGGTGACATGTTCAGAAACTTGTGTCACACCAAAACTTCACGAGCGCGATCGCAGGTATAACGAGAGAGAGACGGACCGATCTTCCGTCTCTCTCACTCTAGCGGCATACAAACGAATGGAGATTTGTATGAATGTATGTATGAAGAAAAATGTATATCATAGTCGAATAAGTAAACTTGTCATTTTACACCCGAAATTTATCATCAAAAGTGTGAATAAATCGATAGATGTAATTTAAAATTTGAAAAAATTGTTATCTTCATTAATTCCTTACTTCCCAAAAACTTATATCACCAATAACACGTTATCACGTAAACATCTCGATCGTAAACCTACTTTACAAACAACCAATATTTTTTTTTTTAGTTGGCTTCGACCTTTGGACGAAATCCATAATATTATTATATTCTTTATTATTCCATGTATAACTTCCACAAAATATAAAAAGTGCAGACAGCCTGGCAATTTTTAAGAATTAAAAAACAATCTTTTGAGTGATCCCAGTTATCTACGTAAATGAAAGTCCACCCAAGTTCTACTTCGCTAATTCATCCTTGAAGCTCTTCAATGACCCACGACGTGATAAATTGTATCTTTAGTATATAAGTTCTCATGTAAGTGCCTATTCTCTATTATGAGAATAAATGTCTCTTTAAACCTAATATTCTGTAACCAATGTAATGTAACGAAGAGCAGTGGTAGTTAAACCTTACATGAGGTCGTAAGTTCGATGCTCGGTTCAAATGAATACATTAGCGTAAATACACTGGCTCCTACAGTGAAGAAAACGTCGAGTGGAAGTAAACAAATTTCAGTAGTAATTGACATGCGTTATCTGCGGACCCGCACTTGGAAATCAAGGTTAGTCTGGCCTTATAGCCTTCATTGAAGGTTAAGTCTCAACTTTAGAAATGTTGATGACTTTGCGAAATAACAGTATCTCTTTTCGTTTTACTATATCTTGAATTTTCTTAATGTTTCCATTCGATACGCTGACGTAGCAAAATTGAGCAAGGAAACTCTATGTAATTTCTTAAGTAGATATCAATATATCTTTAGTACATTATACAATCGAATAATGTGCCGCAAGGCCTAATTTTATTAAGTGTGTCCCGGAAAAATTGGAATGTTTTTTATACGCTTGATCGTCATAAAAAATAACATATACGACAGTCAAAATATCTGAATCGATTGTTATAGGATATTCTACGAACTAAACTTCCCTTTCCGGGCTCGGAGCGCTAATAAATATCCTACATACATTTTAATTTCACTTTATTTTCAATTGTAGGCATTAATATTAATTTATTAAATTATAAATAATATTAAATTATTAATGCCCTGGATCAGCGTTCAAGGTCCTGTAATATAGAAATTCAATGTGTTCCTGAATTCAAATCTGAAAATCTTCTGACGACCATCAAACAGCTTGGAAAAGTAATATCAAGAGAGATTAAAGACACAGAGATAGTAGATTTCCACAGAGTGCAAAAGCTGGACCAACAATCCAGCAGGCCCCGTTCCATCGTTGTTAAACTCATCAGCCCTCGAGTACGAGACGAGATACTGGCATCCGTAAGACGTTTTAATCAGGCTAATCCCCAAGAAAAGCTGCATTCTGGACATCTGGGTATTGCTGTGAGTACGCATTCCGTATACGTTACAGAACAGCTGTCACCCGCAAATAAGAAACTGCATGCCACTGCTCGAGTAGCCGCAAGGGAAAAGGGATACGAGTTTCTGTGGATTCGTAACGGAAAAATATTTGCTCGGAAAAACGTTACCTCAAGGTCTCTTCTAATTGATAGTGTGGAAAAATTGAAAAACTTGTAAATACTTAAGTAAATCATTTTCCCCTTTAATTTTCATCTCCTAAGTTTGTGTATTTTATTGGTATTGTCTAAGTGTTATATTTGAGTCAAAATTTTAAACATATACTATCAGAATGTAAGAGGCTTGAGAACCAAAACGAATACATTTTATTTGAGCTCTTTGCGTTATGATTATGACGTCATAGTTCTAACGGAAACCTGGCTAAATGACTCGGTTTTTGATCATGAATTTTTAGACCTAAGGTATACGGTGTTCAGAAGTGATCGTAACACAACAATATCATCCAGGACCAAAAAAGATGGGGGGGTGTATGTATCGCGGTGCACAAACGTTTAGAAGTTATCGAGCGACCATTATGGAAGTCCATGTGTGAGGATTTATGGGTGAGTATAGGTCTTACCAGGGGAGCAACGCGTTTCAACCTCAACATATGTGTAGTATACATACCCTCTCCAGTAAGTATTGATTATTTAGAATTATTTCTGAACAACATGACCGATATATTTTGTAACAAAATAAATCAAGAAGCAACTATAATATTGGGCGACTTTAATATGAAAAATATTATGTGGCAGTTCGACGAAAGACATTTTTCATGCATACCGGTTAAACTAAGCCATGGTAGAGTAGAAAATACATTCTTAGATGATATCACCTTTTGCAATCTTAAACAGTGCAATATGGTTAGGAATACTTCTGAACGAACTCTGGATCTAGTGCTAACTAACTCCCCCAAAACGGTAAAGGTGAGTGAATGTCTAAATCCACTTATACATTTGGACAGTCACCACCCTGCACTTGAAATCGAGCTTGTAGCGCAGGGACAAATAAAATATCTTAAGCATAAAAGAATTCCCTTTTTAAATTTTAATAAATCTGACTTTACTAAAATTGACGAGTCTCTCTCTCATCTACAATGGACTGAGATTTTTGGATCAAATGCAGACATAAATCAAATGGTGGAAAATTTTTATGCAAAAGTTTTACCAATACTGAAAGAAAATACGCCATATACCATGCCAAAATGTGAATCATACCCTCCCTGGTTCAGTAGACCCCTAATTAAATGCGCGAAAGAGAAACTTAAATATCACAAAAGATACAGGTTATATCAAAATCCAAGAGACAAACAAACATTCGATATATTACGACGAAGATATGATGAAATGCTTAAGGAGTGCTATAGAACTTTTAAAGAGAACGCTGCCTCAGCTTTGAAACAAAATCCTAAATACATATGGTCCTACGTTAATAACTTAAAACATAACAGTTGTTCTATACCAAACCAAGTCCTTTGGGGTTCTAAACAGGCGAATGGTGGCCAGGAAATATGCGATTTATTCTCAGAATACTTTCAATCAGTATATCAGCTACAACCCTCATTAACAACAACATCTTCAGATATAGATCCTTCTTCTCCAATAACTGAAGGTCTAGTCCCTGGGTGTTATCCCTCGTTGCATAATGTGATCCTGGAAGTATCTGAAGTTCGCGCTGCCATTAGGAAGTTAGACGCAAACAAAGGTATAGGGTTAGATAATATACCTAATGTTGTGCTAAAGAAATGTGCCGAAAATATGTCGATTCCCCTATGCATGATTTATAACGAGTCTTTGCGTCAAGGTGTGTTTCCTACCGTATGGAAAGCTGCTCGCGTAACACCTATTCACAAAGGCGGAGATAGAAACGTTGTTCAGAACTATAGACCAGTTTCAATATTACCAGCACCTGGAAAAGTGTTTGAGTCTCTTATTCAGCAGAGAATTTTTTGGCATGTAAAACAGAGTATACACCCAGAGCAACATGGTTTCATGCCAAGAAAATCGACCACTACGAATTTGCTTGGTTTCACTGAGGACATAGCGAAGGGAATCGACAACGGACAGGAAATCCATGCAATATACACCGACCTCAGTAAGGCTTTTGACCTCATTTGCCACGATTTACTACTGCAGAAGATCTTTTCTATGGGCATCCATGGGTCATTGTTTAGGTGGTGTGACTCGTACTTCAAAAATAGGACACAACTGGTAAAGATCAGAGGGCATGTGTCTAATAGTCAGCCTATACCTATGGGCGTACCACAAGGATCGCACTTAGGGCCTTTATTCTTTATCATTTTTGTGAATGATTTAGCATATAATTTGAAGTGCAATTTTAAAATGTATGCTGATGACTTAAAATTATACCAACATGTTCAACAGGATATCGATATTGATTTTCTGCAGGAGCAACTAAACAAAGTTAACATATGGTGCGGGCTGAATAGAATGATTTTAAATGAAAGAAAGTGCTGCTGCATAAAATTTTCGAAAAAAAAGAAATCTTCACCATTAACATACTGCATTAGGGGCCAGAAACTTCAAGAGGTTAAAAGCATAAGAGATTTGGGCGTCATTATGGATAGTTCATTAAGTTTTAGGGAGCATGTGGATAGTATTATAAAAAGATCCTTAAAGCTCTCTGGTTTTATCTCCAGAATAACAGGGAGTCTTACCGATCCCAGTGTCGCAGTTACTATTTTTACCAGCCTCGTCAGAAGCATATTGGAGTTCAATAGTTGTGTCTGGTCTCCAATGTATTTAACCCATTCAGCGAGGCTGGAAAGGGTGCAGAGGAAGTTTTTATACCATCTATCCTTTAGAAATAATAAATGTGCAATGTTGAGTAAATATGAGGATAGGTTAAATTTTTATAACTTGGAATCTCTGAGTGTTCGTAGAGTAAACATCGACTTGCTATACCTATTTAAAGTTATTAACGGAATTGTGGATTGCCCAGAAATTTTAGAACGTTTATCCATACAAGTTCCTCGGGTCGGGAGTCGTTTGTACAATCGACGATCTTTTCACATCCCACATTGTCGAACAAACGTTGGCAGAAACTCACCAATTAATAGGTTATGTCGTTACCATAATGATATTGCTCAGAGTTTCGACATTTTTCACGGTTCTTTGGCCTCAGCTAAAAGTAGAATTAGACACAGAATTAGGCATTAGGATTTATTTTTGGTTCAAATACTATAATTCTTTTATAGTTTGCTTTTTTAATTTTTTAATTTTTATGCTTGTTTATATGTAACACTGTTTTTTGTATCCACTTAATTTCGCTTGTCGTGTCCACATGTAATAGGGACGGCACCGCTTTTGCTATTTATGTTAATGTTTTATGTCAATTTATATCATGTGTTTGTCCTAATTTTGTGGTCCAAATAAAAAAAAAAAAATATATCTATGCGTGTAAAAAAAAACCTTCACATACCGTTGTATTGTCCAATTCAATTCAAAAGCCTTTTATTGCCAACCTTAAATAACATTACTTTAGCTGTGTTAGTATTTAGTTTTCTTCATTTAATGTTAGTATTATATTTAATAGTATATTAAATAAATAATTGTTTCTTTAGTTGGGTACCCGGTTATGGGTAAAGGCCTCCTCCATATTTTGCCATCTGTGTCGGTTCTGGGCGTCCCTTGTCCAGGTGTCCAATTAGTTGTTATATATATTGAATTTCGTTTAGAAACCTTGGTGATGACATTACAAAAATAAAAATAGATTCCTTGTGCTTACCTTAATTAAAACTATGTAGGGAGAAAATAAAACAAATAATTTTCCATAATTTATTTCCATACATTGCAATGATTATGGTATGTACATTAGTATCAAATCAATAAAATGTATAATAAAATGTAAATATATCTATTATTGGCACCAACATCATCAATGGACGCTAAGTACAAAACATTCTAACTGATTCGATGTTTTAATTCCGACCAGCCACTGAGCACACAAAAGCTTGGCTGGTACATATATAATAATGATATAAGAGGCGCAGGGATCGCTTTGAAAAGGTTTAGTCCGAAAGAGGAAAATTACTAAAAGCGAGTTAACAAACCTCATTTATATTTTACGGTAAAAAAGGATTGTATGTTTACATAGTTTTTATGTCCAGAAATACGTTAAGTATGTATTAAATTTCTCAAATATTTTGTCAACATTTACTGAAATTGGATGTAACGTTTGTGCATTTGTTCCATTATTCAAATAACACACAATGCACTGTTTCATGTTAATCAATTGTGTTCAAATAGAGCCTAACGCGATTTACCCAAACGTATTTTTATTTAAAACAATGAGACTAGACTAATCAACCCGTTTATTCATAACAACGAAATCAGTTTCATTACTAAAGTTCTCTTTTGTTCTGTTTTGTAATTAATTGTGTTTACTCTATAATGACAAGATACAAGTCTGTACCTTTAGTTAAAACATTACACTGATTTTACCAATTGAGATTAGCATGTAAATACAGAACATACAAGAGAGAATTCTTTAAATTTTATTGCTTCCTTAGTTTTGTTAGTAGAAAACTCAAGAACCTTTTTCACCGTAAAATGTAAATAAATTCCGCAGATCTATGGTATGCAAGAGTCGAGAGCAAGGGTCTAAATCTATCGATCGGTGGACGGATCCTTCAACATATCCAGGTACAAATTAATCTCCTTTTTTATATTATAAATTACACCACGTATACCATTTGATTAGGTAATAAGTAACTTAACAAAAAATAAAAAAGATCTCATTGAGAAACAAGAATCTTATTTGTTTCTTTTACTCGAAGACACCTGGACTGATTTGCACAATTCTTGTTTCGTTGGAAAGTGTTTTTATGATCATCAGATATGGGCATGGGATCCTGGAGAAGTTTTGGAGTAATTCTTGGTCTAGCTAGAAACGAGGCGGTTTGAGATGCGGGTGTGTTTGTGTATTAGCCCTGAAAAGGCCGTGATAAGTACACGTTTTTCAAATTTTTTGAAGAAGAAGACTTTGATTTATGTACGATCAGACCTTTTTCTCAGTCAAAAATCCTTTAAACAATTACAGTCAATTCAATTGAACGTTAACGTTTTTTTTATTTTTGTGGTGTAATTTATATATCAATTGAGTTGTGAGTATAAAAATACATTTCTAACTCTAACTTATTTATCGTTTTAAATTCATCCAACAATTTTTATAAGCTTCCCCGCGCCTCCAATGATATCACAATTCTTTACAACAATAAATGGACTTTCTTTAGTCCTATGCAACGCTTTTAAAGCTGAGAAATGAATTGGAATATTGCGTAGATTTTTGCAAGAAAAAACTGACTAATAATAATTAATTTGTCAAACGCATATCAAAGGTAAACCAACTAAAGTTTTGCTAAGACAATTTCATAAAATTTAAGCTATTTTGACGATAAACTTTCTTATACTTGTATATTTAGAAAAGCTTTTTTTTAGATATTTGACATGAAGTATTTTTAGTTTACGTAATTTTAGAATTATATTTGCAGTGGAATTCGCGTCATGGCGTAGAAGAGCACAATTGTTTATAATTTAAAAAGCGAATCTAACTATACATTCAATCTGGCACTTTTCTCAAATTTTCACAATAGCAATCCAGCGAAAAGCATTGCATAGGACATAAGACTGACAGAATAATGCATTTCCTATCGTTTACCGCACTATATCTACAACACCAATTAACTTGTTCTTGTAGCTACGCTGTGCAAGTATTAACGATTTTAATGCAAAGACGTTAAAATATAGATTGCAGTAAAAGTAATTTAGGTTACCTTATTAGAGAGGCAACTTCAACCATGTTTAACTCATATAAATCAAATTTAGTTTAAAATATACCTGGAGATCACAAACGTAGACTGGTAGAATGATGCTGGATTCAATGTGTCCAGCGATGTTTTAAAAGAATATAATATTAACGATTATTTCCATGTAATAAACTATGGTAACCAAAATCATAAATTTATGAACCTAAAAAATAAATTTATATATAGAACAAAATTAGAAATTCCGACCTCTTGTCTCCCTCATTAAAAGGTTTTATGCAACCTTGTACGGTGCGTACGGGTTCTCCTCTAGTAAATTTAATACCGAGTCAGGTGTTCGGCAGGGATGTATATTGTTGCCTTACTCTTTAACATCTACGAGTACATGAAGCGTTGTGTTTTGGAGGACTGGAATAAGGGAATCTCTGTTAGGGGCCGCGTGATTAACAATGTAAGATACGCTGATGATACAATACTTCATGCTCTGGGCATTTAGAAGAATTACTGTCTCGCTTAGAAGGAACTAGTATAAATTTGGACACCCTGAACAGAGATAAGACGAAAGTGATTATAGTAGACCGAGCTGGACATAACGATATAGTAATTCAGAGCATAGCTAACTGTGAAGTAGTACAAACTACATCATTGGAGCTACTATCTCGAACCCAGGGTGTGGAGAGAGGAGTAGGAGACGATGTGCAATAACGAGATATGCGGTAAAATGTGCGCATGAATTTAATTAGTACAACAACTGGATTCACTATGCAACACTGCTGTTTGTGTGCTCTGCAAAGTGTAGTTAATTTGCGAGCAGCGGTTCCGGGACGAAACAACGATGTGGACGACGACGACCGACGCCGAAAAGAGTGCACATTTAAAATAACATAAGACATTAATTTCATAAATAACTGTATACAAAAGGAAAGTAGTAGTCATTTCAAGGAACACTGATGTTATCGTTAATTAGACGTGAAATTTTTATCTGCATTCTATCATCTCCGTTATCTGTGGAAAGTTATATAAGGTACTAAATTTTTTTTCTCTCTCTTATAATTGAATTCATTGGTATTTACTCTGTTTCGTTGTACAATAATGTTATACAAAGTATATTTTTATAATGTATTTATGAGGGTACCCCTAATACCGTACGTATTAGGAATACCCTCATAAAATTATTTTATGGATGTAAAAATGATATTATGTATTTACTTTTACTGCAATCTTTACACGTTAATGAAGTATGAAATCGGAAAGGGTTCTACTTAACATTTTAACATTGAACAATTGATATATTCTCTTAACAATACGATTGTTGCAAAAATTGTGTTAGCAAATCGCTTTCATACAAAATGGCGCCTTGACACACTTCTAAAATTGACATCGAAATATACAGGTGGCAGGATAACTATTTTTTTAGAAATATACACATAGCCCTCAATAATATTTTTCAATTTGTGGAATATTGCATTTTTGAGAGTGCTCAATAGGGCGATCACTTTAGATTAATGACGCGTCATTGTATGAACTTCAAAAGTCATGAGTTATTATAATTTAGACATGGATTATAACTCTTATGACACTTACCAAAAATAATAGAGCGAGAAGGAATAAAACCTTTATTAGTATTGTTTTAAATATCGAATGCTTTAAATTATACCTGCCACATTAAGCTATAATACATTGACATCTATATAAAATATCAAATATTACACTACGATTATACCTTACATACTTGGTGTTCATTTTACTTGAATTCCATTCAATTTCTAACGAAAAAATCACAATATAACGTCTCTAACAAAAATATAACAATTTGGCACATTTATATGAAAAAGGAAATGGGAAAAGTTTTGGGTTGGAACTCATGTTGCCGCATATGACAAAATGTACGAATTATATTAGCGTAGTCGATGACAAAGCGACTGCTTGGGCGCTAGACTAAAAATCTTTTACTGTAAGCGTGACCCGCTCTTCGCTATCGAATTTGTATGGACACACTAAAGATGATACTAAGTGGGCTGATATTCGTAGGCAGACACATAGAAAGTACTTGTATAAATATAATTTTTAGTTAACCCTACCTTCAATACACCCGTGGTACGTATAGTTTGTGAGATATAGTATTTTGTTAGATGGCACTTTTTATGTATTTATTTTATATTTATCGTGTAAGTAAAACATTGCTTTTTGGTAATCATTTAATGAAATAGCGAGTCACGGCCGCGGCGTAAGAGAGATATTTTAATACTGGACAGATTTAACAAGATTAATTAAAATTGTATTTTTATCATATTTGTATGTTTATTAGATTTCAGTGGTGATTAAAAAAACCTTTTATTGATATTAAAGGTTGTGTTTTCGGATAAGCGACAACACGATTTCCTAGAAGAGATAGAAACTAGAGCGGCTAATAGATAGATACATGGACTACTAAGCCTACAGACATCAATACTAAGATTAACATTATTCGTATCACGACATATGACTAGCACATTCATTTGCAAGTGGAAATTTAACAAAGTTAAGGAAAATGAAGTTTATCAAAGGGAGTTTTCATTAAATTTCCAATATGCACAATAATCTACAGATTATCAGTAAAATATGGTAATTTCGATACAAAAATGTCTGAGTATAATAATAGGTGGTTCCAAAAACAAATAGCCATTTTATAATTGAAGAAATATTTTGGAACTTCCTATTATTATTATCAGTGAATTGACGAATTTGGTACGGAACATGCCGTTCCTATTAAAATGTTACATAGCCGTACGCCGGGTACTAGTGAAACCATTATCGCGCTTCAAGTAAATCCTTAGAATTTTTAACTTTGTCCCTTGTTTGCCACATTTAAATGCGACCTTATCATTTATACAGAGGTTTTAATTTCCCAGGACGATTGAAACGCGATAACGTTTCATTGTCGAGCGCTCGGGTCTTAGAACAGAGTGCTTAGTAACTCAGTTGTAAAAGGTATAGGGAGACTGTTAAGAGGAACACAAATGGGGTCAAATTTATCGCATGGTTCCCTGAATGTAAGGCTCTGACTGCATGACGTGCTGGTGATAGTGACGCAGCAATGCTACGCTTAGGAAATACCTGTGAAAGATAATTAAAAATCACTCTTCGTCTAAGTAAAGATACTTATATATAAATCAGACGGATAACAAAAAATATTAAAAAAAGGTACTGAATCTATCTTTAAATAATGACGTTACTTTATAATATTTACAAACATATATAATATTAAAGCCTCTTTTCGGACATGACAGTATTTTTTCTTTATTTTTCGTAGATTGTTCTTTTGTTCCACTTTTGCGTGTCCGTTTGCCAGATGGCAAAGGCCTCCTCCAATCTTCCCGATTCTGGCCTTTCTATGGCCACTCTACCCCATGTTATTCCCGCGACTTGTATAATTTCGTCATCCCACCTTTTTTGACCAAAATAAACTACAAAAAAAACTATACAATAATTAAATAACTAACTTAGATGAACCTGAATAAAAGTAATAATATATATTGACAAACTAAATTAGAATACACCATGGAAAATTACGAAAATATTGTAATTATTGAATTTAACTATTTAAAAAATTCTTTAAGTAATGATAAGGAATAAAATAATTGAATTCTAATTTCAGTTCAGTATTTTACCTAACACAGTATAATACTATATTAGTGATTTAACATCTACATTGTCATTATATATCTATGTATTCTATTCTATATACTTACAGCGACAGCACCACCGTTAGACGAGACAGCAACACACCAGACCTCTTCTGGGTCGGGTGTTATAAGAACAGCAAGCCAGCAATGCTGGGCCAAATCTGGGGTTAGAACGGCTGGTTGGGACCGGCCAGATGTCACCCAGCTGACGCGAAGATTACGCCCACAGACCCCGCAAGTTAAACGCCAGCCGCTCTCTAGCACTTCAGTGTTAAGGTTCTTTGCTGTTGCTCCACCTTGTTAGGAATGGCGACACAATGTCAAGAAGTTATCACATACTTATATTTATAGAACCAATGTAGTAATTTCACTTGAACATGTGAATCCCATTTGATAGTGTAGTGCTAAATTACAATTGATAAAATTACTGATAAATAGAAGTAAGAAAGAAACTTATTTTTACTCTTTTAAACTAATTTAATTTCTTACTTAATTTTCAAAGAAATAATATAGGAAGTAGGTCTCCAAGCGGTATGAAAATATCCTACAATTTTTACAAACAAACAAACGAAACAAGGCAAACGAGCCGGCGGGTCGCCTATTTTAGTGGATACGTTGCCGGCCTTTGACGGAGGAGTATGCTCTCTTTTTAAACAATTGGATGTATCTCCCAGGGACCGTGAGATAATGAAGCGGACAGTCGAGGACAATATGATATATGTATAAAAAATCTTCATATATTTAAGTTATAAAAAATATTGGTTGTTTGTAAAGTAGGTTTACGATCGAGATGTTTACGTGATAACGTCTTATTGGTGATATAAGTTTTTGGGAAGTAAGGAATAAATGAAGATAACAATTTTTTCAAATTTTAAATTACATCTATCGTTTTATTCACACTTTTGATGATAAATTTCGGGTGTAAAATGACAAGTTTACTTATTCGACTATGATATACATTTTTCTTACAAAACTTAACCGCACGAGAAAATCTCCATTCGTTTGTATGCCGCTAGAGTGAGAGAGACGGGAGATCGGTCCGTCTCTCTCTCGTTATACCTGCGATCGCGCTCGTGAGGTTTTGGTGTGACACAAGTTTCTGAACATGTCACCCGACTAAGCGATCGCGCTCGTGAGGTTTTGGTGTGACACAAGTTTCTGAACATGTCACCCGACTAAAACGATTTTAAAGACGTTATCACGTCAAAATGTATATAATAGGTGAACTGGCCCAAGAGAACAAAATATATAAGTTAGCACCAGACGTAACCTCCTATAGTAATATAAAATGTTGTGGAAATTATTATGACAAAGTTTCCCCTTGGTCTTGTGAATTTTACCATATAAATTACATTGATGTCGTTTTCAATCCTACTAACCGGTAACAGAGAGTGTGACTCGTTTGAGTTCTCGTAGCCTTGCGCGCTCACCGGCTCGTGCGCCTACGCATCTGTACTCGCCACCTTCCTCCCACATTGCTTCTGATATACCTGTTTAAATAATTACGGCAAGAATAGATGAGAATATAGTTTTTGGATATCACATATACATTTCATTTTTGATTAACCGAATGGAATTTAAATGCGTTTTTTTGTTTCTAACACGTTTATGAATTTTATTAAAAAAGTTTATATTACTTAATTCTACAGACTGAGGGTATTTTTTTATATTGTCAATGTTCCAGCACTTCCGTAGTGACGTCTTTCAACAAACTAATATAATAATTCACGTGTTTTTACGTATATGTTAATTAAACAATTTTAAAACTGAAAAGATCCTTTATCATTATGGGACTTACCGAGCACTCCATGCGCGTGGTGTGACCCAGCCGGGGCCCAGTTATCACTAGCGTTACCCACTACACGACGCCACCAACAACCTACACTACCTGCAATAAATCTGTCTCCATTTAAGGTGTCTGCCGTATGTAGTATCATCTCATACCATGACCATGATACGTAAATAAATTACACGTTATTTGAAAGATCCGCTAATGTCTATGGTATACTTTTATATCATAATAAAATTACTGACCCAAATCTATATTTCGCAAATATATTTTTACAAATATTAAACAAAACACAATACTGGGAAACTATGTAATTATTGTTGTGTCCGTAATTAATCCACTGATTGAACATTGCGTAATTAATTAAATTTTAATCCATGATTTATGCTTTAATCGAATGTAATATTTTCCGCTTCAAGCTTTATATAATAAAAACCAGTGTTTTAGTTTCGTGATCATTTGTTTCTAATAGGCAAGTAGCTGATCGGCCTTCTGTGCCTCACGCTGTCGACTTTTTGGGGTTCAGGCATGCCCAGGATTCCTCACGATGTTTAGCCTTTACAGAACAGAACATTCCTTGGTGCATAGCCAGGCTTCGAACCTACGACCGGCTGAGAGTCGCACGCTGAAGGCATAAGGGCAATGCTTTTTATCAATAATATCTTGCAAAGTTTGACAGTTGATACATTTTATCATTAAAACAAACAAGGTTTGGCAAATCTTTTCCAAAGGAAAATTAGGGCATGGATAAATGAAAACCTA
The DNA here is from genome assembly GCA_963693345.1 of Pieris melete. Lineage (NCBI taxonomy): Eukaryota > Metazoa > Arthropoda > Insecta > Lepidoptera > Pieridae > Pieris > Pieris melete. Next base: position 2,912,593 of record CAVNZK010000030.1, read on the forward strand.
TCGGCTATAAAGATATTCTAGCAATAGTAATAAAGGCTATAATATTAATATAATAAGAAAAATGTAAAGACAACTTTTAGAAACATTTCTAAAGTATGTACCTTTGGGACAATGAAGCTGAACGTTTCCCCCGAGCGGCACCTCGACTTTCTGATGTACAGGCTCCTCATCTGACTCCGTTGACGTTTGAATTGATTCATCGGGGGCTGGAGAGAGGTGATTATTTGAAAAATTCCAGTTATATCGACTTTCCTGAGAGTTAACATAAGGTAGGGATTCAATTTGAGGATTTATTCGTTTACTTTTATTGGAAATTTGCAACGAAAAATCAAAGACAAAGAAGTTTCGATTGCACAAAAAGCTTAAACGAGTATAATATATCAATAGAATATAAGATCTAAACATTATGAATTTAAACGCTTAAATTCTTCATTAATTTGCTTCTTAAATTGTTATAACTATTCCGAAAGTACAATTCTCTATCGTATTATTCATTGCTGAAGGTCGTGTTACTGGATAGTGCTTGCAGCTATTCTAGTGATATCTCTAAACTTGTCCTTCTATAGCTGCCCCTAGCGCAACTGTTATGGGGAAACCCGTGAGAATGGTGACTTAGTCACGACGACTATCAGCTTGTCCAGGTTATACAAATAAAAAAGAAAGTACAACAAAACAAGTAATACTATCAAACATATGCAAAGCTTCCAAGATTTGTTTACGCATACAGTCGAAGTTGAATACGTAACTAGCACAACTTATAGTTTGTTTATTCATAAGATTGAAGTTAACCTAGTCGAACAAATATTGCAAATTATGGTATACAATATGTACTTATGTAATGTGAGATATATCGTATTTTAGGTAAGATATAGATAGATAATACAAACGAAATGCCTTCGTGTTATTTTTATTAACAGTAACGAATTTAATAAATTCGCATTTAAATTAGAGAAGGTTTATTTAGATGATTACTTGCGTAAAAAGACAATATATACTGTAGTCAACATGTTTAGGACTACTAATTATTTATTTTCTATAATAGAATATAATATATTCTATAGAATTAATTTTCTTTTATTCAGCAGAAAAGCTGCTGCTGTAGGTAATCGGGAAGCAGATAGTTTTTTGATTTAAATATCCAGAACTCTTTCTTAAATCTATCAGGAACTATAGAACTATTGTGTGTGCTACTTTCTATCCATACTTTGTGGTCTGTTGACTTTGCAGGTACACGGAATAGCGGGATATTTTTGTGCCTATTTTCCCATTAAAAAACAGTGATATGCATGTACTTACAAAGCACATTAAGGTAGTATCCGATGGACGAGTACTCTGTGTTAAGCCACGTCGCTCGGCATTGGTACCATCCACCATGGGATGGCTGTAATCGCGCCCAACGCAGGGTTGCCGAACCAGCCGCGCTGTCCGTTGGTGCAGGAGAACTGCATATCATTTTATATTAAACTAAATAATATATACATAAGGAATTAAGTAAATTAAATATTCTTCAATATAACAGAACCTATGGTTACCTTGTCCCTTTACGTTTTTATTATTTTTTCACCTTAATAATTAAAAAAAAATATACCGACAATTCCATCAAAATACATATATAAATAGAATCAACTATTAAGCTTCACGTGCGTATTTTAAAATTGATTTAATTTTATTAACTTATTATTTAATTGGTGGATATGGTCGCAATAACTTACGTCTGAGGCAGCGGAATATCACTGTCCCTTGTCCAAAGTGGGCGAGCGGGAGGATTGGAATCGACGTCACAGCGAAGGGCGGCTGGACTGCCCGCCCATAGGGACACACCGAACCCAGGCCAGCGAGATATTACGAAGGATGGTGGATCTTTAAGGGAAATTTTAAGTCTATGAATAATGGTTGGATCACTTAGGTAGGGCAATTACATTCACTTAGTGAGAGATTTTGGAGTAGCTTATTAATGTACATTTTTTAAAACAATTTAAAAATAAGCTATATAAAATAAAAATATTAGTTGTTAAGAATATACACAATATTTTTACAAAAGTGCAGGTAGGTCGCATGGATGTTACAACGCGCATTGTGTGACTAATGAACAGTACAAAATAATTTCTTAGTCGCTCGTTCACAGATGTAATTAAATGAATGAAGCATATTATTAAAATGGTTAAATAATAACTATTAAAATAAAAACTCTTGACAAAAACTCTTCTGCACTATACAGTCTCTTAAAACATTCCGTCATTTATTTTATATTTAATAACATTTTGTGTAAAAATAATAGAGATACTTACAAGTGACATGAACTTCCAACTTGGCAGTCATAACATCGTAATGTTTGGTGGTATTTTCTTTCCCCGGCTTTCGTTGTTTTGCCTCACACTGTAAGGTTGCATTATGAAGCTCCCTAGCTGCAGTCACTACCACACGAGACCAGTACATACCATCTAGGAACGGGGATATATATTTTAATAATATCAGCTATAAAAAAATTGTTTTCCTCCATTGCGGCAATTTACCGCGAACTGAAGTCTGCAATTATTTAACTAAAGTAAATATAGGAATAGGTTAAGACTTAGCTTCAACATTTATCTAGAACACAATCTCTTCTAATAAATGAAACGGTAATGCAATGAATGGCGCCAAACGCCCAAAGCGGGCGCGTCCACAGATAACTAAAAATTGGAACATACAGCTGCTATAGACTATAGAAATTGCGCGCCGAACCAAATAATAATTGGACTATAAATTTGAACTCAACAATATTTTATATCCTGTGTATGGGCTATTTTATCACGGACTATAGCACCCATACAAAATGCTTTTTTATAATTCTGATAAGTATTGACATATATTTATTATTTCAAGAACCCGCCAAAAACGATACGCAAAATGGCGTCGCCTGTGACGTACAAACTAATTTGTAACTTGAATTTGTCAATACACATATTATTTGGGTAATTTAATAAATAGATATTTTATATTTCGAATCACCGACGAAATTAAACTTCACAACAGTATTCGCCAGACATTATTTACAAACACGTTATCGTCGATTCGATATCAATAATTTTAATAACTATGGAATTATTTAATAAGTCAGCCATATGACACAAACGGTCACAGATTAGTCAAATCGACGATAATGTGTTTGTTAATAATTGTTATTATTTACAAGTTCCATAACGCGTTTTAAGGGCATTTTTTATACGGATTTCTTTCAATAATACTGTTTCATACTGTCAAGTCTATTTCCTCCTTAGTAATTTACAAACTATAATATGGAATACAGATAAAATATAAATATACGGATAAAACTTTACTTTATGGTCACTCACCCATAGAGTAGTTAGTGGGTTGTATCCGTAAATACGGCCTATGGTCTAGCGCCGGTTCGAGGGCCAACAGGCGCCACGTTAATTCCGGTGGGGGTACTCCACCTACACAATAATTAAAATTTATTTATGTATATTACTACGCCTTTTTCCCGAAGGGGAAGACAGAGACCACGGATATCCACCTGCTACAGTCCTGGCATACCTCTCTCGCTTCATCCACTTTCATGACATTCACCATGCATTGTTGGTTATGGGTACTCTAACTTGTCCCTTCTCTAGTACCTCCTGGATTTGGTCCAGGTGCGACAAGTCCTATCCAATCCGATTTCACCAACCGCGGTTAGTTGCGTTGTATTATTTAAATACTTCTAATTAAACCTAGTAGATTCTAGGCTCGATTCCCGGTGTCATCTGCTTAAATTCAACATGAGGGCTGTTTTATGGTATTTTTTATTTAATTTTAAAGTTCTACCTCATCAGCATTTTGTAACGTGAAAACTAATAACTAAGAAGAACTACAAGAACTAGTGAAAGCTTTAAATAAGGTAAGTACCTATATGCTTTCTTTGATAGTTGTCAATTAATTTATCTTTAAGCTAAGAACACTGTTCGTTCTGAACACTTTTGATCAACTCGAAATATCACTGAGCTCAGTAAAATATTAAATAGACACAAATTACCTTCAGCGACACATCTAACTTCCAGCACAGTTTTATCCCTAACTGGCACCCAGGTGTTTCCAGCGTCCAGACGTCTTCCGTCCACAGCCAGATATACGGAACGAACTGGTTCTGTATAGGACAAAAATAAACTGAATTCTTCCTGATAAGTATTGCCGACTTCATTCGAGGTAAAATAAAAGCGTTAATTTATTACATTTTTTTTTTTTTTTTTTTATAGAACGGGGGCAAACGGGCAGGAGGCTCACCTGATGTTAAGTGATACCGCCGCCCATGGACACTCTCAATGCCAGAGGGCTCGCGAGTGCGTTGCCGGCCTTTTAAGAATAGGTACGCTCTTTTCTTGAAGGACCCTAAGTCGAATTGGTTCGGAAATACTTCAGTGGGCAGCTGGTTCCATATAGTGGTTGTGCGCGGCAAAAACTGCCTTGAAAAACGCTCAGTTGTGGAACGGCGGACGTCGAGGTGATACGGGTGGAATTTCGTATTCTGTCTCGACGTCCGATAATGAAATTCAGCTGCAGGTATTAATCCGAACAACTCCTCTGAACACTCTCCATGGTAAATGCGGTAGAAGATGCAGAGTGACCCCACATCTCTACGCAACGCCAAAGGATCAAGCCGCTCGGAGAGGGATTGGTCGTCGACGATTCGAACCGCTCTGCGTTGTATACGGTCAAGTGGAAGGAGCTGGTACTGGGGAGCCCCCGCCCAGAGGTGAGAGCAGTACTCCATGTGGGGCCGAATTTGCGCTTTATATAGTTGCATGCGGTGGCCCGGAGTGAAGTACCGCCTCGCCTTGCTGAGCACACCAAGCTTTTTGGAGGCTAATTTAGCCTTTCCCTCCAAGTGACCGCGAAACTGAACGTCGTTCGATATGTCAACGCCAAGTATTCCAATGCTGGCTGTGGCTTTAAGAAGAGTGTTTTCGAAAAGAGGAGTAGCGACAAAGGGTGTTTTTTTAGCGGAAAACGCGCAAACTTGTGTCTTCTTGGGGTTAAATTGTACTAGGTTTAGTCTGCCCCAGTCTGAGACTCCACGTAGTAGCGTTTCGACTTCAGACACAAGTTTGTTCCGGTACTCATCAACAACTGCCCGAGAAATACCTGCCCGGCCAGTGTAAAGAATATCCCCAGTGCTGTCATCCGCATAGCAGTGAATGTTGCTAAGTTGCAACATATCATTGATATGCAGAAGAAATAGGGTCGGGGATAGAACACAGCCTTGTGGGACCCCAGCGTTCACGGGTTTAAGGTCGGAACATGCTCCGTCGATGACGACCTTGATGCTCCGATCGGCCAGAAAGCTGGAGATCCAATCGCATAATTTCTCGGGAAGCCCATAGGCTGGAAGCTTCGAGAGCAGTGCTCTGTGCCACACCCGATCGAAGGCTTTCGCTATGTCCAAACTTACCGCCAGTGCCTCCCCCTTGGACTCAATTGCCTCTGCCCACCTATGGGTAAGGTATACAAGGAGGTCACCAGCTGAGCGACCTCGACGAAAGCCGTACTGAGAATCGCTAATCAACTGGTGGCCCTCTAGATACCTCAAGAGCTGGCTATTAATAATGGTTTCCATTATTTTGGAGAACAAGGAGGTTATAGCAATTGGGCGATAGTTGGACGGATCAGAGCGATCGCCTTTTTTTGGGATCGGATGTATCGAAGCGGTCTTCCAGCACTTCGGAACAGTGCCGAGCGAGTACAGGTACCGGAAAAGGCGCGTTAAGACCGGAGCCAACTCAGGAGCACACGTACGCAGCACAATTGGGGGGATACCATCCGGCCCGCTCGACTTATGAATGTCCAAGGAAGATAGTGCTTTGCGGACAGCACGTTGCCGGAATGTGATTTCAGGCATCGAGGAATCACACCGCGAAATGGTCGGTGGTGATCTCCCTTGGTCATCCAAAGTCGAGTTGGACGCGAAGAGACAGCCCAAAAGGTCTGCCTTTTCCTTCGCAGTGTGGGCCTGAGAGTCATCCTCCCTGTGCAGTGGCGGAATGGAGGGCTGACAAAAATTCCCCTGGACAGCTTTGGCGAGAGACCAGAAGGCTCGAGTCCCTGAAGGGAGTTGGGCCAATCTCTCGCCAAATCTGGCAATGTGCTCTGACTTTGCCTTAGTGATTTCCCGTTTGAAGGACCTGGAGGCTGAGTTATATGCTGTTTTAAGTTCGCTGGTATTGGCATCACGAGATTTCGCCGCTTCCGCCCATGCCTTATAGCATTCTCGCTTTCGACGCGAGGCCGCCTTGCAAGAACGTTTAAACCAGGGCTGAGACTTGCCACCGATCGGCACCGCAGAAAATGGAATAAAGAGTTCCATGCCCTGCAGAACCACTTCGGCGACAGAGGTGGCGACGGAATCTGGAGCTTCCGGCGAAAAGCGCATAGGCCCCCAAGGGTAGGACGCAAAGAAAGACCGCATCCCGTCCCAATCTGCTGACTTATAGTGCCAAATACGGCGACAACCCATAAAGCGGGGCCGTGAAGGGCGCGTAGATGGCACAGTACTCCGGACCACACAATGATCTGATGAACCCAATGGTGGGTCAACAGAGACTTGATAGTTCTCCGGATGTGAAGTCAGCAGAAGGTCCAACAAAGAGGATTTATGACCATCCACATCTGATATTCGCGTAATCGCAGGGACCATTTGTGTCAGGTCGTAGGCTAAAGCAAAGTCGTGAAAGGATCTTCCCGCGTGATCGGTAGTTTCAGAGCCGAGCCAATCGGCATGGTGGGCGTTAAAATCGCCAAGTATCACGATTTCAGCGGTAGGAACCCTTTCGAGCAGGGAATCTGTAGCCATTTGGATGTGCTCAATGAGTCGGTCAGTTTCGGTATTTCCGCTATGGGACCTATACAGGCATGCGTAGAATCGCGGATGGTCATCGCAGTCTACGCGCAGCCAGAGGTTAGATAGGTCCCTTCCTTCAAGCGTCCCGAGGCGACGAGAACAGATATCCTCTCTGACGTACACGCAAACTCCCGCCCGCGGCACAAATGAATGTTCCAATTTGTACCCCGGGTAGGAGAGGTAGGAAGTATCAGCCGGGGAGGAAATCTGAGTCTCGGTAAGAAAGAGCAAGGCCGGCTTCGCAGTCTCTAAATGGTAGTGGACTGCGTTGATATTGGTATTTAGCCCCCTAACATTTGTGAAGTCCACGGCGAGTGTGGACGGGGGTGCCTTTGTAGAATTGCTCCGTTTGCCCCGAGAACGATTAATGATGTTTTTACCGAGCGCAGAATTGCCCCCCCCAGAATACGAAGGGCAGCCTGTGCGTCCACCACCGGGCGCATAGTGTCCCGATGCTGGACGCCCAGCGGGGGATTCTCCACCGCGAGCGCGTGTGGTACCCCCCTGGGGTAGATTCTGTTTTTTTTTCTGCACCTTCATATTTGTTGTAGGGGGGGGGGGAATGGGCTCCGGGAGTCTCTCTCACCGTACGAAACGCGAGTACAATAGGGCGAGCCTATTGCATCACTTCACGCCGGTTTTCTAAGAGACAGTGGTACTGCCCCGGTCGTGCCTGCCCATTTGGCTGTAGCCCGAAGGCAACAGCATGGCACTCCCACTAGTAAATTATTTATTATTACATATTAAACTTTCTCTTCACTCCCTATTTATATGAATGAACAATTTCTTTTTATCTATTTTTCGTAAAACATAAGATCTGAAATAAATATTAAAATAGTAGATAGAATCGGTGACCCCAGAGCTGGTGCTTTCCTCTCTCAACGAATAAGTATCGCAATACAGCGAGGAAATGCTGCCAGGTACACAGGGACCAAATTTTTTATTGCTAAACTGTTTATGATTATTAGTTAGGTTATGAAAATTGTATATACTGTATATTTTATTGTTATGTTCAGGTGTTAATAATAAACGATTCATTTGCAGATCGGCCTGCACCTATACCAGCGGCCTGTCCCGAGTTTGCACTGTTTGTTTTTTATTTTGTTAATAAATATAGCATATATAAATAATAAGTTAAAAAACATACATAAGTTGAAGTTATTATTGTATTTAATAATAGTACACGACCTCCGAATTTTTCCATTTGTCTCTCATCTCGCTACTATTTCCCAATCTTTCCTCTTTTATTACATCTCCCAGATCTCTAGTAGGCTCTGTTTTTTTAGCCTATGTACTCGGCGATAATGTTTTAATCTAATATCGAAATCGATAAAGTCTCTTTGAGTTTTTCCAGGAAGTTAAAGAAATCTATTCTCTTAATTTCTACTAACATAGGAAACGAACAAATAAAAGATCTGAATGGCTGAAAGTCTTCCACGTTCCGTTTATGTCATTATCTTTTGCGTACTAAAGAACTGTGGAATCGAATCCCGGTGGGAGTCTTCCCTGGGAGATACGACCTCCAATTGTTTAAATAAGAGCATACTCTTCCCTCAAAGGCCGGCAACGCACCGCCGCTAAAATGAGTGCCTTTTTTGGGCGTTCCGTAGGATTTTGCCTCCCTTTCTTATAAAATAACGGCGCAATCAAGGTGTGACATTAGCGTTACGAAAAAATTCACCATATATAAGCAGTCTAGTCGGTTGTCCAGTCAGCGGTCGCCCAGACTTGTCGCGCCCCGAACAGCGCCACCTGGCTGCGTGGTTACGACCCGCGCGGGCAATCTCCACCGCGTCCCCATCTCGGTAGGCTTCAGCTCCATCAGGGGACGAGCCCAACGTTACTTGCTGTAAGAATAAATAATATTATAATAAATAATATTATTACTAAACAAAAATACCCCATGATTTAGGTAAAACTTGATTCGTCGCCTTTTTAAGAGCTTGCAATTCAATATATTACGAAAATATGTTCCTCGACTTAGGAAGAGGAGTTTACTCAAGTCTAGACATACGAGTATGGTATTGCAGCCATTTTTGTAGATATTGATGGCTTCTTTAAAACTGTAGTAGATCACTTTGTTCTATTGCCAATAGCTTCCGCAGCGTGGGTGATTTGTTTACACGATCGTAATTACAGAATCATAACTTTTTGAAAATATTCTATAGCTTAACTCATTATTGCTACATTAGAGCTCAGGGATAACCTAGGGTTCAAATAGTGAAAGAACTTTTCAAATCAGACCTATGGTTTTAGAGCCTCGAATGCAAACAAACACTCAAATCTTTCGTCTTTATAATATTAGTATAGATTATTACGATGTATCACCACAATTACATACCTCATTGTCCTTAAACCATTTGAGATTGGTGACGTTCGCTAAATCGCAAAGTAACCGCGCGCGTGTGTGAGCCTCCACAAGCAGTTCACGCTCAAGCTTCTGAGGCTGCAACAAAAAAACTGTATGCTAGAACACAAAACGTGTCTCTCCATCAACAAGGTCTAAATTAGATTATCGCTTTAATTTTGAGCTTGTCTCGTAAATTTCGTAAAATTGTAATGACGGCAAACTAATAATTTCATTTTGGTGCCGTGTAGATGAAGTATATTAGACCTTTTAATGTTAGAGAGGGTACAATGGCATTGGTACTCTGTGACCCCTAATAGCAATAGTTTGAACCCTACTCCGATGTCGAGTATTTGTACCGCACGATCCCAGGGTCGCGACATTTAAAGAATTATATCAAATATGCATAACTTTTCAAAACTTTCAGTACGAGTATTACCGTACGGTCTTAAATATTACCGAGGCTCAATCGTAAGAATAACATTAATTCATTTTGTAATCCATTACAATTGTTTCATACAGAAATTAATACATTGAGTTCGTCTTCAATGATTTTACTAAAGATTGAACTGAACGTTATAGAAAAAGATCTTGTGCAGTTAAAGTTAAACTAACTGACAGTAAACGGAGGTTCTCAGTTGCTTTTTTTAATAAAACAGCATACAAACCCGGAAAACGAGTCGCAAAGTGCGTAAACCAAATATAAAATTCACAAAAGCTGTTTTGCGAAGAAAATTAAAGCAAATAAAAAACGGGGAAGTTACAATTTTCTCTCAATTTGAATGAAGGCTGTAGTTAATAAGGGGCTCTCAAAATTAATTGAGTTCTCCTGAAGTCGGGAGTGGAGCTCTTGATGCGAACATTTGAATCCTTTAAGCCGCTGTATTTGAGAGAAACAAAATACAATAATTGAGCTATTTTCGTCATTGCATTTGGGATAGGAAAATCGCTATTCGATTCTCTAATTACACAACTAAAAATATATATTTGTAGATATTTATACTTATATCTATTCTTAACCTTCGTTCGTGATATAATAATTTGAACTGGGATTTGTAAGATTGTAAATTATCTTTAAACTATAATAGTTTTCTGTTTCGGTTAATTTTTAAGTCTATATGTAAATTTTTCATTGCAAACTGTAATCCGTTATATTACATAGTTATGTCATATTTATGTTTAATTATATATTAATTTGTGTTTTAAATTTGATTACTAAAACATAGATATTAGATATAATAAAGGATTTCTTTTTCTTTATCTAGGACATGTCTAAGGCATGCCTAAACCGTTCTAAAATAAAAATAATACCTGCGGCGCTTGTATCCTCTCTCTGCGAGCCTCAGCCTCTCTCACTTGATCTCTGGGCTCATCTCGCATTACCGGCGACGGCCTGATCACAAAGGCATCCACACGGGATGAAGCCCTAGGTCCAGGAGCGGCACCTGCATCCCCAATCGCATCGCGGACAGCACCACGAATATTTAGGATTGTATCACCGGTTTTCACTCGCCGAGTCTGGTAAAAGAATACACGATGTCTAAAATAAACTATGTACGGGGATAATATTATTTAAATAATATTTATATAACTTTAAACTACTCAATCATCTATGAAAAGATGAGCTATGAAATAGGGGATTTAAGAAGAGAAAGAGATCCAATGAAGACACCAATAAAAAAACACCCCGCATTTGTTTCTTTTGGGGGTACCACTAGGTGAAAATTAAGGATATGTTTAATGCCAAAAATAAGAATATTTTGTCCAATATTTAAAAAAATATTTGAGTGGGACAGGATTGCTACCACTTAGGGTTTAATAATACAATAACGACCTATTCCCAGACCTACCAATTATACAGAAAAACAATCATAAAAATCATAAATCATAAAATGGACATGCAATGTCATATTAATTATAATATTATGATTATATGATAATAAGCTGTTGCAGCTCTTTGACATATTTAATATTATATTATCGAATTTTTCCTATAAAATATTTACAAGAAACAACCAAAGGTGATCTGAACTGATTTGAACTTACCTTCGATTTCTCCCATCCACTACTCCGCTTAACTCTTTCTTCGTCATTATCATCTTCTACCCTAGCTTCTTCATCTAAACTACTTTCATTTGAATTCTCCCCTGGAGCTACAATAAAACCGTTTTCTCTACCATTCAAATCAAATGGATTCTTAGCATAACTCATGTCTTTCTCGTCAAACATTTCAAATACATTCTGAGGTTCTGTTTCTAGTCTTTCGTCGAGGTTCACGTTTCTTATTTCTATATCTTGGTTAAATACATCTTCTATATTGTTTTGGCTGAGTTCGGTTGTGTCTTGATTATCTACGGGATTCTTTAGCGGTGGATAGAGAGGACCATCTCGGAAGATATCAGCGTCGAGCGGCGCAGGGGAAGGTTCAGAACTACTTGGTTCAGTGAACACTGAGGAGAAGAAGCCTGTAAAAGAAAGAAATCTAATTTATGTTATGGCAATATAGATTAAAATATTGCGCTCTCTTATGGTATGATATGGTATGGTATGCTCTTCCGTTTGACATTTTAAGGATTGTACAATTTTTATTAAACTACTGACGCACAAGAAGAATACTTTCAGTTTCAGCATAGGACACGTTTAGAAGATGATGCTTAAGAATGTTAGAGAATGTATAAAGTTTTAATCGATAGTGAAAATTTTCTTTGTAAGCAAGTGGTTAAAGATCTGGGTGGGCCTTCTGAAAGAGAAACAGCGAAGAAAATGCGATTTTTGGGTAGCTTATATGTAGGTTTAGCGTTGTGTATAAGAAGTCCGCATATTACCATTAAGTATAATTTTCTAACCGTTAAAATCGTTTTGTTTCATCGTACAATTTTGAAGTTGGGTAGCGAATTAGAGATAGATAATTAACTTATAATTGAAGATCTCTAGTTACCCTATTCCTCAAGATTTATGATTATAATCAGACATTTTCTTAGCTAAGAATAGATTGGACTTGGATTTTATCTTATCCCATTTCCCCTTCACGGAATAAACAGTTGATCCTTGAACAGATCGCGATATAAACGCATTATTACTATTCCGGTCACGCTACGCAGGATTCACAAGAGGAATGTAGAATAGGGGATTAGGGACGTAATTATGGTGACGTAGGAATGTTTTATTTCGACTCTTGAGTGTTGTGGCACTATAAAAAGGCCTTACAGAATATAAATGCCTTGGGAATGTCGAAATAAAAGTTTTTCACACTTATATTATTGGAATTGCAAAAAACTTAAGTGAAAATGGGCGGAACATACGCATGAACAATGGCAGATGGACGAAGAGGGCCAAAAGACGAAAAGTGGAAAGGGACACCAGGAAGAAGAAGGACAGGTCGCCCTCTTGCACGGTGGCGTGACGAGCTTAAGCAAGTTGAGTTGGGAGGAAAATGCTCAAGACAGAGAGAGATGGAGCCAATTGGAGGAGGCCTATACTCAATAAGAGTGCCTTGAAAGAAATATATTTATATAACTTATTTATTTTAAGTATGTGTATTTTGTAAATGTTTCAAGAAATAAATGAAGGTTCTTGGAATTAGATTGGATTATAAAATTGGAATTTTGTACATTGTTTCGCGATAACTACGGACCACTGGACTAAGCCAAATCGCTAAGGCAATTTAGAATAACTTGCAGGTCAGCCTAAGGTTAAAGGCTATTTTAGATCGCAATCGCAAAGAAAAGCAGAGAAGGTGGGGTTGTTCTTTGGGGTATTTCTTAAAGCGAAATGTTTTGACTGTGTAGAAAATATAATTAATACAGGCCTTCGTTTCTACATTGAAGCTGTAGGGCATAGAAACTTATATTAAATTTCTATAATTCTCTATGTTTCAATGTTTAGTTTCATGCAGTACATGATTATAATAGTACTAGCAGACTCGCCCAAGCTTTGCTGTGGCTAAAGATTTTGTTATATTACATAGAAGTAAACTATTCAAGAGAAACGGCAAGAGACACCAATCCACCATGCTTTTTTGATGATTACGCGATTAAATTATAGCTTATGTGAAAAGTTGGTACTTTTAACACAGCGCCATCTGTTAGAATTGTGACTATCAAATAATAAACAATTATTTTGCAATAAAATAATATTGCGGGCTAAATTGAGATGTATGCTATCCTATCTTTTAAGTTGGATCAAACTACACACGGTGTGCAAATTTGATTGATATCGGTTTGGTAGTTTAGGAGTCCATAGCGGACAAACAACGTGACACGTAATTTATATATATTAACATATGATTTTACAAGTGCATGTTGAAGGTATTAGAAAAATCTGGTATGCCAAGTAAAAGTTTTTGCGTTTACAAAATCTCAAAGAACTGGTTAATGACAGCGACTTTGTGTAGTAATTTAACATGTCTAGCCGCGCAGTACATAAGGTTCTAGTCCAAGGGAATTTAGTAAGTCTGTCACGCCTCCCCAACTCAATTAACAACTATTTACTGGATCTCAGCGACTGGATCGTTGGGCGAATCTTAAACTGAAGATGCGATTAGAGACCAAACAAGTACTTCGGTCACTATTGGTCTTTGTACTCAGTTGGCTACTTTGGGCAAAAATCTACTGAAGTCTTATTTACTTAGAAATTAGTACTAGTTTACGAATCAGAAGTCACGTTTGTTAGGTTCTGTATAATTTGATTTGCCGCGCAGCTAGACTGGTCGAAACTTGACATTTGACAGAAAAAAACTGAATTGAAATTTAAATTTGAGTAATTACACAAATTTTAAAATTGGTTAATTACGTGGAAGAAAAATACAAAATTAACATAAACATTGCTTTTTCCTCATTCAGAAGATAAAATTAGAATTGTATAACGTTTATTAGAAGATTTTAACAAGCGATATTTGTACAGCGCTTGATGTGCTTGGAGTTTTGAAAAACTACTTTTTTCTTCCTGTGCGTCTATATTTGTCTATAAAGAAGATAATTTTAGTTTTACCCAAGAATAGCATAATAATCGTTATTTGGACACACTTTTCGTAAATACATTTATCTTATAACAGAATTATTTATAACGGCGCGGCGATAACGCCGTACTGAAAGGTCTTTAATAAAATATTAACGGCAGTTAAACTTGACTTTGCGGTTTATCTTTACAAGGCAGCAAGCTTTAATCTTACTCTAAAAAGTTCACGCTTTTGCGCAGAGTGCGTCACGAAATAAACTACTCTAGTAACTGGGAAGCTTTTAAAAGAAATAGCGAATATAAATTTTCAACTTTATAATCCAGTGTCGGTATAATTCTTTAATAGGTCTTGGTATGTTTCACCGTAAGATCAAGTTTTTAATAAACACGAATAGAAAACGCATTGGATTCTGGCAATGCCGGGATTTGAACGCACTATCACGAGGTTGCGCTAAATTATTAGCGCAAGCCAGCAAGAACGTATTCGTATATATCGATACTGTACATGTATAAATTAATAAGAATACTTAGTAATTATAAACACAAATGTTATTATACCAATACTATTGTAACCCCTATTTAAAATTAATATTATTGTGGCACATTGCGTGTCTCTTTTATTAAATATATATACACGAGACAATTACATTTGGAAAACTAAAACAACTGCCTAACTCATTAGAACATGAAATGGTCAAAGCAATAATTTCGTTTGTACAACTTTTGTCGTCTGGTCGGAAACTCTGTGCTCTGCGGTTTTTATAGGACAAACTAGTTTTTGATAACTAATTTAGTAATTATTTGTACTCGAAGAGGAAATAATAGTAAAGTAAATTACACATATATACTATTTTACATGATAGTCGAAAGCGTTATTATTAGCATTTGTATATAAGCGTGGAAACATAATTGCTGGACGTTTCAGTTAGTAATTTCTTTAAGTCGTGTTTTTGAAATAGGATTTACCTGGAAAATAATTTCGTTTAAATAAAGGTTCTTTTTCGTTTAGTTTTTCACAAATATAAGCGTATTTCCTCCAATTTTGGGGTACTATTGGGCTGTGGGATTCAAGTGCACAGGCGTTAATTAAACATTTAAGTTGGCGCCTGATAGATACTACTGTTGACCAATTTGTTGTAATATTTTTTTTTATCAATTTTTTATAATTATTATTATTACTTTGTAGGTTAAGAATATTGTAAATACTGTATATTTGTGTGTTGAAAATAAATAATTTCGTTTAAGTTAATAAGTTTTTAATTAACTATAGTTAAGAGAACACTAACCTCTTAGTTTAATATCGAAGGAATTATTTATATTTCAATTAAATGATTATAAATACTTCTAACATGGATACCGATTGACTACCCTCGTTAAATAATTTACAAAGTTTATTCGAAATTAGTCCATATTCCCCTGTTTACAGTAACAATATTATCTGTTTTCGGAATCATCCATCGTAATTTCCACTTCAAAGTCACTTGCAATTTGTTGTCAAATTTTCAACTCAATTCTCCTTAATAAATCTTATTCAAATTGCTTTAACTCACAAAATCAAAGTTGAGATCCATAGACACTATAAGAGCTTTTTGTTTAGAAATTCTTTTGTGTTTGAAGAGGGAATAATCAAGATTAAATTTATACATTCATGTAATAATTAAGTGTACCACAAAGTAAATTACAACCATAGATAACGTAAAAAAATCTGTGTCGTGAGTAAGTTTCAATTTGGTTGTGATTGGCTAGA
Source organism: Pieris melete (assembly GCA_963693345.1). Taxonomy (NCBI): domain Eukaryota; kingdom Metazoa; phylum Arthropoda; class Insecta; order Lepidoptera; family Pieridae; genus Pieris; species Pieris melete. The sequence goes on from CAVNZK010000030.1 coordinate 2,928,514, forward strand.
CAAAGGCAATCAAAAATTGGGCTATGCCTATCAGCCAATAACATCTAGCCAATCAACAAGATTCATTAATTTTTCAGCAAAATTTTTTTTTAACTTCTAATCTTATATTTTAATCCTTGTTCAAGTTTCAAAACGGAAAAGGGAGATAAGGACCAATCAATATTTATGACAACATCACAAATCCTCACATCAACATCAACTATGCAAATAAATCAGTTTTGTAACGCGCAGCCCTGACAAACAACGACCACTGTTTAAGCCTTGACTTGTTCAGGCTATCGCGGAATATGCTTAAAAGGAGTATTAAGAATATCCATACCGCTAACCTGCATCATGAGCACACCCCATATACACACCCTCACGTACATACTCTTACTTTCACACCATCACACATCACAGCCGAATTATTATTACTATTTTATATTCGTGAATGTTTGAACCTTTTTGTATTTATTATGTACTAGCCGTTTCGCGCCCGCTTTGCTGGACGAATTAAAATAAATTTTATGTTTCATTATTTTATTTTTTTTCATATTTTTATTATTCTTCTTTTTAACTTCCCGCTAAGAAAATTGAAATATTTCGAAAATCGAGTTTTTAACAGATGTTGACGTTTAGAGGTTCTAGGAAGCCTCCCCGAATGTTTCCGCGGTGAAGTCCGTATGGATAAATTTTCATAAAAGTAAAACAGCAATAAAAAAATGAAGGAACGTTGGAATTTAATAAATAAATAGCCATAAACCATCTAGGAAAAATTTCGCATCGAATGGTGGTAGTTTAGGCGTGATTGAGCCTCAAACGAAGACCATTTTCATTATATATATATAAAGATTTCATCTTTGGCTATAGGATTGAAATAATAGTTTGTAAAATCCAAAAGTGCACGTCTCATAGCGGTCATTCACATTTAAAAAAAATCAAAAACTCAAGTTTTTTAAAACAAAATAACAAAAAATTATTATCTTTAAGTCTCACGCTACGAACAATATTTAAACATACATATTTAGTGGCGCCATAATTCTAAGGTGAGGAACAGTCGTATTTTAGTTTTTTACAAATTATAATTAAACGACAGTACTTAGAACGCTAATATTAGGAATTTATTATTATAATACTGGAATCAGCCCAGGGTATAATAAGAAAAAAGTATTCTGGTACGATACATTTTTCGCCCAATTTCTCTGCCACATACATGGATCCATAAACACAGACTGACGGACGTCCAAGAATGATTGATTTTAATGTTATTATTTACTATGTTAAACAAAATAATTGTTCATAAAAAATACCATATGTGCTTGATAGATTATTTAACTCGATTTTAGTGCACTCATATTATCCTGTAAGTGTTATATTAGTAAGAAAAAAGTCATTCAAGTTTCGAAAGACTGGGTTTTTTAACATGTCGAGAGTAGAGCACTGCGAGGCGTGCAATAAATATAAATTTCATTGCAATGTAGGTTTATTAGCCTCCCTCGAAATAGTACACAATTTAAATTACAATGTACAATAGAAACAACTGCATCGAAGAACAATACTCTGAACCTTAGGGAGATGGTATATATTTAGTTAAATTTAAACAGTTAATTTGTATACCGTTCTTGCATTGAGATACAATTGGATATTAGCTCCTAGATGTACAACCGTACATTGGGAATTTCTCAATAAAGATTTAAATAACCTCACTTTAGATCCAATCAGAGGGCTCGCGGGTGCGTTGCCGGTATTTTATGAATTGGTACGCTCTTTTCTTGAAGGACCCTAAGTCGAATTGGTTCGCAAATACTTCAGTGGGCAGCTGGTTCCACATAGTGGTGGTGCGCGGCAAAAACTGCTTTAAAAACGCTCAGTTGTGGAACGACGGACGTCGAGGTGATACGGGTAGAATTTCGTATTCTAAGTCGATGTATACAATTTAAGAATATTCGAAATAAAGTTCATCTCACATCTCATCCTTATTAAGCAAGTCGTGTAGAATCTCCGCCACAAAGTTGTGGAATTCGCTCCCCGACTTTATACGATTGGCTACTCTAAGCTTCAGTCTTCTACATAAACACTTCTTAACCATATCTTGCATGTATTTTCTTATTTATTTGAATTAGCTTTTAGATTTTAGTTTATTTAAGTTTGGGAATTGTTTAATTTTTCAGTGTTTAGTGTACATTTTATTTTTGTCAGTTTGGTTATGCAATAATTTATTATACTTGTTTTTATTTGTAATATAACGAAGGCGATGTTGACGCTTACATCACGTTATATATTACAAATTACTCCACGAACCATATGAAACACTACCGGTACATAATCCTTATAACATAACTAATATTTCATTCGGTATAACTACATAAAGAATGTAATAAAATCGAATTTCCGTTCAAAAGTTTAATAAATTGTCAATATTACCACTGCAAATGCCGGTTTACCCCAAGAAATCAATGAATATCGTTCAATAGGATTGGTATACGACATTCTATAGAATCTCAAATATCTGCGGGAATCTTTTCGGTACCGCGATATTAGTTACCGATATCGCTTTTATTACATACTGCATCTCCGCGAATCGACTGTGGTCAATAATAAAAAGCTTGCATTGAATGGCTTCGTATTAAAAGTAAAAGCTTTGTTAACAAACGATGTGTTAGTCTGGTCTAAAAATGGTTTTATTTTGGGCGTCAGTGTAACTAACAAAACCTTTATAGTTACGGTTTGTGTGATAAATTATTTTTGTTTTTCCATTTTGTTTCTAGCAGCAGTGCTGGCTTAGTGGCTTCAAATCAAATCAAATCAAAATACGTTTATTCAATTAAGATGCTTCTTAGAGCATGCTTATGAATGTCAACAACGTTTACAAAATTCACGAAAGAGCAAGACTACGCCATTCGTTCGCAAAACTACCAGGAGGCCTTGTTCTGAGAAGAACGGGCAAGAAACTCAGCAAGTTTTGCCCTCCCTTTACATTACAATTATTCAAAGGAAAATTTCATAAACCACAACGTCATTAAAGTTACATAAGTAAAAAAAATAAAAATCTGTTCTGTGATTTACCACATTCACCATTACACATTACACACATATTCATAACTTCACTCTCATCCTTCGGTTTCAATTCCTGGCTCTGCACCCATCAACTTTTTGTCTATGAACACATCTAACACTCGCTTATACGGTGACGGCATGTCTCAAATAAAACCATCGACAACATGTCAGACAAAAGGCTGGTCACCTACGTATGAAATAAAATTTACAAAGAAACAATACAATCCGAGGCTAAGATCCATATAGGGTTGTAGAGCCAATGGATTACTATTATTATGTACCTTTATAGGCCCGACTCTTTATTCTCACTTTTGTTTGAATAGCCAATATTTTGTATGTCTTAGAGGCCGTTCAAGTATTACATAAGATATGGGTGAGGGGAGGGGGTCTTTGATTTTCTTATTAATTATTTACTTTTTTACACATATTACCCAAACATTGTCTACGCTTGAAAACGAAATGCATTTTCAAGGATTTCTTCAAAAAATTAATACGTGTATGTACTGTTATTTTTGAGCTTTGCTTATTTTTGCTGACAAGATGAAGGGGGGGGGGGGTATAAATTGTAGCAAATCTGCTTACGTAATATTTGGCAGCGGTATATGCACAATTAATTTGGTAGATGATGATGGAGCTTTCAGGCCAGTAAATTTTTGGGTCCACATACCAGTTTCTGCACTTAATTATCCTTGACTGTACATATAGAAAAGGCATTGGTTTCGCCGAGATATAAACGTAACTTAGGGTTGAGAATTGCACACAATGTACAACCGTCTATTTGCCAACATCATCCGATAAACAAACTCATAGATGTCCGTTTCTATCCCAAATCATATTCAATCATATGCAATTGCAATAATAAACTCACAATTCATATTGTACTCTGTTTTATTATTTACAAATAAATTATTGGATATCACCCAATGTGATAAAGGGAACGATAAGTACTACATCCATAAAATATTTTAAGTACAAATCGTAATTATAAAGTAGTAAAGTCTGTCATCAAAAGCCCAATTTGTGTTCGTTTAAATTGAGGGGAGTACAATTTGCGTTTATTAGCTATCAAGGGTCAAATTACTTCGTGTTGATTTTGACATTTTGCCTCCCAATTACGAACATCATAAACTCTTTGACCCAATGATAGAGTCCCAGAGTTATTTACATATTCAAATGTGCATATTCTAAAAAGAAACAAAACAATTGGTCCTGTCAAAAATATAAGAAATAGCATTTCAGGCCGACATCGAAGAGGGTTTCAATTTTTTTTATAGAACAGGGGGCAAACAGGCAGGAGGCTCACCTGATGTTGAGCAGACACCACCGCCCATGGACACTCTCAATGCCAGAGGGCTCGCGAGTGCGTTGCCGGCCTTTTAAGAATTGGTACGCTCTTTTCTTGAAGGAGCCTAAGTCGAATTGGTTCGAAAATACTTTAGTGGGCAGCTTTCCACATAGTGGTGGTGCGCGGCAAAAACAATTCCTCAGAATCCATGAAGTATTGTACTAAATCCTCGATAATTTGAAAAAAAGGTTTTATGGAGGCATTAATATTTATCGTTATTGCGTCCTTAAAGGCAAAACACGTTAAGTTACTATCTATATAAATAAAAATACTATAATTGCCTTCAAAAACGATATTTATAATAGGTATAAATATAAGACTAAAATATATAATAATTAAAAGTCTAATTTGTATATAGATTAATAAATAAGTTTAAATTGAGTTCTAGCAATGACATTACAGTGGCCGAGATTTTTTTTTTGGATGGAATGGAAACGGTAAGACAAATATATTTGATATCAAATATATAACAGAAATAATAAATTCTTGCTATCGGCTCAGTACTTAAGATTACTTTAATAAAAACTCTACCTCTTTATTATTGCTTTTAAATATATTTAAAGTATGGTATTAATGGTAATCTGTTGTATCTAGCGTTATCACGTTGCGAGGCGATGGGTCGATAGCAAGTGTCCTGCGCGCCGATACACAGATCCACTTCTAACATTCACTCACTGTCTTTATAACTTAACTAGTCTAACTCTTGCGGTTCTTTATCGAATTGAATAGCAAGCTTTTATCTTTAACCCAACCCATCTAGATTAAAATTATCAAAACCCATAGTGGGCTTTACGCAAGAGGGCGAACAAATACTGTAGAATATTGATACTAAACGATTAACTATAAGTTTATCTATGAAAAACTTTTTTATAATCTGTTGTAGATAAAATTAACGTTTTTGTCAAATTTTGTTTTAGAAAATCTATTTTATTTAATCGAATATATTTTTTTATATCGAATTAAAGATTTAAGTTGATGCCTGGTAGAAGTGACTCCAGAGCTGGTTATTCTTTACAGCTGATAAAAACTTCGACGACGTTTGAGGTGTCCCTTAAGGTCATTAATAACTGTACATATCTGAGTATAGTATAGTAATAAATGACCTATATTGCTTCTGCAACTGTCGTCGAATTAAAAATTTGCACCGACTTCCGGCACCATCACTTTTGTACGGCACTAGGTTTTTCGACATTTATTTTTAATCATCTATACACTTATAACAAAGCCGTACATTAATAATTAGTCGAAATTCCCCTATTGTACCTGAGAAAGTCCATTCACTCACGTACTCACATGTACCGCTCAGAAATGACGGCATAGTGCTCAGAGCTATTTTCAGATATAGTAACAGCCTTCTAAGCGTAATTCAGGTTGGGTCATTTCACAGGTATTTTTTGTTCATGGGCTTGTGGTCTAGTAGATATTATTTTTCACATAAAATTTCTTGCAATTTATTGATGAAACTCGCAATAAAGGTCATGAGCTAACAATAATTTTGACTATTAATAACAAATCAAATTTTACCTACAATTTTAAATAAATCTTTCAGAAAGCGAAAATATACTGAATATAAACAAAACAAATTACATCTTACAGATTATTAAATATCTTCCTTGGATAAATCAGGAGAAAAATTAATAACAGTGTAGTTGAAGAAATTGCGAACGATTCGCTCAATATGAAATCTGAATATTAATTTCTTAGTTATTGAAGACTTCATTTTGTTCTGTTATTAATATACTTTGAATAAAAATCATATGCCCGAATGGACAGACTAATAAAACAACTTCAATAGAAAATTGACAGGTTTATCTTCAAGATTTGGTTTTTCACTGGTCAACTATTTGGTATTCCGCCAGTTGCTCTCCTTTTTATTTAATTATGTCAATTGTACTATATTAATGTATATGCAACGAAGTGATAATAAATAAAATAAAATAAATATTCCAGACTTTCTAGGTCCTAGTCCTTATTATCATCAATGGCGCTAAAAACTCTTTTTTTTGGCCTCAGCCTTCGTCCTTTTTTAATGATGTTTCCTTCGCTGTACGATTAAGGATAAAAAAGGGTGCGTGTACTTATGTACGCGCGTAAGAAGTTATACTTCTTTGGCATTATTAAAAATAGTTTTTGATTGCATGCAAATAATTAATTACAATTAAATAATCAAAGACTGGAAAAGGATTCATTATAGTCCCTAAAGTTCAGTTTACATTTGAAAATTAAATAAATAAATATTTATTACTATTAAGTGTAACATAAATTCTATTATTAATTAATTTTGTGTCACGGTGCGCGCGCATCGTAAAATTTCACTCTCATCAATTTTTCATAAAGCGCGAAAGAAGAGAGAACTTCAAAAATTCAATTGCGTACAAAGGAACATCGTTTAATTTATAAAGTGCACATCCCAAAAACGTATGGCCTTAAGGTTGAGAATCAGTTAAACAAAAATAAGTGCAAAATTTAATCCCAAACTGTCTGGCCGTTCGGACATGAATTAATAAAGCATTTTTCGCTATATCGTAATGAAACATATTTGCCAAATTTAATTTATTTGTGGCATAATGAAATGATTTGCGTCGGTGGTTGATTCCACTTTTCACAGTAATTTTGTTGATAATTTGGGGCTCTTGTGATAAATTAATGAATTTAATCGTGATTACCACAAAATTACCAGGATAAAGAGTCAGGAATGTATATCATCATACCAATGTACACCAGTATTACCAATTTTATTTATTTATGAACGTATACACCGAATATACCGAAAGTAATAGAAAACTTGTTGTGATTATTATTGTAAATATTTCCACAGTGCCGTGATAAGCCTCTCTAAGATCTTGGCCTCAGATCAGAAGCTGGCTGATTGTTTATTTTTGTTTATGGGCAAGTCGTTGGGTGCTTGGCCTTAGACCAGATTTCTCACGATAGTAAAGGATATCGATAAAGGAAACGATACACAGAAAGATAAAGAATACGTTAGTGTGCAGCGGGTGTTTTATATAAACCGGGAGAAAACTGTTAGAAGGCTTACCTTATTTTAATGATTCCTCTGTCCATGGACAATCCCACTTCCAGAGTGCTCGCGAGTTTTTCGGCCTTATGAGAGTTTTTACGATCTGTTTTTGTATGTCAAAGTTGACAATTACAGAATTACAAGATGTAATATAAAAAAAGTAATGTGAATCTAAAAACACTTTTTTTTTTTAAAAGCGTTCAACTGTCAAATATAACTGAACAGAAACCTAAAGATAACACTTTATACACTTGCTATAAAGTTCAACGTGAAATGTAATGATAAAATTGTAATTTCAAAATTAATTATGATCGAACCCGTCACATTCCAGTAGTGTATTTTTTTCTTTTACAATAATATGAAACCATTTAGTTTTTATTACTAAGATCGCTATTTGCTCCAGTTATTATAAAACGTAGAATTGGCACATCCCTACACCCCGAGGGGGAGAGGGAGTTTACAAGACAAGCGTTGTAAGCGTTACAATCTACTTACCATCGATCCGGCAAATTGGATTAAATTCGGCTCATCCGAGCTGAAACTTTATGCGAACTAACGATATCACCCTTATATGGGATCCTAGGGCCCAGACTTCTCAACTTCAAATAGACAAGGACAAAATCAGTAAAGTTTCGATTACAATCAATATTATTTTTGCGACGTCATCGGGTAGTAAATATTATATTTCTTTAAAGCCAATGGTCTATTTAAATTTAACTTCCCGGGATGATTCAAGAACTATTTCTTGTAGTGATTTGAATAACAGCGGTGTCATTTAACATTCGTTTGAACGGTGAAGGAAAACATCGTGAATAAACCGGCTTGCCTTAGACTCAAAAAGTCGACGGAAAAAAAACCAAAAACTTACTTTCTTATTAGATTGACAAAATATGATCATGAAGAAATTTGAGGCTCAGACCTAAAACTAATACGATGACATGTCCGCAAGTATAGATGTTACTTACTTGTATATGTTTGTCTTTATCATTGTTGTTAAAGTTTTTTAAGTATTGATTAAATTAACTTAATTTATGTTCGGTAATACAACGAAAATGACCGTTCTAAACGTAACATGTTTGCTTTATACATAACACTACATACACACATCTATACATATACAATGTATCGTGTGAAACACAATGGAAACAATGTTGCATATATACCGAACACCAATTAACTTATAATTACAATATTATCTTGTTAACATGCAATTACGTACTAAGTTTCTAGACAATGTGCGTAGTGGATACAACCTTCTTGGCACAGTGCTACGTTCGCTACGTAACTCTGCTGTGCCACGTAGCAATTCGCTACGATAAACAAGCCAGAGAGACGTAGCTATAAAAATCGTATAAATTAATAAATTTATTCTTAGTATCACAAGAAATTTTATATATAAGTTTCAATACTACTGGCATGTAGGTCACACATTTTTTCGTAACAAAAAATCGCTGCACACATTATGAGTATTTTTTTAAAATATTGAGACAGATAGTATTTATGTTCCAAGATTATTATTTTTTGTGGTTCAAATTCTTTAAGCTAAATACTTAAAAAAACCTAGTATTAAGAAATTTCTTAACCTTCCTCGTAGTAATAATTAAAATTGTGAAATTGTAATGAAAAGTAAATTAAAACAAATTTAAAAAGTTTGGTCCCTGTGGCAATGTACCTTTAACGCTGGCAGATTATTTTATAATATTAATGCCAATCCCTTATAACTTTTTACTAAGATTATTTAACATCTTAACTTACATGATAAAAAATAAGCGCAAAACTCAAAGACGTTTGCACCAATTCGAGAATAATTCTTATGGAGAGAAATATACAAAAAATAGTTTTATTTAGTTCTTAAGTTTTAATTCCGAAAAAGTCGAACCGTCTCTGTAGCAAAATGTTCCTTATGTTGGCATGAAGCTACTTAAAAAATTAAAATAATATTTTAAAGCAAAACGGAGTTCGTGGAGGCAGCTACTAATATCTAAAATGTGATAATAGCTAAAATAAATTTTAGTCAAAGTTCTAAATTTAGTTTTTATAATAAAGTCAAAGACGATATTTTTAATATGGAAAAATGATTACTCAATAAAAATCCACTTAGAGCAGTAATAATAATTAAATATTCGAAGAGTCTACACAATGATACCTCGTTATTTCCTTCCTAAAATATCTTTAGATATAAAATCAAAGCATCAAGTAATATCTATTTTGCGGTAGCAGTTAGTTGAGCTACTGAAGCGCAATATTCCAAATTGCAAGCATATCGGAGTTACGAGGCACGCTATAAAGATTCGCCATTAATCTGATCAATTTGCTCCCTTTCAAGCCAAATTGCATTTATAAGGGTCAAACGAAGCGCAATACAACCCAACGGAATTAAGGAGTAGTATACATTAGCTATACAGGAATAGGGTTGTCAAATAGCTAATACTATAAAAGGGTAAATTTAATCAGTTTGTCGTATTTTTTAAACTAGTATTTTATCCCAAGGAATGAATCGTGCGAGTTCCTCCATCTCTTAACAAACACAAATCGTATTCAAGTTTACAGGATGTGAACATTGTTATTATTCCATATAAAATATAGTGGTAAAAGAGCTACGTTGTCACTTTTACATTTAAAATTAAGTTTTATTTTTAAACCACATATTTTTATTTTTTAACCATTGTGACATAACGTATGACATAGAAAAAAATTAAAACAATGCCAGAAACAAGCAACCAACCAAATTCGATTTTGTTACCTTTGGAGCCGAGACTCTTGGGCCGTGGGGTTCAAGTGCACGGTGCTAATTAAAGATTTAAGTAGGCGCCTGGTAGATAGTACCGGTCACCCCAGATTGCGTATACTTATTCCAAAGAGAGGAAAGCACCAGTTTCCTCGCTCAAGAAATAAGTATTGCAATACACCGAGGAAATGCTGCCAGCGTTAAAGGTACACTGCCACAGAGACCAAACTTTTTAAATTTGTTTTAATTGTCTTTTTATTATTTTTAATCATTTAATAAAACAATTGTTAACCGGATTGAAGTTATGTAATTACAATTATTTTACGAGACAATACTATTTTTAATCATTTTAATATTACTACGTAAGTTTTAAGCTTGATTGATTTGGTTGTCTATTGTTTTCGCGATGATATATATGCGTGTTTCTATATTGTCCCCTGATCTTGATTGCTTTATTATTATGATATTTTGTTTCATACAATTTCCTTTTTCACTTGGTGATTAAAAAGTGTCGGAGAGTTTCTTGCCAGTTTTCTCTCTACGCACTTGACTTCTGAACAGGTAGTCAATGTAAATTTAGATTTTCCTTTAAAATTTGTTCATAAGTTTACATAGGATTTATGGGTAAAAATAAACACATGAAACAATAAAATATAGTTTTTTCGAAAGAGATATCGTCTATTCCTTGCTTTTAACACTAGTTTAGCCAGCATTTTATCCATGCATGCTGCTGACCATGTCTATTAATGTCTGTTGTGTTAATTTCGATTTATTTAAGTGGCAACCCTATACACGTTAACGCAATTCGGTCGGTTTATAGTGATGTCGGCCGTAAATCCGCGCCGAGGAGACTCGTTTGTTGGGTTTTATCTTTTTCTAGATAGTTTTAATTAAGACATCTGTTACCGGATAGCAACACCGATTCCATAGTATATCGGTAGATTGGTAGAGATTAAGTTTTTTCGGAGGCCATAAATAGCAATTCTAGGTAGTTAATTCTTATTTGGGATCAAGTAAATTAGTTTTCTTAGATTTGCGTTCAAACTAAAATATAAATGTTAGTTTGCAAAGCTAAAGTAGTAACGTTTGTTTCATTATTATAAAAAGCAGCGTTTGTATTATGATTTCATGCCTATTTTGGGTAGATAAAGTATGCATCTGTATATATGATTAATACTAAAAAATATTTGGCGATAGGCGCGATAGTTGGGGAGTAAAGGACTGGCGAAGATTATTTTTTTATAATATACAACGGGGTAAACACGGAGGAGGCTCATCTGATTGCGAGAAAGCACCCAATTGCGCTGCCGGCCTTTTATGAATTGACACGCTCTTTTCTTGGAGAACCCGAAGAATTGTATGTTGGCCTATCTCGAGTCGGAACTCCAAAACATGTAATTATTTTGCTGCCACAAAATAAAACTACGTCAAATGTACAGTGTTAAGCCTATGATCGACGGGCGAGCAAGACCGTGGTTTTAAATACCGACGAACCTGGCTCGCAGATCGTTGGTGCTGATGGATTAGCAAGCAAAACAGTCGCAAACATGTCTTGTTCCGAGTCTGTAGGTAGCCTTGTGTTATCTTGCCATAGGATATTACGCAGTTATGAAAAAAAATGAAAACGCCCTAAAGTTTGGGTTAAAAGTTGGATTGAAAAAGGGCAAGCTTTGTCACATACCCATTTAATTCAAGAAATGGCAGCAGAGCCATTTGATTACCAAAATTTTGAGAAAGTCTGAGGAATCGTACAACGAGTTGTTATCTTTAGTGACACCTTTAATTTTAACTGCTACAGAATTTTTTAATATCGGTTATATCCGAGTTTGGTTCATATTTTTTTGCAATATCCACGAGTTTATTATATGCTGCAAGCCTATTTGCTTTGTTTTTATACTCGCTTGATTTAGTTTGCCATAAACAGGGACAGTCTCAAAAGGCATTTAAAATAATTGTGGCTGCAAGTACGTAGATCCATTATTGTGACACGGACTGAGCACGCACAGCTCTTCTGGCGCACATCCGTCCTATAGCGCTGTCGCTGAAAAGTGTCGGCTCGGCTCGACGGCCGCGATCGACACGCGGTCTTGCATGGCGAGCCTAGTAAAAAATATAGCACGACAACGAGCCGCGAGCCAGGCTCGGCAGTATTTAAAACCGTGGTTTTGCAATGATACACCGGCGAGCTTTACCGACGAGCCATAAAACCGCGGTCTTACTCGTCCGTCGATCAGGCCCTTTATAGAAGAAAGTGTTGCATTTAAATTTTTGTTTTTATTTTTAACAATTTAAAGCTGAACAAGCTTAAAATTCCTGAACTGATTAAACGAATTCTTTCATTACCTACTTGAAATCAAGAATTTTTAAATACCTGTCTGAAGAGTGTTGTTTAATTTACTAATGTCGGACATTCTACGTAAATTGTGTTACGAATTTAAAAATGTATTAGATATGTTTTTTTGTAAACTAAAATCTGAATATTGACTAGATTATAAATGTTTGTACCGAAAGGAAGGAAGTAATTAAAAACTAAGAAAGCTAAGTAAAATAAAACTTTTATGATAACAAAAATATATCTATAGTCCGACATAGTAGATTTTCCACTACCACATGATCGGTATTGTCATTTGTTTATAAATATAAATATACATTGTTAGTTGTTAATATCTTAATATATATAAATTACCCGTCACGTTGTTTGTCCGCTATTGACTCCTAAATTAATAAACCGATTTCAATCAAATTTGCACTCCGCGTGCAGTTTGATCTAACTTAAAAGATAGGATAGCTTACATATTATATATATATATATATATATATATATATATATAATTCTACTGTACGTGTCTATGCCACTGAACTCCTCTTAAGCGGCTGGACCGATTTAAATGATTTTATTTGCATGCGTTGGGGTTGAGCCCTGGATGCTCTACTTTCATACTTTCACCGGTTCTTTCATACTTTGGTTAATATCCTACTTGCTTGAAATATCATGCAGGACAACGTCTGTCAGGTCCGCTAGTAATGTAATATAATATGAGTGAGTAAAAGTATATCTCCCTTAAATTTGCAACTACATAGTACATAACCCATTTACCATACTTAGTTACGAGTTCTCTATAGAGTTTATCTAAGCTATTTATTAATAAATTATATAATTTTATAGATCGAATAACAACTGAAAAGTGTTTGTCTCCTTCTAAGCAGTGATAGAAATCGAACTTGAATTTACTTTTAACGTTATATTATATCGTAAATAATATTTTTATGAGCTGATACAGATATTATTTTAAATTATTTAAAATATACCGGAATTTTTTTTTATAGAACAGCGTGAAAACGGGCAGCCGGCTCACCTGATGTTAAGTGATACCGTCGCCCACGGACAATCAATGCCAAAGGGCTCGCGAGTGCGTTGTCGGCCTTTTAAGAATTTATACGCTCTTAAGATAAGAATCTTGAAGGATATTCGTTGTTAGAATATTTCTTTAGATAAAATTCGACATCTCAAGAAGCGGTGATTGTGAAACTAAAGTAAGTACACATAAAATGCCACATTGACGTCAAAGTACTAGGAGACAATAAACTCGAAGAGAAATAGTTGAAAGCTAGAAGCAAATAAAGTTGCAATGCGACATTCCTGCACTCCAACTTGCAACTTAGATCCTTACTTTTGTTTTACGATCTATACGCTTGTAACGAGAGCAATTTTTGTCTAACCTTACAAAAAGTTTTGCTACTAGATTCTTTCTTGTTCATTGAGGTATAAATACTACGATTATTTAATACAATACCTAGGACACGTCATCACACGAGTACTTTTATTTACGATATATAGCTTGTAACGAGAGCAATTTTTGTCTAACCTTACAAAAAGTTTTGCTACTAGATTCTTTCTTGTTCATTGAGGTATAAATACTACGATTATTTAATACAATACCTAGGACACGTCATCACACGAGTACTTTTATTTACGATATATAGCTTGTAACGAGAGCAATTTTTGTCTAACCTTATAAAAAAGTTTTGCTACGAGATTCTTTCTTCTTCATTGAGGTATAAATACTACTATTATTTAATACAAAACCTAGGACACGTCATCACACGAGTACATGATGAAATGAACGTAGTTTCTATAATAATTTTTGTCTAGCTAAGCAAAGCTAATCAAGAAATAGCTAATCTGAAATGTAGCCGTGTTTTATTGTTGAAAATATGTTGTTAGTACATTTTTATACCATTTCAATCTCTTTAGCGAGACTAAATGAAGTCGCTGGTATATATTAATTTTCATCAAAATAATAATAATTTGTGAAAATAAACAGAGCGTTTCAGTCCCATTTCGAAATGCAAACACGAAACGTTTAATATCACTCTATAATTGCTTTCAGGGCCTGTGGGAGTTCACGCGACATGTTTTACGATAAGACGAAATACACAATGATTCCAAATTTACTTTTAACTTGACTTTTCTGATCTTAAACTTAATTAATGAAAAGAAAAAAATACCAACAAACAAATCTTTAAATACCATTAGCTTTTTCCTGTAATATGATTTTAATTAAACAAAACCTAAATGTACAGAAAACTACTACAATTGAATCTATATAACTCGAGCCTCGTTAAGTCGAAAAAATTGCCATTCCCTTCCGCTAAATACGCGGTATCTCGATATATTTAGACTTTTTTACTCCAACAAAATCTTATTTCCCTACGAAGTATTGATAACACGTATTTGTGCTCAATAACTCGAATTTCAAAAAGGGGACTCCGTAAGTCGTAGTTCTTCCTTTTTTAGTGCCTCTCCAATACTGGAGATTTGCCGTCAGTCTCTTGAAGCGTGTCTTCTCCTGTGCCAGATGCAGCAACTCTTCCGCAGTTGCAATACCTGTCCACTCCCTAACGTTGCGAACCCATGATTTCTTCCTTCTACTAACACGCCGTTTACCCTGGATTTTACCCATAATACGTATTTATACTCGATAACTCGAATTATGTAAAAAAGTTCCCCAACCCGTTGGTCTGAAGAAATTAAGACAATTATGGGTCTTAGCATCCCTAATGTACTGAGACGAGCTGAGGATAGAGATTTATGGAGGCAAGTCGACGTATCGGTTAGGCTTTTCAAGACAGGCACAACCTCAAGTCATTTGGATTAGAAGGTTTGGATAAATTTATTAAAAACTAGCGGAACCGACAGACGTTGTCCTGCATCATATTTTAAGCGATTAGTATATTAAACAATTAACAAAGTATGATAGTACCGACTGCAGCGCCATCTGCTGGACTAATTTGTGAATCTAAACCATCCAGGGCGTCACCCAAACGCACACAAAAAAAACATTGTAATCGGTCCAGCCTTTTAAGAGGAGTTCAGTGACATACACACGTTCAGCAGAATGATATATACTCGTATATACAGATATTATATACCTCCACTTTAGCTTGCTTGTCTCCCTTTCTAAAGGTTTTTTGATTTAGTGTGCTGATCTAGTTATAATTATTACCTTTTTTGAATAAATTTATTGATGATTATTTTATATGTATTTCATTAATATAACATACATCGTCTTTGACGATATTTGCAGCACGCATTATGTTAATGTTGTATCAAACGCCATAAGGTTACATTAAAAAAGTTTGAATTGTATGGTGGTTAAGTATTCTTAAATATTCTAATTTTCTTATTTTTTTTCTTTCATAAAAATCTTCTGACAATAAAAAATACAACAAAAAAGAATTAGCGAAATCAGTCCAGCCGTTCACGCGTGATCCCGTCACCAAGGGAAATAATGATTCATTTTTATATAATATGAGCTCTAACTTATATGCTGATACTCAAAAATTTACACAATATTGAATAATACAGAGATATGCATATTAATCTTAGAAAAGTTCACTCCTGTTAAGACTCTCTTTAATCAACCTACCTGAATTTTTATTAAGTGTAAAGTCCATAATGAAATGTAAAAAGCTGAATATATTCATAGCCCAGGCCCTCATCAATTCGCCTCATTATAGCGGCCAATGCGGAACTGAATTAATTATTATACGCGTTTGTTCCCGTCTGTTACAAGTTTGTAATGAGATTCTGCTTTGTGGATTTTTCACAAACACATCGATATTGAGACCACATATTAACGTGATATAAATTGTGGTTCATAACTCATAACTTTTGAATCACATGGTGGCACATAAACTCATAGGTAAAAAAAAGTAATCGATGGCGCACCCATTATAACCGTTAATTCGGATTTAGCGAGTTCTAAGGCCTTCCTTGATCGTGTCCAATTATTTCCACACGAACTTGAGATTTTTATGAATATCCCCGTGTCTTGGATAAAACACGCACATATGACTGATTTTGATGCTACTTTTAATGGGCCAGTGAATAGGCTACCTCACTCTTACAACTTGATTACTGACATTGATGAAAATATTGATATATTTTAGAACATTTTGCAACTTAGCGTATCCTTGTTTATCATACTCTTGATAAGGCTTAAGTTTCCATTTAGTTTTAGTTATTATTACTTTTTTTAGTTATTATTGGTTTTATTTTGTGGTTGCTTAATAAATTTTTGCCCTTGCTAGCATGCTTAAGTTCTAATATAATCGATGTGGATGTGTATGTATGTAAAGTTTGTATTGTCATATTTTCTTGTATAATTTTATGCATACACGTTGTTTTATACATGTGTAAATACATTTAATTAGTACAGAATCAATTAAAAATTTGGTTTAAAGTAAGGCCCTGTAAGCTTCCAGAGTATCATGATGCTTCAATAAAACAAACTAAACTAAAAAAAACTCTTCAGATTTTTGATAAAAAGGTAACGAGCGTCGGGATAGATAGATTTTTAGTTTTAAGATTATAAGAGTATTTTATACCACTGTTACTATTTTCATAATAAATTATTATTTATGCGAAAAGTAAAGTTACTTTAGTAATAATAGAATAATAATTTAAAGATAATTCTACTGACCAGAAAATTAATGCTAATAGATGCTAAAATACCAATAACATGAAACTCCGGACAATGTTCAATTGCATATTATCCGTAATACATGATTTAAATCACAATATTCATAAACGAATTTGCGAATTTTCTGTTATGTGTACCATATTACAAACATCATGTTTTACTCGCTGCATAGTTGTCATGAATGTATGTAAAAGTTAAAGAAACCTTTTTCACATACAGTACTTGGAGTTAAGCTTCAAATAAATCTCAAAAGATATAAACTGAAAGTCCAAGTCGTACTAAAAGAAAGACCTCTCCTGGGTAGGTTTTTATAATAAGCCTTTTTTATATTCAAAAGTGTCGGCGAGTTAATCCGACAACTTCTCAACCGGAGACGGAAAATGTCTTCATTAAAACATTATAGAGGCGTAACGTCGCAGAAGCCAAAACTCCTAAAACTGCTAATAGCCCATTTTCTTTTCTCATCCACGCGAAATGGAAATTATAAGAGATTAAGGAAATAACGACTCTATTATAAGCACAAAGAGTGTAATTTTCGTCGACGAAGACGTAGATTGCATATTGTTTGACTCGGTTCCGGTGGTTTGAATTTTTGAAATATTCCGTTGTGAGAACGGCAGCCATAGTTTAAATAAGTATTTGCTAATTTTTCTTTTAAATAAAATAATTATCTGACTATTTTGTTTTTATAGTCCTTTCTTAGGAATAGTATGAGACATGGGTGCTTCCGATGAAAGGTAATTTATATGAGCCGCAATTGGATATAGTTGTGACGGTAATAAAACATAATAATAATAATAAAAATTAAAAAATGGAAAATGGAACACACATTAAAAATTAAGTCTCGAAACGGCCTCAACGTGTTGGACCTGTGTACCCGTGTAAGCCTTCTAAAGGACCGTGCACTGCCTTTGTTAATGACCCGAGAATTACTAAACAAGATACATAATTATAATATAAATTTTTGTATATTTTTCCATTTAGTAATGTTTTGTACCAAATTTATAACAAGATTTTTGTTAATTTACCCAATACATTTTCTCCTTAATATTTTATATTTTTTAATAATAAAAAGTTTAAAAACAAAAAACAAAATAATCAATCGACTCCACTATTATAGTTTCTATAGTCTACTATGTGTAAGAAGCTGCATATCGAAACAGTTTCGAGCGGACAGTGCAGTTAATTTCAATGCCTTTATAGTCCCTTCTGTATGGTCATTTAAATAAGTGCTACTCGCGTAAACGAAATATGATATTTAGTCAATACATAATAAATCACTTCAAGATTATAAGGACATATACGACGTGACAGATAATGGACCTTAAGTGAAATGCGTAGAGGTTATATAAACTAGATATTCGAGAGTCATTGAGGAACAAAGCGTATCCAAGGCTCACTATCTCACATTGTTATAAAGAAGGGTCATTGATCTCATGAAATCGCTTCTCGTTTATAGACGCCTGGTACATCGTATGAAATTTCATCGGAGTGTTATTGCTTATTTTTCCAAAATAAAATTTTGTTTTTTCCCTTTCACAATAAAATAGTTAAATAAAAATGTGTGCGTGTACTAGGTGTACACACGTAAGAAGTGAAACTTCTTTATGACCTTATTTTTCGAAAAATTATCTACTATATGCAACTTAACGAAATTGGTTAAATAAACTTTAACAAAAGGCTTTTATTATCATAGACAAACAGAAGAATACACAAAATACAATTATTTCATTTTACCTTATTACTACTAAGATTATTACAAAATTTCATTAATGGTAATAGAATTATTACTATCATTGTTATCGTTATTATATATTTTTGTTATTAATGGCTTCGAATCTCTTTGGATCAACCGTGGTAGGGACAAGAAAAAGATGGCGCGTAACCGAAAAACGTGACGATTTGCTACAAAATTTCTCCCATACGTCGATAAAGAACTTTCATTCCAACGCCGATAAAGAAGTTTGACATCAAAAAGCAACATGGCGCGTAACGGAAAAATGTGACGCTTAACGAAAAAATGTTACACTAATTTTTTTTCCAACCCCGATAAAGAAGTTTCACTTCAAAAAAAATTGTTCAACAGTTAAGAAAAAATCTTTAAATTATGCCTTATAATAAAAAAACTTGCTCGTACGAATGAATGTAAAAATGGTGGGGAAACCGCCATGGGCTTAAACTGAAAACCAAATCATTTTACCCATTATTTAATTTGGCCAAAAATTCATTGGTTCACAGCCTGGTACGGGCGCGCGAACTCAGGGTTGAGAATAGCACACCAACCATAAAGGAGCCTTAGTTTGCGCAATGTTTTGTAATCTATATAGGTACAGTAATAAAATGGTTCAAATAAAAACATAACTTCGTATAACAAATGTTTTCTAATTACATTTGTTCATATTGTTCTCTTTCTCAGTACACGTTTCATTTGAACAACACTCAACTTTATCTCAAAGAAATACAGTTTCATTTTAATTGCAGCCTTCTTACTACTTTTATTTCAATTTTAAACTTAATTTTAAAAGCGCTAAAGTGTATTAGATATGAGTTAACGAGGTTAGTGCAATTTGTGCCCTATGCATTTACACTTTAAGATCATTTTGAAATGTTCTAGATATCTGAAGATATTATATTAATGGAATCATGTTATTTAATTATTTTATGTCTCCTAGCGTTATTTTGATTAAGTTAAAAGGAATAGGAATTGCTGTGACCTATAAATTAAAAGAGAAAATAGGTTAACAGTGTATTTAAGCATAATAAAAATGTTTCCCTGTAAATTCATTTAAGAAATTTAAATTTAAAAAAGAAGGTTTTTAAATGTCTTTCAATGTTGCCTAGTGTTTGCTAACGCTACAGTATTGTGCAGTTGACAGCTGACAGTTGTCTTTATGACACTCTGGGTAAGTAATGGTCGAGTTCCAAGGGTCTAGTTTCTCTCTGATATATGTTTTAGCGCGGAAAGCTATACATTTAACGATTTTGTATGAAAGTTATGTGTTCTATTTATTTCATATTCCGGTATCTGACGACAAATTATTTCTTTGAAACGGCAAGTGTTAAATCACTACAGAAAATTCTCTCGGAGGAATTATGAGTGTTATTTTAGATAGAGATAGAGATTGAGCAGTGTTGGCCTAGTTCGTAGGTTTGATCCCTGGCTGTGCACCAATGGACTTTCTTTGCCGACATGTCTTACCACCACGTGTGTCAGGCACTGGAGGAGGCTGATCACCTACTAGCCTATTAGATTAAAAAAAAATAATGAAGCAGATTCCGAAATCAGCTAAACAGGTTGTAGCTGATTTATTATTTTAGATAGAGGGCAGGCGTGACACAAAAAAATACAGTATTTTAATATCGGACACTTAAATATCGTGTTTTAATTTTAAATTAATGATACTCGTTATTTTGAACCTCTACAAAATAAAATACAAGGATCATTAATTTACCCCATAGCCATAAAGATATTAATCGAACAAAATTCATAAAATCTTATTCAGTCTAACTGCCTAACAATGTTTTAGAAATTTGTGATTTTTATAATCGTAACACAAATTTAAAGGTGCTTCAACACCTTCGAAAATATTAAAAAACCATCTTAGGTGAAACAATGCTTTGTAAAATGCCTGCGTAATGTGTTGTCCCTTTACAAATTATACTACATATAATATTGTATACCAAAAACCTCGAGTGTACTCACAACCGACGATCACAGAAAATGAATCGTTTCCTATTATTTATGTTCATCAGAATAACATAATTTAGGCGGGAAGTGGAGTGTCGGGGGACACTATCTGTCTACATGCAATTGCCGAAATATCCCTCTTTTGTGTCGCCGCTATCTCATTTATTTCTTGCAACTAGAGGGGAAGACTAGGGTTGCTACTTATGCTACAAAACTTAAGAAAACTGTTTTTTTAATTACAAAGATTTTTTAGGTTTGGTGTAAAAGTTGGGCAAAGTATTTAAGGCCTACGAAAACATATTTGTTAGTTTTGCACACCACCACTAGCGGCGCTGTAAGCGTCTGCGTATAATATATATATTTAAGTTACATAAAGAAAAATAATAATAAGATATTATCAGTTATGTATATCAGTGATATATTATATTTTTAATTTAGTTTTATTGTTAAGTAAACATACATACGGAAAAAATTTAGATGCATTATTATAGAAAGAAAATTAAACCAACTAACACGTGTAAGGGACACCTGAGTTGATACCCCAATATGATAATGTAGGGTTCATTG
The DNA here is from genome assembly GCA_963693345.1 of Pieris melete. Lineage (NCBI taxonomy): Eukaryota > Metazoa > Arthropoda > Insecta > Lepidoptera > Pieridae > Pieris > Pieris melete. The sequence continues at coordinate 2,949,883 of CAVNZK010000030.1, forward strand.
TATTATTTAAAATGAAAAATAATCATCTTGATATGATTTTTAGTTTACAAGAAATTTATTTGAGGACATACATGCACTTTCACAATTTTGCACACACGGTTGGAAGCTTAAATGTCATACTCAAATAATATACAATTCCATTAATATACATACAAGTTAAAACTAAATGGTATGTATAAACACTGGATAGCTACGCAGCGCTACACAAACGCGTAACGTAGTCTACGAATGTAGCAACCCTACGAGAGCGTTGATTGTCGGGATTAAAGCTCTTTCATTCATTTATTTGAATCGTATTACGAGGGGATAAAGTCTATTTTCTCTCAGCACTATCTTCCCATTTCCAATAATGTGTTCGTGTGTGAGATTGCGGATTTCAGGGTTTTTTGAATGTAAATGGTTTTGAAACGTTTTATCTTTTGTATTGGCTTGGTTACATTGAATGTAGTAGATTTGAAATAAATAGAACCCTTTGTCTCACTTTCAAACGCGCTCTGGAATCTGTCACAAAGATTTGAATGTTGAATAAATTGAAAATAGTCATACAAGAGTTATGGCAATACTTATTGTCCATTGCATGTAGGAATCGTCTATTTATCGTAGAGAAACGTGGAAGTGTTAGTCGATTTAAACTATACGAGTGTACAATTCTAAAATGTAACAAAATCTTATTTTAATTAGGTTTTTTTTTATTCAGAACTGGTTCGTCACATTCGCACCTGATATTGAGATGCGACCTATTATATTATTTATCTTAAGGCTTATGAAAATTTACTTGGACGTTACACTAAGCTAGTCTGTGCTTTACTAAAAATACATGAAAAACAGTCCCTTTTATATCTGCATTTCAAATGATTCTCATATAAGAGTTTTCTCATATATATTACCGATATAAGACTATTTAACGGATTTACATTGTTAACGTTATTTTCCAATCAGATTTTGAAAAATTGCGCATTGCTAACTTAACATTGAAGGAAAAAAATTTAACACAAGATGTTTATAACTATGCGATATTGCTATTTGCATATAAGGAAATAAATATATTTAATCGTTTATTTTTAAAGCATCCCAAATTCTTAATGTTATAACTAAAAGTATAAGGCCATGTTATCTGTACAGTGATGGAGCTGGCTAATAATTAACAGGATTAAACTGTTGTGGATCTGAATAGAGCTCATTAATAATTGTTCATCCGCTTGTTAGTGTAATGTCTGGCAACATTGTTTATCGCCAACGAATACGACCAACCAAATCGTCTAATATAAATCGGCTAAAATTAAGTGCGTCAGCTAAGCAGTAGTAGGTATAGTTTCTCTTAAAACCGACACATTATAAAAAAAAACTATTATTAGTATAGGACTTAAGTTTAAGGTTTAATGAAATACTTAATCTGATTTTGTCATATATTGTTGCAAATAAATAAACCATAGCATCGTTATTACTTAAATAATATTTTACAACCCGGTTGCAAAATAAAACTATCTATGTTTAACGCTAGTATTTCTCATACATTTCAACTGAAATAATATGAGAGTTTTAAAACAAAAATATAATATTTTGGTCCGGAATCATCGGGTGTTGCAATGTGGCGTGGTACGCAATATGCTGCACATAAGTTAAGACTAGGGAATACAAAAAAGTTGGCATATTTTGGGGTTTCTTCGTCTATATTGTTCAGCGGGTCTGAAGAAATGTTTATCACTTTAAAATCTCGTCCATTTAGTTCTTATGGACACGTCTGTTATACTCGTATATAAAATTTATCAAGCCATTTGCTTTCAAAAATATACTTTATTTCTTGCCTACCGGTATCCCGTTAGTAATTAAAGGTTTAATACCTGTTCGTAGAACCATTCTAGGTTCTAACACTGCTATTCTTAGAAAGTGTAATGCTAATAAATTTTCCCCTGAAATTGACTTCACCTCTTTCCAAAACTTAGCAATAAGTTTTCATTTATATCTCTCGCTTTTTAAATCACATGTTTATAGTTTTTTTTATGAATTCTGTTAGTTATCTATATATATAAAAGAAAGTCGTGTTTGCTACAACACTTATAACCCGAGATCGGCTGGACCGATGTTAGTTATGTCTTTTTTGATGGATGTTTCTCCACTCCGAATAGCAGAATAAGTAATAAAATATCGGATAAGTTATCGAATAACAATAAATTAATTAATTAATTTTACGAATGCACACGGCATGTGGTGACATTTGTTGACAAAACTACGCATCATTTTACGTCGAATTCGTGTCACTTCAAGAAATTCCGAACTTGAGGTAAATGAGGTGATGCATAACCAGGCTTTGATCTTGATCGAAAACATGTGTTACCTCATCAAAAAATGTTGTAAAGCAGAAAGTGCTTTAACATGCAGTATCGCAATATTGGCGATAGAGAGAAGAGGCCTAATGTGTAAAACTGCCATTCTTCTTTTGCAATGGCAAGCAATAAAACATTTCTCTATTTGCAAAAAAAATTGTCACTTTAATGGAATCCTAAAATAAGTTTAACTAAAGTAACAACGATATTTTTATTAAGGCGGAACGAAGTTAGCCGGGTCAGCTAGTTAGGTATAAAGCATGATGTGTTGCCTGTCAATAGATATTCAATTAGTTTTTATTTTATGTATGTTTCTTATTTCTCTAATTGGTAATTCATGCCAACTTTTAAGCGAGTCACTTTGCTATTCCCAGTTCAACATAGTAATACATTATAATATTAGGTTATAGGTATTTTTAAATCAAATTCAAATTAATTTATTCATATATGAGAGCCAATATTAAAAATTATATAAACATAAAATATTGTTCAAGTGCTTAAGCCTATTATTGTGTAATCGTATAGAGTTTTACAGATTAATTATATTTATTGAATTTTTCGACCATCAATTTGAAATGCCGACTTTTTAAGCACAGTTTCCTAATGAAATGGAATTTCCATCATAAAAACAATCACAGCTTATGTAAACCAATTTTGGCTCCACTTCTACAAAATGTTACTTGTCTATACCCTCAATTCCCTAAGGAGCTCTCAATGTGCGTAAAGCTTATGTGGCCGTGCTGAGTAGGGGCTTATATTCTGATTGTAACATTGTTTGAATTTCAATACTCCTTCGGGATTTCATCGGTAATATTATGATTAGGTTTGACTTTTCCTTATTGAGAATTTCGTCAGTTTTTACGTTTGAATAGAAAAGGCAGAAATTTCCTTAAAAAACGCTCAGTTGTGAAACGACGGACGTCAAGGTGATACGGATGGTATTTTGTATACTGCCTTGACGTCCGATGAAGAAACTCAGCTGCAGATATTAAACCGAATTACTTCTCTAAACACTCTCCATGGTAAATGCGGTAGAAGATGCAGAGAGATCCCACATCTCTACGATACGCCAAGGGATCAAACTGCTCGGAAAGTGACTGGTCGTCAACGATTCGAATCGCTCTTCGTTGAATACGGTCAAGCAGAAGGAGCTGGTACTCGTGAGCTCCCGCCCAGAGGTGAGAACGGTACTCCATGTGGGGCCGAATTTGCGCTTTATAGAGTTTCAAGCGATGGCCCGGGGTGAATTACCGTCTCGGCTTGCTGAGTACACCAAGCTTCTTCGAGGCTAACTTAGCCTTTCCTTTCAAATGACCACGAAACTGAACGTCATTCATATTAATAATGTACTTAAAATATAATTTGTTTAACAGATTTTTATATTCAATTCTATATAAATTTGTCATGAATTTAATAAAATTTGTATAATGCAAGTATCTATGTAGACTACACCTATAGATGCTTATACAATTTACGTACTCTAAAAATTTTAAAAGAACAATACGTCTAACGATAAACTTCGTTCGAGCTTTTTGGAATCGTTTAAGGGTTTACTCCTCCCGAAGTAGTTAGGTTCATACAAACAAATTTTCCGACTCTTCATTATTGTAATGTTTGAACATGGAATATTTATTCTTCATCATTTAAAGCTTTCATGCACTGTTCTACACACGTGCCCTTAAAAGTGCTTTGGAATTTAAAAAGCAAAATGCGTTCCTTTACCACGTTGCATACTTAACAGCATGGTCATGGGTTGACACCGCAGTTAAGAGTGCAGTATTGCATTTATTATAGTTGTTTTTAACCAGCATATATAAGGCAAATTTTAACAAAAAAGTTTTAAGCTTCTTTTAGAAGCATAAGTTAGTTATGTCAACCCACTTGCTAAATATTAATGTATAATTAATATTATTTAAGCACGTTTTAAACATAATACATAAACATACATACTTTCAAAGAAAAAACTTTTTTTACCGGATTAAAGTTATGTATTATTATAAATTTACAATTATTTAACATAATTTTGACCACGCACGCTGTAAAGCACGCGAAAAGTCGGATAAATTTAAAATTATTTTAAATAATTGTAAATTTATAATAATACATAACTTTAATCCGGTAAAAAAAGTTTTTTCTTTAAATGTGTAAAGGTTATGTCAATCAAAGACTTTATGTCTATATGTATACATACTTTCCTTGATTTGAAAACAGTTGTAGCCAAAAGCGTTTTTTATCCTGTAAAGTTTAATATATGACTAGCAGACTCGGCCAAGCGAAACGGTAGGAAAACACCAGTCATGGACACCATCATGGTTTTTTGGTGGTTATGCCATTAAATTGTAGCTTATGTGAACCGTCAAATAATAAACAAATAATTTGCAATAAAATAATATTGCGGCTATAAATTAAGATGTAAGCTATCCTATCGTTTAAGTTGGATCAAACTGCACACGGTGTGCAAATTAAATTTAAAATCCTTTAAGTATTTTAGGAGTCCATCGCGGACAAACAACGTGATTTATATATATATTAAGATAATCGAAATAGGAGGCGACATTAAGTTTAATTTAAATACTATTATGATTTCCTCTGTTCATACAGCAAATACAATATCAGAACTGATTCGTTAACTCGTAATATCAGAACTGAATATTAATACTCATTCCAATCAAATCGATGTTTGTCTCTCTTGTTTGCTGACACCCTTCCTTCCCCTCAACAGATATACAAATATATACTGTTATATTCGTACGGCCTGAGAAACTTGTATTGATGAAGATTAATTGCTTTCTATGTAAATACTTTGAACAGTGTTAGCCTGGTGGCTTTAGCGTGCGATTCTCATCCCCGAGGTCGAAGGATCGATTCCCGGCCGTGCTTCAATGAACTTAACTGAACCTAATACGGATAGTAAGTAGTAAATAAGAGTAAGCGGCGAAGGAAAACATTGTAAGGAAACCGTCATGTCTCAAATCTTGACACTGACATGTGTCAGACGGAAGGGTGATCATCTACTTGTCTATGAAATAAAAATGATCATAAGAGACGGATGCAATCTAAAGCCAACAACATTTAGGGTTGTAGCGCAACTGGATTGTTAATATTTGTACATACTTTGATATATATTACATATACTATTTTCTTCTATTTGTGAGTAGTAGTTCGATTTTTTAAATTAAATTAGTAGTTTAAGACTTAAACTTTAAAACAGTAGGACTAAGTACAGGACACAACTACACATTAGTACAATTTAAAATTGTACAATATATAATGCGTTTTAGATGATTCTTTTGAAAGTACAGTATTTAAATTGAGTTTTATATATAATCGTTATATAATAGATCTCTTTTAGGTATATAAACCTCATATATGTCCGGTAATCTATCAATAGTCAGGGTAGTCAGGATCTCAACGTTTATCTCCGACTCATGTGTCTGTTTCATTAATATTTTTTGACTGAATAGGCATCTAAACTCATTCCAAGACATCCGGGAACCTAGCACGGCGATTTTATATGTTGATTTTTGATTGTTGATTTTATATGGATGTTATTAACTAGCTATAATTATTTATTATATTTTTACTATAGTAGTATTATATATATACAGTAGTATTTATCAATGTCTCTGAATTGAATTTATAATAAATCCAGTAGGTAGTGCGGAACAGAAACATTTTGATGGCATCATCCTATAAACTAGAAAATCGGGATCAAAATACCCAACTGAAAACCATAATAATTGAATTGCCGAAGTTACATATTTTGCCAATATATTACATTCGAATTATTATACGTATGAGCGAAGTCCTTCCGTTCGGCCGGGCATAATATTTGTGAAATATTAGGGAAAATAGTCGCTATAATTTATTCAGGACAAAAAAGTTTTATTCTCCGTATTTTTTGTAGAACGGCGAAGAAACAGATAAACTTTTCTCTAACAAAAATTATAGAAATTAGTTCTGACTAAATTATTGCTAAAGGTACATTTAAAATTATATCTTTGTGTTAATGTAGACTTTATTATTAGACATTAACAGAAAAACATAACCCAACGTGCGTCTCTATTTTGCGGACTAAAGGTAGATTGCCTTTGATATCTCTACCTTTATTTTGCTCAAAGGGCATTCAATTGAGAGGAAATCTGAGGTGCAATAACCATCTTAAAACATAGATGTTTGATCTAAATCTGAACGGCAATATTTATTGAGATAATGCAATCGGTTTTCGCAACATACTGGAGGCGGTAACGGTAATCTTTCATTAAAGAAACAGGTCATACCAAGTTTTTTAGAAGCTTATAAACATATCCATTAAACAATTTTGATATCTGGAACTCGACCCACTCCAGGCTCTGAGCTAAGTGTGCAGTCCCTAGATTTCCAAAGCGACCGCCAGAGGCTCGCCTATCTAAAGATCTTTTCAAGCTCTATTGAGGCTGACCATAAAGCCGTTACTATAACTAAAAAAGCTCCCGACAAAGCAATGTCCTGCGGGCTTCAAAGCGTTCTCCCACAACTTGCTTGAAGCTGCTAATGACAGCGTTTTTTTATGTTTTTAAAGGGTAATATTGCATCGATGCTTTTGACTTTAAGGTTCAAAATAGTAAGGATTGAAATGTTTTATGATAAATATTCTAATTTCCATTTATTGATACCTTCGAAGTCTTAATTTTACGATATTATTTTAGAAAGTTAAATAGCTTTCCGCCTTATGAACATACTTGATCTTTTAAGATATTCTTACTGTATCCGTCTACCATCGTTAATATTATACTGCTAGTATACAATAGACAGAATTTTTTAAAGAATAATCCAATGGAACACCGATAACTTTTAAATATGCGAACGGCGAGAACTGTAATGTACCTGGGTCTTTTAGGGCCGTATCATACTAGCGGTTTGAGAGCGGTTGCGAGGCGGGATGGGTGACCGTAAACGAATTGTTACGTTTTGTAAACGAATAAAAAATAATCCAAAAAATGTTCGCGTTTGCTCGACGAGACGCGAACATGTTGAATGAATGAAAAATGCGCGGCGCTGCCGCGGCGTTTTCGCAACGTATTCGCTGGGTGCCCGCTCCGCCCCGAAGCCGCTCGCAAACCGCTAGTATGTTAAGGCCCTTAGGTAGCTCTTATTTGGCAATGGTATTTTTTTTGTAAAACTTGACTGATATATGTCAATTAGCCAACAGTATCTTAAAGACCTACTTACCAATAAGTAGAAGAGAGTAGAGAGTGCGGGGGTGCCGGCGCGGCATCGTGCAGGGGAGAGGGATGTGTGCGAGCAGGACGGAGATACCGGCTCATCTGCACGGCGGCTGCATCTGAAAAGGGTATTATTGGTCATTTTACGATAATCCATTTTTGTTTTTTTAGTTATTTTTAATTATATTATATAATTTACCCGATATATTATATTTTACGAGTTAAACACGATTCAATACGTAGAAAATTCAAAAAACTAATCACCATTGCCCAAATACAATAATCTATATGGAAAAAAACTATGAGACTATCTTATTCCTAATTTAATAAACTCGCTAGCAGCTGCACTTCTTACTGTTATAACAAGAAATAATATTAAATTTAAATAGAAGAATTATTGCATTAACCAAACAATTATACATTCTGCATAACCAAAAATTATACTCAACAGACATAATCTTCATTAAAGTCTTATTCAAATACAGGAATACAACCTGGGGGTACAAGTGTATGTAAAAAGTCGAAAACTTAATTTGTATGAATATGCCAGTTCGTGTCGAAAAATTAACATACACTTCTCATCTCTACACATCTCTATAATAAACCCACTGTATACGAATGAGAATTCTCGTTGAAAACAGGTTTCTTGCATCGGCTATCTATGGAACGTCGATTTTTCAAGGTATTGCGCAATCAATTATTATTTAATGGCTATTGTTATGACGTGTGTGTCATTGGCCTAAGTATTATGACACTATCTGGTCAATATATTCTTGAAGCCTTGTTGTATGTCCAAAAAAATAGAAACGATTTTAAAACAAATGGTGACTTTCACCAGTATAATACGCGAAATAGAACTAATTTGAGTGTACGACACACCAGGCTCCAAAAGATAAAAAACTCCTTATATGGAAATTGTATTCGTTTTTACAACAAACTCCCAAGCGAAATAAGAGTACTATCAGTAAATAAATTCAAAGCCTTCGTTAAACGGAAATTAATCAATAAACCTTTTTATAAATTTGAGGAATACTTAAATGATCCTAATCCTTGGGATTGATTTGCTCCAGTTCAAACAATTTGTATGATACTACTTGGCGACTAAAAAGAGTGGCGGAAAGTTTCTTGCCAGTTCTTCTTACCCGCCCTACGCCCTTGAATTGCGAACTGGTAGTAAATGTAAATTTACAATTAATTTAACTTGACAACTCATAGGTGTACTTGTTTACCTACATGAATAAAGATATTTTGAGTTTGAGTTTAAGTATATAAGTTATTAAAATCTGTTCGATGTCTAGCTGGACAGATAAACTGTGTCCAGTTTGTGTTTCCACCACACTGATATAAACTTCTTTTTTATTTCAGATTATGTATACAATAAACAACAAGATAAAGCCTTATATTCTTTTACTAGTAACGATGACGTGGCAACGTATTTATTAGGGACGGTAAAATATTGTGAATCCCGTTTATGACGTAATTCGGCTGAAGGTCCGTGTCTAGTAGCCTTAAGCGAGTAACTATTTTTGTTTTAGTTTTCAAAAGAAATTGTTTATACTATACTATTTATAATATATTCGACTTAGATATTTTGTTTTATTTTGAACTTATTTTAAAACAAACACAAAAGAGATTTGATCGCATCTTAGAGGTAACAAAGCTTGTTTATGGGCACACTAAAGTTGTAACAAGTGCAATAAAGGTGCAGTAGAGGGTACGCCGTTAATTTTACTGATAAATAAGAAGATACAAGACAAAATTTATTTGCAATAGTTACAATGCAAAGGAAATTGTACTTGGAGACTTGTGATAGATGTGACATTAGAATCTAGATAGATATAGTGCCTGGAAGAGATCTCTCGGAAGCGATAAGGCCGCCAGTTGCCCTCCTTTTTATTTAATTATCTTAATTGTACTGTATTTCTGTATACTAGCAGCGAAGTGTTAATAAATGAATAAGTATATTATAGGGTTATCTATTTTATTACAGATATATTTTATAGTAATCAAAATTAATAATAATAATCCAATAGGGACGTCAGATTTCTGTCGCTCTCTCCGTGCTCTTTTACTTTAATGGCAAGTAGATGATTAGCTCATGTCTCACACATGTCATTCATTTTAGGAAAGGAAAAAAAAGAGACCATAATGATACTTCTAAGTACCAATTGCAATGCTAACACAGCGTTGATCACTCATTGAGGTGAGGTTTGATAGACCCCTTTGGTTGTCTATGGTGTGTTATCTGTATTTTGTTTTAATATTAGCGGGCTGGCTAACACAATTTTTAAGAAATTAACTATTTTGCTACCCACAAGAACTGTATGTAAATCATTCTATATTTAAACAGGCATTGAGCATTAGGTTTAAAGTCAAGATCGTTTTAAACTTATCACATAACCAACGCTTAGCTAATCCGTGTAATCGTGCCTCGCGACCTTCGTAAAGGCTTCCCAGCTTAGCTAATCTCTTTGTAGACGAATCCTCACTTGTAACCCCGCTTTAGGGAAACGAAATGAAATTAGATACAAATTGCTAAATTGGAGCTATTCCAAATTACAATTATACGTGAATTGTGTGACAAATACAGATGATACTGCTGAAATAACCAAAAAGATGTATTTTCTGTTTCGTAAACCAATAGTTATTAAGGTAAGGTCGCCAAACTTCGTCTCCGAGCTTAATTTCGTCCCCGTCGATATTTCTCTAAATGACGCCATATAATTTTAATTCCTATAATCTAAAGTTTTGTCAGTCGGCCATTGTAAAAGTTTGACAGTGAAACGTAGCTCGTGGCTGCTGAAAACGCTGAAATATTTTTTTGACATGCCGAGTTTTTTTAACTTGAATAACAAAAGATTAATTTGAACCCTGATAAAATATTAAATGTGGACGAAACGCAATTAGCATAGTTCAGCTTCAAATCCTAAGGAAAGGTAAGAAAAGCTAAGAGAACCAGTTCATAAATTGTCGCCTGCTGAAAGGGGAGCGTTAATAACAGTTGTGACTTGTATGTTAGCGTCTGGTCAATTCCTTCATTAATGGTGTTTTCCAAAACAATAATTAAATTATTCACAAAATAGCTATTTCGTGTCCATAAAACCATCGGGATACAAAGAGAGAGAAATGCTTGATGCTTGGCATCCATTGGCTACGTTTTCCATTGGCAACGGCATTAGGCGTTTAAAAAATAATCAGAAAATCCTGGTTTTTGTTAAAGCTATTTTTGTAGAAAAAATACTCTACGGTAACAGTTACTGTACGGTTTCAACTTTCAACTTTGATGTTGTATTTATTACTTTGGGATATTTAAAAAAATACTTTTTTTACAAAAATGTTATGTGACGTTAATTGGCGACATTATGTTAAAGGCGCCTTCATTATTTTAAATCTAGGATTTTAATTTTCGCTTGTACTCATTGCTTATTTCCTAACATCGGATGTTCACATATTCAATACCTCAATCAACCCAAAACCAATCATGCAAAACGTCAACTTCAATAGACAGAACACTCACCTAACACCCTCTATGTTGTATGCATATTAAAAGTTCTGTCAAGTCAGCTTCTAGATAAACCTCAAAAATTCCGACATAAGATTACATTTATCTTAAAATTCCTTTGAAGTTACTTAAGTTATATCAGGATTGTATGAAGCCCCAAGTAGATAATCTCACTTAACTTACGTTTAGCAAAATCCTACTTAACGGCTTATCATTAAGCTCTCGCAAACTACAATGAACCGATTGAAATTTTTCATAAAGTGTTAAGTCTTTAAAAAATTAACACTGACATTTAAAGAGAGCCAATAAACCAAAGCCAAAAGTGATCTAATTGGACAAAGGTAGAAGAACTACCTATCTTGACCATAAACAAAATTATAACTATGTACATTACAAACTACAAATTCTGAGTCATGCACTGACTGAAAAATTTCTGATTTTATTTAACTTTATTTTTTATTTCATCATCACCCAACTTCTTGATACAACAGGAAGAAGACGCTTAAAGAGGACTAAACCTTTTGAGGTAATAAAACTAGTGTAGTGAATATAAGTGCAAACAATTCACACCAATTGAACTAGTCCCATGCTAAGCCGGTGAAGCTTGTGTTATGGGTACTAGGCAACAGATATATAGATAGACATATAAATACATATTTAAACACCCAAGACCTAAGCACAACACCAAATGCTCATCACATCGATATTCGTCTCAGCCGGGGATCGAACCGGGGACCCATGGATTCGCAGTCAGTGTTACTAACCAGAGTCTACCACCTACTAGACCAATGAGTCGTCAAATCTCGGACAAACGAACATAGTGTCAAAATTATAGAACACTAAGACTGATAATGAACATTGGTAGTTTAAGCTAATCAATAGTTTTGTATATAGTATGTTATAGGCTAGATTGTAATTCTTGTACAGTGTATGTGTCGCACTCTTTTCTGTGAACTTAAATCTAGCAAAAAAAATTGCCAGAATTTTCTTAAAAATGTAATCATTCATTTTTGCTAATCATTTGTACAAAGATACAATTTTTTTTCTAACTTACAAATTTTAAATAAACTTTTATTTAGGATTAAGAAGTTACCTACTAACTTTCGTAGTCTGGATTCGTATGGATGGAATCCCCAGGGTTTAAGTTTCTAGTAAAATTACAAGTTGCTGTCGGAATATCCCAGTTTGATATATTGATAAAATGTTACCTACATGCCTCGTCCATACAAATGAAAACATAAATACCGAACGTATTAGTACCATTTAAGTTTAAACATGTTGCGATATTAAAATTATTGATTTTTAATTTAATTATATTTTAAATTGAACTAATTTAACGTAGGTAAATATGAAGTATGCGCCGTGTATACATAACACACATAACCCACTAATTTTTTTAACAATTACATACATTTTTATAATACCCGAACAATATATTTTTTTATTAAACCGACTTTAAAAGGCTCTAAAAATATTTAGTAGCAACATTCCTTTTTTGTACTACTCAGATAATTAAACCTTTAAAGTGTTAATTAGTTTCTTTATATACGTGTTATAAATATCCCATTTGGTTAATTCATGGTAATCCAAATTAAGAAAAATAATTACACGTCAAATAGTAGTACTTCGGTTTATAGTTGGTTAAAAATAAACCACAATTTTAAATTTTTGCCGCGCGCTGTCTTGTCACCGCACAATAGGCAACTGTCAATTTTGACAGCTGCACAGATTACGTCAAATTGTCAACGGGTGCGAGGGATTTGGGCTGTTGTCCCCCGGGACCTCTCGGAACGGTATTAACAAGGATTACATCTGAATCAACGCTATGTTAATGAAGGTCGTTTACAATTTAAATGAAAGGTCTGCATAACATTATATTGGGTATTTCGATTTGCCATTTAATTTATTTTTGAAGGGGCTTATACATAAAACACGTTGGTTCAATTATGTAGACGTTAATTTCTTCATTATGTTTTAATTATCAATTAGCAATAGACAGTTTTAGGTAGGTGATTTTTTTTTGAAAATTCACTAGCACACGGCTAATACACGCCTAGCAAAGAAAATTAACACTTTACCTTAATTATTGTCTTTGGTACCTACTTCTATTAATATTTTAACTTTACCCATTATTAAATATATTATTGAATGAATCAGACCTGTCGTAGCCAAGAGTTATTACGATCAATTGAGAAGCAATACTAAATTGATGGACTTGATACTTCAGAATATATTAAAGTGAAATGGATTTTTTGTTTTTTAAATCACTGTAATTATCGTTTTTTATGATAATTTATTGAAATATAAGAAAACATTAAACTTCACCTATATATCTACTTTGTACCAAAAAATTTTTGGATGCTACTACCAGTTTATTCCTACCTATAGATATCCTTTACACAATAACAAGCAATGCGTGCGTACCTTTGCCAAAACAGGCAAACATTATAATGTTATTTAATTTATATAACTAAGATATAATAAGATATTAATTATAATATCAAACAAATATAAAACATAATATTTATGAGACGGTATTTAAATGTTATTTTGTAATAGCTAATTAAAACCGAAATTCCGTTTCGTAATGAGTTTTCTGAGCCGTCTGTAATGATTTTGTTTTTAAATATTAACTAGATTTAATACTATTACTTTTTCCTTTATCCTACTTGGTATACTTACAACATTAATGTAAATTAGGAGCAAGTTTAATATCACAAATATAAGAAGTTGTCAGCGCATAAATTGTTGCCAAGTTGTTAGATAAGATGGTACCAAGTTACTTGCATAATTGATATAATTCTAAAACATTATGTTTTAATCGGTAAACAAGAAAAATAATTAACAAATAAAAAAAGATTATATTCGCGTTGTCCAGACAAATTTGAAAACTACGTAAAAATCTTGATATGATAAATTAATTTGAAAAAAACAGTAATTTCAAAATAAATATTTTAACCGATAAATCAACTCACCGCGAATCGAAAGAAGGAACACGACACAACACAACCGCCCTTGCTGAGCGTCGCGCGGATACTGAATTTTTGGCACAATCTCACCCTGCCCTCGTCCCACGTCCCTTAACCCCTCTGCGTTTTGATCGAACCACGAGGGACGATTACGATACGATACAGGATATGCCAATTTTGATCCATAGACTAGAAATAAAGTGAGGGTTAGAAATTAGAATCGGATGTGCGTTATAAAGCGTTCGTGTACAAGTTAAGATAGAAACTTATATTTAATGTGATTTCCAAATTGTGTTAATTTGTCTTTATATTCAGGTATATTTTAGACGGAAAGGTGTTTATTTAATGCCTGCCAAGAATATAGAATAAAATTACAAACTAACTTTAAAATTTCGTTTTTTATTATTTAAAGAAATGGAATGTTATACTACTAATACATACATAATACATTTATATTGTTGCTATGTAGTGGATATTCTCATTTAAATATTTTCCTATAATACCAGTGTAATAATGGAAACAATAGTACTTATTAATGATTAGTTGCGCTATCATCAATAGCAAATAGCACAAGGCGTTATTTGAATGAAAACAAGAATATAAAGGCTTTGTTTATTTGAAGTATATAAGCGGGTTATATCGTGTCGTAGCTATACTAGAAAGATGTCGTACGATTGTCGTGTGCTGTCAAGCGGAGTATTTGTCTATCTCCTGCCATTGTTACTGTTTTTGGTAAGTTCTTCTATTTCTACGTGTAAACTATCTTGTGACGTGTTGCGCTGACATTTCCGCCATGTTAAACTAGAAAAGAAATGGGTAATAAATATGCGACCTTTTTTGTATATTTTAGAAAGTTTAATAAGGTTTACGGGTGTACTTCTGTGATTATTCTTTTTATAAACTAGTTATATTTTCCTGTTGAATAGTTGAAACCGACCAACTATCTTTTACGTAATTTCTAGAACCGATACAGGCCCGTGTTTTTACCTAAATCTAGACCAATTCACTTACGAACTCACTTCACCGTGATGCAGCGAGTGATTAATTACGCGTCTTCGGTTATCGAAAAGCTGGAAGTGAGTTAGGGTAGATAGGTACTTAGCGCTTAACATGAATACCGCGTTAGTATAGGTTTTTCTTTTGTTGACGACAACCGCAATGTAAATAGGAATAAAAGCGCGCCATAAAATTCGCCAACTAATATTCGTTTTTTTTTATGTAATACGGGGCCAACGGGCAGGAGGCTCATCAGATATTAAATGATACCGCCGCCCATGGACACTTACATTGCCCAGAAGGCTTGTAAGTGCGTTGCGGCCTTTTGAGAATTGGTACGACCTTTTCTTTGGGCCCGGTTTTGGTTTGGTTCTGAAATACTTCAGTGGGCAACTGATTTCACATAGTGGTGGTGTGCGGCATAAACTGCATTAAGATACGGATGGTATTTTGTATTCTGCCTTGACTTCCGATGATGAAACTCAACTGCGGGTATTAATCCAAACAACTCCTCTGAACACTATTCATGGTAAATGCGGTAGAAGATGCAGAGAGACCCCACATATCTACGCAATACCAAGGGATCAAGCCGTTGTGAAAGTGACTGGTTGTCGACGATTCAAATCGCTCTTCGTTGAATACGTCAAGGGGAAGGAGATGTCGTTGAATAAGCCAAGTGCTGGTACTGGGGTGCTACCGCCCAGAGGTGAGATTAGTACTCCAAGTTGGGCCAAGCAGTGGTCTGAAGTACAGTCTCGCCTTGCTGAGCACTTTAAGCTGATTAAAAGCTAATTTAGCCTTTCCTTCCCTAATGATCGCTAAACTAAACGTCATTCGATATGTCAACGCCCAGTATTCCGATGCTGGGCTGTGGGTTTAAGGAGAGTGTCTTCGAAGAGAGGTGTGGTTAAACTCGCTTAGAATTTTATAAGTTAATAATTATTATCCGTAATATGACTGTTCAACTGGCGCGTTCGAATCCCGGGTTTATACCGCTTTTTTTATTGCGCATAATTGCAATATTGGCAGGGACATTACATAAGATAAAAAAAAACGCCTTTAATCAGCGGTCAAAGAAAACTGTTAAGTGTTATATGTTTTTTTTTGTTTATTTCTACACAAAAACTTAACGATTAATTTAAGAATGACTTCCGTGTATGACCTAGGTCTCTAGGTACTTAATTTTGACGGTAGAGTCGAACCGTCAAGTATACAGGTATTTTTAAATATGTTAATAAGAATGTTTTCTTTCCAGACGATCGCAGAATGTAGGCCACTGTTTGGCTTGTTAGATTTATTCGGCGCCAGGTGGGTACACAGACATTTAAATTTCTATAGCCGAGATTTTCATAGTCAAATGATTATGGGATTAACTTAATAGTAATATGTAAAGTTATATTAACTATATGACAATATATGCATACATTATGTGTCAAACGTTGCCGAATTTTTGTATCAAATAAATACAAAATTGAGAAGAGTTTCTTATTGGATGTTACTAGTTTTAACACGGGATTTGTAAGCCGTAATTGTTATACATAAAACGTTATTTTGGTAGGTTTTTAAAAAGCAGCCCGTGCTAAAAGAATCGTAGTCCGCGTAAAGACAAAAACAATACATCTGTATAATATTTTATCGTAATAAAATAACCAAACGTAGTTTAACGAACAATCGACGATTTAATCATACTTTGTTGATATTTAATTAGTTTCTGCTTATTTCCATTGCTACGATTTTTAGAAAGATTCTTATACCAATTAATGCCCTATTTTCAAATCGAGCAAAAAACAATATTTGTTCGTTGTTTCTTTTCATACAAAAAATTTCCAATACCGTAAGAAGGATTCTGGAGGAGGCATTTACCCATTTACATCTATATCATAAAACAAGAATGACTAACGTATACTAAGTATTTAGTATCAAAAATAAACACCCATTTAATTAAATTTTCATTTAATGTTTATCTCCGCTATAGTACGCTTCAATAAATTCTTCAACTATTTACCATAATTCTCATTGGTAGAAAGTAAAACGGCAAATATACATTGGCGTATTTCACTTGATTGTATGATAAGATAGCTGCGATTCAGAATCGTGACTAACCGCTACGTTCGCCTCCTATACTTCAAGAAACATCCTCATTGATCGCCCTTTGACGCGTTTCTGAACCTCACCTATAGACGCGAGACACGGACCGTCTTTCCGTTTCACCAATTATAGTAAAACGTCTCCTTTCTCGTTTATCGTTTTACATTTGAACACCCCTATAATTTTTAATTCCTATTTTACCATTTTTGCATTGTGTGCAGTGAAATCGCGAATGGGACATCCTTGATCTCGGCCCTCTTCCAGGCGCATCTTCAGCATACACTTGAGAAGTTTCTAGCACTTGCAGATGTTGCTCAAGTTGTTCTTAACAATACCTGTAAGTAAATACAACCACATACCACTAACAAATCAACTTACCCCATAATTATCAATAATTTATCAAACAATCCCGAATTGTAGTTCGTCACAAGAACTGGACGATATCTTTCCTAGAGATAGTGCGGCGTTTTGGCGGGGTCTTAAAACTATGAAATATGTTTCATCTGTTCATTTCTTAACAAAATTTGTGTAGGTTCTATAGTCACTATAATATTACTTCAGTCTAGTACTAATAAATATTTGTCAAATAGCCTATTGAATCCTATTAATTGATATAGATTGTTATGTCGTAGTGCTGCCATCTAACAATTTATATAACACTCAAATAAATTCCTTAAATTACAGTACTTAAGCACTTGCACAACAGATGTCGCTTTTAAAAAAAATTTGGTTTTTAATATAAAATGTTTTTCGCATTCAATTAGCAATTTTATATTATTTGATGTGTGTATGCATCGCTAGTTATTTCAAAATTGAGATTTTGATACTAAAAATTTGTAATTTTTTTGCATTGTCATCTAGTAGACATATTGAAAACTACGTTACATGCTTGCAACCTCCATGTGTTAAGACTAATATGCAATAGATGTCCCTTTTACGGAATACTAGAGTCATAATTATGATTGAATTAAATTTTATTTTAGAGAAATTTGCATAGAACCGAATAATTTAAGTAGTTTGTTTTATTGTTGCTCATAATTCTTTCTGAACTTTCAGCTACCGGTTAAATATTGATGAAGATCAAAATATGGACAGTTTCGTCTGCAACAAGGTCTAGTTTATTACATATCACATAATGATAATTAAAAATAAATAATTATCTTAAATTTGATTTTTATTATAATAACTTATTACAACAAAAACTGTAGCTCTTAGTTTTTTCTATACAGATTGTTTTACTTAGCAACTACCTATTAAATTACTAACTTTTGGTGAACATTACTTTATTCAACAAAAAATATATCAATTTACTTAAAAATATTAATATTTCACTAAAAATAAGTTATGCACAAAGTCACATTTTTTAAAACAGAGTCTAAAAACCTTTTCTTTAAAAAATTATATAATAAAACTACAATATTATTTGGGAACTTGTATCTGAATTTTATTTAACGGAAACATAACATTTATTGACTATATTTAACTTTTCAAGCCAAAGCCTATTTAACATAAATTTCGTATTTAACATCATTCTTGTTACTTGCGTTGTAATAGTGATTGGCCTTTGACATTTACCTAGCTTATTAATATTAATTTAGCAATATATTAGATGTACTTATGACTAGCTTCATTTGCGTATTTACATTAAGTATTCGTTGCTTAATAAATAAGTTCCTAACATATCTTGAGACAATGACATTCTACGTGAATATAAGCACTAAGAGGACGATGAGGAAACCCGATGTTAGACATAGTATTAACCCAAGCTTTTTCTGAAAATAAAAACGAAAATTAATAACTTTGAAAAAAAATTTTTTGAGGTCTTCGCCTCAGGCTTGGCTTTTTTAAATAGGCAAGTAGGTGATTATCCTTCTGTGCCTGACACTTGCCGTCGATACAGAAGGCGTTGGGTCGTTGGGTCTAAGGAATGC
The DNA here is from genome assembly GCA_963693345.1 of Pieris melete. Taxonomy (NCBI): domain Eukaryota; kingdom Metazoa; phylum Arthropoda; class Insecta; order Lepidoptera; family Pieridae; genus Pieris; species Pieris melete. The sequence continues at coordinate 2,968,897 of CAVNZK010000030.1, forward strand.
ATAACTTTAAAGTGAGACTCAGACAGAAAGTCCATTGCTTGGGAAGTTCGTAGCTCGGGTTCGATACTTTGACTTCGGGGACGAGAGTCGCATGCTGAAGCCACTAGGCCAACACTGTTTTGATGAAAAGTATGTGACGTAACCAAAAATATCTGGCAGCCGTACCGTGTATTGGTACGAGCGCTCGAACGATGTTAAAATACAAAAAACACATTTAAAATATACTTTATAGGTATTTTATTAGTTCGTCTAGCTAAGCGTGCAGTTTCAGCGAAGTCGCGCGTTCGAATCTCGGCAGTGCAGCAAAAAATTTGCTCAAACGGGGAAGGAATGGAGGTGAGAAGGCAGATACGTGAAGCTGGAAAGACGAACTATGACGCTTGTCAAAGTTCAATAAGTTATATATACAATATACTACGATCATCTATATATTGTATCATGTATGTTACCTTTTTCGCTTTTCGCCTGGAGACTGTCCCTTTCAGAAGCTCCTGTCCGCCATACTCCACCCGCTCAGTTGCTTGCAGCGCATAATATTCTACGCTGTCTACTTGCTCTTGCTGTAACATTTGTGTCAGAGTGTTGGACTCGGTCGGTATCCATCAAATAACAAAACGTAGAGAACTCTATACTTTATTTTAACGGAATGTGAGGAGATTATCAATAGCGAATTGCATGACTATTGACTATGTTATAGTTAAGTGTGTTATTTGATACATGTATTGTTAGTCATAGAGAAAAAACATTATTTGGATAAAATGGTTATCCAAATTTTGGATATTGTAGATATATGAAATTCAAAACATTTGGTCATTTCAAACCAACGAAAGTTGTGTAATATTCTTCGTTCTATGTTCCTTAAGAATCAATCCCTATATCTATCACGCTCATTATACTAGTTCACAGACCTAGACAATGATTAAATACCTACTTAATATATGTAATTATCATGTCTACTACAAGTTATATCAGATACATACCTGTGCAGCAACAAGATGCGCCAGGTTAAGGAACAAGTCCCGTACGTTCTTCAGTGCTTCCTCCACACGGGCTAAATCATCGCGTCGCACTTCAGCCTCTCTTAGTGCCAGGCGCGCCTGTGCTGTTTCTGCTTCTACCTACACAAACATAAAATACATTACATGGACTAAAATAGCACGTCTTTGTTACCATGGTTACAGTTACATAATAAGCACGGTAGTATCGTTAGTCCACGTTTTGTAATGCCGGCAAAACATACGCTGTTAAGCGGCGCATAGGACATTTGTATTCTGATATTGGAAAGTGGGAGATGTTTAAATATATAAACATTATTTACTTGACATGATTTTCTTTTTGGTAGCAATTCTTCTGGAAAGTTAAATAAGAAAATTTCACAGTTCTTGAGATAACTGTTGATAGACTTATTTCTAATGATGTCTTCCCACATCGAAAATGTATTATTTACTTACATTATCCACAAAGAAGGAGATGTTGTTTGAATCTAAGAGCCGCTCGCATTCTTCATCTGTTATGCTTAGATTTGCTGAAAAGATGTGACAAAAGCATTTATTCACTGACCGTTACAAATAATTGAAAGAAAAAACCAGTTTTATGGTCCGGATAGGCTTTCTCTACTTTCGTCAATTATTTTCTATCCCGGGCTAGCTGCAGTATGTTTGCTAGTAAGTATTCAGAATAAACCAAATATACTTTCGATTAGTCTAATAAAGGTATCATATCTATCAGATTTTTTTGTGATAAGTGCAGTTCATTTTCTTCGTCCTGTACTTCCAAATTACCTACTGAGCTTCTTGATTTTTGCGGCAAACCTAAAGCGGATCTAAATTCAAATATACAAGGAACAATATCATCATCGCGGTTAACAATAATATTTTGCGTCTCTAGAGGTAATGAAATCTTTGTACAGTGATTAACGCCTCACTAATTCCCCGTTATCGGATCGCTGTAATCCGGAAGCAGCGAGCGGGTCGATGACTGCGTCTGTAAAGTGCAGTAAGCACTTCTGTATCTCTCTCACACACACACACACGTAACTTCTAAAAAACTTCCACATATAAAAAAAAAATTACTTTTGTATTTAGCGAAAATCTCAAATAAAGAGGACAGAAAGAAAGGAAAAGAGATAACATCTAAAAGTGGTTACTTAGTCTGATCTGGTCATGCAATAGGCGTAATTGATGATCCCGTAGCAGTTGCAGTACGCGATGGTGATCCTCAAGTGCATCAGCGTATAGTCTGCGAGTAACCGCATACTGTAGTCTGGTGATGCGCCCTGCCGCTGCTGATCCCGCTGACTTGCAGCGTTCCTCGAGCTGACGAAGCGCGCCGCATACCTTCAGGCCAATCGCGTTTGATGCTGTTATCAATGAGTCCACCCGCTCCTGTAGTACTATAACGTGAGTTGAAACTCATGACAAACATTTGCACATCTATACTAATATTATAAAGAGGAAAGATGTGTATGTACTGTAACCAATTGGCTCGAAAAGTACTAGACCAATTTTAAAAATTCTTTCACCATTTAAATGCTACATTATCACTGATTAATATTATATATACGTGAATATATAGAACATTAACGAACGTTGAGTCGATTTTGTATGGTAATAAATTTACTGCAAGTGCTTTTTTTTAAGAAGTAATTTCTAAAAAATTGGGTCGTGGGGTTCAAGAGCACAGGCGCTAGAATTGAATTGAAGAAACATTTGAAGATTTAAGTTGGGGCCTAGTAGATAGTACCGGTGACCCCAGAGCTGGTGCTTGCCTCGCTCAACGAATAATTATCGCAATACAGCGAGGAAATGCTTCCAGCGTTAAAGGTACACTGCCACAGGGACCAAACTTTTGAAACTAGTTTTAATTTTCTTTTTATTATTATTATTAAGGTTTTTATTTCTAAAAAGAATTTCTGCGCATCTATTGATAGAAACTTTATTTGCTGGACATCATACTTGGGTGATTACACGTTTCTACATACGATTGTTCTTTACATTTTGAGAAAACGCTTATTAATTAATCCATAATGGTCTACTAAGATAGGTAATGCTTACCGGTATTGGTATGGTACGTAGGATCACTGTGCAGACGCCGAATATGAAGAGTGTTCTGTATTATATCATTGATCCAAGCGCGAGTCCTCTCTACCTGGAATAGCGATGTCATCCAGATACAAAAAATCTAAACAGACCCCTTTTACCAGCCTTTTTTGTAATATACATATCTTTTTTATACAGTATTGGACGGACGTTTGTCCACAATCCTATGTGGCTAATTGGAGGGCGCGCCTGTCCAGGAGATGCCTATTAAACCGCCGGTTAAACTGTTTATAGAAGATAGAAGGGGGCGAGGAGTTCTACTCCTTTGCTCTTTATACAAGATACAACGATCCAAATCGTGCAGTGCTCCGGGATATCAGCAACAAAGGGGTAAAACCCCAGCGTGCTTCTAGATGAGCGTTGGTTTAAAAATTGTGATGTTTGGTAATTAAGGAGGAAATTGAATTGAAACATTATAAAAATTGTTATGATAGTCTTGTTAGATCTCCCATTGGCTTTTTCGTTCATCCAATACAAAGTGTCTCATAAGATTCTCATTCTTTAGATAATATTAATGGAGTCTTTATTGTTCGTTCGTAAAATATTTAAAATTTCAAAAGTCCGTTGATAGTTTTACTAAACAATATAAATGTTTGAGAAAATTCCGTTGTCGGAGTCCTAGACGCCATGTCACAAGAGATTTTTTAACATAACTATTTAATGCTTGTTAATGTGCTATTTTGTATAGTGTTGATTGTTGACATTCAGCTTCATTAATCTCGATGATGTCATCATAATATTCGTTCAAGTACATATTAACTGTTATAAACAATTTGTGCTCTAGTTTTCCAGAGCAATAGTAACATAGAATTTTCAGGCGGCCTTTTTTACATTTTTTTATTAAGACAGGACGATATATACGAAGGACTCTAAAATACATATCAATAATTGGAATATAGCTTATCCCTATTGTTAAATCTATATTTTTTTGTATAAACGAAAATAACTACATTATTTATTTAACGTTTCGTGGGTTGACAGCACCAGAGCAGTGATTCCCACCTTTTTTATGCCATGCCCCACTTTAGCCTTTCTAAAAATATTACGCCTTCCCCCCCTATTCAACATACATAATTTTTATATAAATAATTTAATTGTTCACTTAGAAAACATAAACGATAGGTTTTAGGAATAAATTACTAGGAAACTGTTAACGAAAAACTGTAAGTAAATTTTCAAAACATAATGAAAATAGTGAAATTCAAAAATTCGCCTAGCCCCCTTAACAATAGAATTGCCCCCCTGTTGGGCGTGGGCCCACGTTGGTAAACACTGCACTAGGGCGTCAAGTAAGGCCAAACATTGCACATTTTTTATCTTAATTAGTTTGATTTAATTGTTCGTGTCTATAATTACATTGAAATATGTACCCACCAATATAAGATATACTACGAGTATATAAGGTTAACTTGCTTTTATCCTATTATAAATGTAAACGAGTTCACATTTAACTAATCAAATATTTTCGTGAAAGAACACTGATAACCATATCTACCGTTATCAGGAATCTACTAACAGTTTGTTTGAATTGTTACATACATTACCAACGAACTTGAATATAACCACAAAAATGCAAAATGAGGCAATTTATTGATTTTTAATTGGACTTAATGAATAACTTATTTGGAATATACAAGACAACTTTAGAACTTCGATAATATAAGTGTAGATATATTGTGAATTCCCAATTTTACCAATATATGATATTTCCTAATGAATTTTATTACTTAAAGATCATGAAGAACATGGTGTAATGGTTGCAGCTTCTTACAAACATTTTGTAAAACTAAAACTTGGCGATTAAAAAAGTGGCGAAGAGTTTATTGCCAGTTCTTCTCTTCCGCTCTACGCCCTTTAATTGGAAACTGGCAGTAAATGTAAAATTAGAAGCATTTAATATGTATATCTTTATTGACGTTCATAAGTGTTCATTGTTTTACCTAAATGAATAAGTGATTTTAAATTAGAATTTTAATTCAGGACTTATATAATTTTTAAATATGCATGAAAGCTGCGCTTAAGATTTAGAGCCAAGAATTAGCGGTAAGTACGCCCTTTCCATGTGTCAAAAAGTATTTGATTTGATATACAAAAGTCTTACTTAAACCATGTACTAGTAGTTTTAGTTCTTTACTTTTGCTAGTTATTGTTAATTTGAGTTTTTAAGTTATTCAATCATTCTAATGGATGGATAGCTTTAATGGAAAACGTTTTCTTGCACATATTTCATGAACGAAAGCAATAGCTGTGGGATCTTCTTTAAATAAGTTTTGTAAAATACTAAGGGCTGTTAGTATTTTAACAATGTTTGCTGATCTAAACTCTCATAACTATACAATACCAATACACTATGGTGGGGCAGATAAGTTACATCATCTGTGTCATTAATAATTCTTAAAGGCTGTGCCAACCAACCAGAAAAAATTCCTTCGCGGGGAATTGAACGAATAAGTGCGTTAATCACCACGCCACGCAAGTTTTCTTTTATAATATATAAGTTGAGTAATTTAGAATATGTTACCTCTATGATAATTTCCTGTATCTGTTGGTGCTGGGCGGGCGGCGGCAACGTTTCCCCGCCCTCAACATCGAATGGCTCGCTTTCTGTACTACCAGCGGCAGAACTCGCTATCTATACACGGTATATATAGTTATCTATAGTCTATCTTTACAGAGAACAGTGTTGGTTAGTCTTCAGCGTGTGACTCTCACTCTTCTTGTTCGACCCCTGCTGTGTATCAATGGATTTTCTGTCTATGTGCGCATTTGATGAAGGTGAAATAGAACATCGAGAGGAAACCGGGATGCCTAACAGCCAAAGTCGAAAGCGTGTGTCAGGCAAAAAAGTCTGATCACCTTCTTGCCTTTTAGATTGACAAATGATCATGAAACAGATACAGAAACCTACGGCCCAGACCAAAAAGGTTGTAGCGCCACTAGTTTAGTTCAGTAGGTATTTAATACAGAAATCACATTGTAACCATAGTTATAACTTCACTTCACGTTTTATTAGTAGAAAGCTACACTATCCTGAGTATACTCTATTTAATCGAATCTCTCTCTGCTGCATTTATTTCAGAATATATTATTTTAAAGTATTTTTGTGTAGATGTTGAAAGTTATCTTATAACTTAGACTCAGAACGCAAAAACAGTAGAAAGGAAAGTTAAAAGTAATACTAATTGATTTTGAACCTAATTCAATTATGTTTAAACAATTGATCTTTAATTTAATATTTAATTTTTATCATTAAGTACAGAAGAAAAAAGTTTCTCTAAATTATGTCTACAGGAAGCGGGCGCTTTTATTTTGCAATCGGAAGTAGGCGGTCTTATTTAGAGAGACCAATTGTATTATCATAAGTTATTGTTAACAAGTACAGTTTAACAAAAGTGAATAAACGATATGTCATATTGTGTGCTCGTCTTATTATGAAGTGTCATTGTGTACATGAGGTCACGGCATTTTACATTCGTATTTATATAAATTTTTCCAAGGTTATATACGTTTCGTGCCTTAAGGAAAATGTTATATTCCTTAAACTTAGATTTTTCTTGGTCACCCAAGTTCCATCTATTGCTTGTTTACTTGAAAGTTTTAGTTATTTGATGAATGAAATTTGAATTAGTTCGCGGTACTTACACGTCGTAACTCAGTTAGCCGGTCCTTGCAGGTCATCGTCACAGTCAGTTTAGTCACTTACACTATACAGGTGAGGTGTCGACGATATCTTGTCGCGCACTGATAACGTGTACGATAGCGCAGATTAAAGTCGACTCAATTGGCCGTTGTGCATCGTATGCGCGCGATGTCTAAACTTTAGTTCACATGTTTGCATACATCTAGGTCAAAGTGGCAACGAACCTGAAATTTGCTGATTTTACGATTGTCTTTTATACATTTTATATATACTCTACCACTACTAGTAATTATTTTAAATTCATTTGAAATTTAAATACAGTTTAGAATATTTCATGTCATACTGAAGAACTAATGTATTATAATGAACCACAAAGTGCAATCGTAAAAACCCTGTTATGATTTTGCGCTGAATTAAAAATAATATATTTTTTAAAGTGATTATATATGGTATTAATAATAACCAATAAAACAAATAAAATTTAAATTAACCAACCTGTTTGCCTGGTGTTGATAGTCTATGTATTCTACCTATAATAGTATATTTGTTAAAATTTGATTTTAAATCTAGAATGCAATCTGCCATCTTTTAATTAATTGCATAACAATACGCAAAATGGACGTCTTCGTATTGCTTCGTGTTATTGTAGTTTTACAATCACATACTAGATGTCGCTGTTCAGGATTAACTGTTTCAACGTTATGATACTAGATGTCATGCAACAAAATAAGAAAAAAATATATTTATTATTGTCTTTTATTATGAATTCATATATGTTGATTTAATATTAACACAAATAATGTTTTATAGACTTGTAACGAATACTTTCTTAAATGTTCCATATTCGGCCTATTCAGTTACACTTTTGTAATATATTGTAATTCATCTTCTAAGGCTACTTTTTAATTTATAATCATTGAAATGTACTCTTTGTACATATTATACAATAGTCGTTAAATAGTACATAAGAAAAGAACTTTGTTGTCGAATTTAGTAATATACTTGTTTTTTCTACATCACACTTTTATATTACATTCATCATTTTCGAAGTATTTGTTGCAAGTCTAGTTTTTCAATCATGTCGGGAAAAGGCAAATTAAATTTGAAAAAAGAATATCAATAATTTTTAGACCCTGTATTATTTCTTCCAAAAATATAATAAAATTTAATTGCCAAGACTGAAAAAACTAATTTAAGATACGGTAATACATATGAAATTTTAGGACGAGCTCATGTTTTTTTTTTAAAAATCTGAAACGCTATTCGATAATTTATTTTTACAATAATATTGCTAGAAATTTATCCGTCATAGTCCCTTTTGGGACTACAGATAAATTTCTGTCATTTTTACGAATATTTTTGAACAATAAAGAGTGACAACACAGAGCTTAGTCCTGAAATCCCATATATGGAGCAGACACATTTTTGCAACCGTTTAATTATTTAAATTAACTGTCGGCTTCCTTAATGCGGTATTATTGGAAATTACCTTGTTTAACACCGACCATACTTTTAATCTACAAAAATTATACTATTACAAAAAAAATATGCTGTGGAACGAGAGGGGTGTAAATAAGAAGAGAGATAGAGATCTATGATGTTTTATTATAACATATAGATAGTTCTACACATCCACCTTACATCGCGTGATGCGCTAAGTGATATGAGTTCTGTACAGAGCGCAGGGCGCCTCACATAAATATATCCGATACTATCCGCTACCTTACAGCTACCTAATTCCTACCGCACTCGACGCGTCGGCCGGGAAACACTTCACAGATAACAGACGCCACTATACAATATAAAATTCGTCACGTAAATATTGAAATAAAAAATAACATGAACTTTAAGATTCTGTACAATATCTATAAATAATCTTTAGTTTTAGAACTAATTATCGTCGCTAAAGTCTGTCGCGCACTGCACGTCGCCCGTTATGTACAGAGGCCGGTATTTACAGGATGTGCGAGCGTCAGTCGCGCGGCGCTCGCGATAGCAGCGCCAGCGGCTGCAGCGCCGCCGCCTGGAACGCGGCGTGTGCGGCTCCGTGCGCCCCGTGCGGACCGTGAACCCCATGCGGGCCACCGCCGAGCACCCCGTGTGCGTGCGCGTGCGATAATCCGTGGGCCAGCACTGGCATCAATCCGCTGTTAGGTGAGGAGGCCCCACCTGGACCTGGCTCGCCCGCCGGCGGGTTTATCCGCTTTTCCTGAAAAAGAACAAACTTATAAGAACTGATTGAATATTACAATTTTACTTTAAGAAATCGTACATAATAATCATACCTTCTGGCGACGATTGCAGAACCAGACACGCACCACCTCCTTCTCCATACAGAGTGAGTCGGCAAGCGCGGCGATTTCCTCGCTGGTAGGCTTGGGGTTGTGCAGGAAAGCCTTCTCGAGGGCGACACGGACGCCCGACTCGATGGAGGTGCGTTTCTTGCGTCGCCGGCCAACGGCTTCTGCCAAACCAGCTCCTAAAGCCGCCCCGCCGCTACCAGGCAACGAGGAGTCGGCATCCTCCAGCCATTTCTGTAGAAGCGGCTTTAGCTTGCACATGTTCTTAAAACTCAGATTGAGAGCTTCGAACCGTGAGATAGTGGTTTGCGAGAAATCGTTGCCGTACAATTTGCCCATAGCCAAACCGACGTCGCCTTGTGTAAAGCCTGTCAACAATCAAATAAAATAGTCAATACTAGCACTATCTATATCTATCATGTCTAAATAATAATAACAGTGGGAAAGAAAAGTCTAAAAATCACTTCTTTAGTTTGATTCTTTCATTCTTCATTTCAATTCATTCATTCTTTCTTTCTTTCTTGATAAATAAGGTTTTAATCTAGTATTTTTTTGTCATACCTAGTTTGATGCGACGTTGCTTAAAGGTTTTGGCAAAGTGCTCGAGTTCTTCCAGATCAGCTGTGTCGTCGGCAGGATCTAGAGCGCGCGGCTTGTGCGCATGCGCGTGCAGCGGAGAGTGCGCGTGCGAGAGCGCGTGCGCGTGTGAATGAGAGTGTGAGTGTGGGGAACGCGCGCGTCCCGGGCCTGGAGTGTGTGGCGTAAGGAAGGCTGCGGCTCCAGGTGGAGATCCACGTGATACAGGTGACGGTGAACGCGTCAGTGGAGCGGGAGGTGGGGCAGCGCGAGCCTGTAGCTGCTGCAACTGCTGCGCCGCCGCCTGCGCCACTGCCTGTTGCACCTGAAACTCGAAAGAGTATTCGTAAGTTATCTTGATTGTAATTTCATTGAAAGCGTGTTTTAACGAAAGTAAGAATACTTATAGAGTAGATTTCAAGCACAAACACGTTTTATTTATACTGACAATAACTTGTGTACTATTTTATGACGTCACAGTTATAAAACCCTTCTTTTTCTATCATTGTTCATATATAGTTTGTATATAAAATACCTGTGTGTGTAGCAATAGAGAATGCGCGCCGTGTTGTGTAAGCAATAAATGTTGCAACTGGGCGAGCGCATTGCCTGCACCAGCCACGCTGGCGGCGCTCTGCAGCAGCGCGGCAGCATGGACAGGATGAGGGGGTGCGCGTGGTGGGGCAGTGGGGCGACAGGGAGCTGAAGGGGGTCGCTCGTCGCCACTCTGCTCGCCCTCGCCGCTCGCCGAGCCGTCTGAAGACAGGAACACACACATAAATTTCAAAAATTATATTTGTTTTCAGTTTAAGTATACTTTAGAACCTACCACGAAATATGAACAAGAAAGGTTTCGATTTATATATATTTGTATAATTGCCTTACAAGGTACACACTACACATATATAATATATATACAGTTCCTTGATTTATAATTATGACTTTATTTAAAAACTTTGTTAGACATCTCGACTGCCTTTCATTTAGACGTCGAATCTAGCTAAATATTGCATAATTCGTTCGATATTTAAATATCTCTTTAAAGGTAAAGCGTTATTTTGTATTGAGAAGAATTTAAATTATTATGAAATTTAAATTTAATTATTTTTTTAATCCTCTCAACACAAAATCACGCTATACCTACTGATTATTATTATATACTAGTATATAATGACCTTATTTAAAAGCTACTTGCATGAATAAAATACATAATATCGATATCCAGCAGGCGTACCTAACATTGAATATAATTTCACCCTTTTGATTTGATTTCGAACAATGGACGCGACGCAGCAAAAATCACAATGCACCGGGTGCAGCGGGGTGAATTAATAGTTAATGCGAAACCTTTTTAACTCAAAATGCGCCATCATAACACATTTGCACGGCAAAGTTATAATAATTTTATACGCGCATGCGATTATATACAAACGTTTGTAGCATTTTTATGTAAATTAATAGACTTTGGATTTTGTATATTTCAATGAGATTATACATTAGGGATAATAAGACCAATTTGGAATGTATGTAATGTCTTATTAAGTTTAACTGTCTTTTTCTATAAAACTGGCCTTTTTGTATGGAAATAATATTGATTTTCATAATATACAATTAAAATATATCTGAAGTTAAATGTCAAATAATATGAGTGAAACTAAAAGTTTTAAATACTTTTTACTAATGATTTAACATCTATTTTGCAATTAACAAACTCTTTCGAAATACATGTACATGAATGAAGTACATATCAATTTAAAAGCTCATAACAATCTAACACATGGGTAGAAAACTTCGATTAATCTTTTGTAATCACAACAAATGCTTTTGATACTATAATTATTGTTTCGTATACGACGTTCTCGCGTGCGACTATTGTGTCTCGTGTCGAGGAAGGGTTGTGCCCTTGCACTTTCTCTAAGAAAAGCCGCGACTTGCGACCCCACACTTTTTATATTGGAGCGTGCCTGCGCGTACGACGTTAATCCTTCCGTCTTTCGCACCTTGTACCCTTTATCATACCTGCTTATACTCTCGATCTCGCGAGCAATTCGTATAAAAAAGTCAAAAATATATTGTTCATATGTATTTTGAAAGGAAAATGGCAGTTAACTATACTAAGACTCCATGACGGTGTATGCTCAATCTCGACTTACAGATATTGTATTGAGTGTTTTTAAATATTAGTCAAATAATAATAGGGACTGCATCAGTTAATTAGCGATGAAATGGTGAAATATCTAAAGCCCGATAAAGGTATAATATATTCTTCAAGCAATCTACAAGATCGATATAAAAATAAATTTATACGATAATATTCTTAATCATAAATTTTTAAAAGCTTGCAAAAAGTTTAAGTAATATTAAAAATATCCCATGCAGTTAATTATCTGTTGTCTTTTTTAATTAAGTATGTACTAACTAGATATTGGGCAAGTATATATCTGTCCCGTGCTTAATTTAAGATTCATTTGCAAAGTCCAAACAACCGCCGTATTCTCTAACTTCGTGTGACCTTAAAGCTTATTTGAATAAAAGGCCCTTGCTACGTCTTGGTAAATTAGCAAATCTAAGTAAATCTTTATAAAATTCAGTGACACTTACCATGGCTGGGGGGCGGGGAGGGTGACTTGATGAGATCGCCGGATTCCTCTGAAACAAAGAGATATTCGTTAAGTGTTTAATCTAATTTGGGGATAAGTACTAAGTGCGTGTTCAGTTGTGTGAGGTCGCGGGCTTCGGCCTAATCTTGGGATTATCTTAGCTTCGGTAGCCATAGACGTATAAGATGTTATCGCTTGGACGATAAATTCATTTGAAAAAATTCAGAAATCTATAAAGTTTAACTGTCTTAAATCGCATTTGTAATAGCATCCAAAAGTAGACATGATGATCGCCAACCTTCAAAAGGAGATGGCACTATAAGAAGTTTTTCTGATCTTCGATATCTTTTTGTTATTTTAGTAAATATTAAATTATTGCGTGTTGTTTTCATGAGAATGTAAGTGCGTGCTCCTATTTCACCATGCCTACTGCTGATAGAGGACAAATATTTGTTTTTTATTTAATTTTTTTCTTAAAAGTGTCATGTGGAACATAGTGTAATGGTACAACCATTACACTATGTTCCATAAACATTTAATACAAGAAAAAACTTGGCGATTAAAAAGAGTGGCGGAGAGTTTATTGCCAGATTTAAGAACTGGCCGAAAATTTAATATTAGAAGAATTTAATTTGTATTTCTTTATTGACGTTCATAAGTGTACATTGTGTTACCAAATGAATAAATGATTTTGAATTTTAAATTTTTATAGAAATGACTTGAGCGTCGTTAATTACTAATTGTATTTATTTTTGTTTATAATTAATTATTAAAGTCATAGTAGAGTAGATGTATATAATATATTATTATTTGTCGGGTCAAGTTCAATCAATTCAAGATCCAAGAGACCAAACTTATTTTTTAACAGTTTTATGATAATTGCGCATGAGTATTGTAATTCTAACATTAAGTAGAACCTATTCAGTACAAGAGCATTAATTGATCGTAAACGGATATATTGATGTGTACACGGAGGTAGTGCGGGGTAATCCCACGGTGTCAGCTGACCAGATCAGCTAATTAGGGATAACCGCGCCGTCAATTAATCCGATAATCTGAAGCTGTACAACGCACACACCTCATGATTACATTAGAACATCGATTTTTTATTCCTAATTTGAATTAGAAAGAATATTTATTCGGTGATAACACACCAAAGTACTTATTACTTAATTACATTATGTCTGTTATTGTTGGAGACTTAATGACAATTTTTGATTAACATTAATAATAATAATAGCCTTTTACTTCAGATACTTTTATCCACGTTTAAAAACATTTATATCTATCCCATTATTTTTAAGTCTGTGTGTCCTTTTTTGGCCTCCTCGAAATCCCGCCATTCCTGTCTGCATTGTGCGTGTCACTATCGGCTAAAAATTTACCAAAAGTGAAAATTTGATTTGAACAAAGATTTTTAAGTAAATGATAGATTAGTATAACAAATCCTATTATTGTAAGAAATAACCATGACGTCAAAGCGAAATTAAACCTTAATGTAAAAACACGTTTACAGAATATTAATAATGACAGACTATAGACAATTTTATAGGAACTCGAAGAATTTAGAAATAAAGAAAGTTTAGTTTAGTTTAATTAAAGATTTAAGTTGGCGCCTGGTAGATAGTAGGTACAGAGCTGGTGCTTTCCTCGCTCAATGAATCTCGTTAAAGGTACACTGCCACAGGGACCAAACTTTTTAAATTTGTTTTAATTTTCTTTTTATTAATTATGTTTATTATCACTATATATGTTAAGAAAATTGTAATTTAATAATATATATAATAATTGACTGTATATTTAAACATTGTAGATAAGAAAAAAGAGCCTTAAGTAAGGGCTAAGTATGACCTTCCGTTTCTCTAAAATTGTATAAGTTTTTACTTATAAGAACAATATGTAAAAATAAATATTATTTTTACTTTTTTTTAATTTCGCGCTAAATCTCGACTCTCAAGTTTGCTCTTAGCCTTGAAGCTAAGTGGCCGGTATCATCTGTACTATTTATTTTATATATTAATGATGAACTTGGATATGGATTAAATCCACTAAATAAACACAAGACATTAAAAAGTATTACTAATTGTACGATTAATTCTTCTCTTATCCTTTACATGCGAATAATCCAAAAGTAGCGTGCAGACATTCATATTCTATACATACCCTTATAAAAAGATATCACAGTAAGGCAGGTAGATAATCGAAGAGTTGCGTATGCGCGGATGTGTAGGATTAAATAGACTGACAGATCCGCAAAAACTATATTTATGTAAAAAACACGCATTGTACTCTTTTATTGAATCATCATCAGTTTTTTACTGGATCGAATTCGCTACGTAAAGGCTTGCTTTTTTGTGATAAATCTAATATTTAAAAAAGATGTTAAAGAAACATTCTTAAATTACAATAGATGCATTTTGTCGGGATATCGGGATTATACTTTTGCTGTCTTCACATTTTTTAAGTTTATCGATACAATGATTATAAAGGCTTATATTTTATTTATTTATTTATTTTTTCTTGATAAAAGCTTGCCAACTTACTTACTTTACCTCTTCTTTAACATGGAATATATAATATCTCTTAATAAAGTATTCATTACGACGACTTTTCTATAAAACGACGTAGTACGGCGCATGTTATAAAGGTAACATTTTTTGTATGAAAATAACATTGTAACTTTGGTAATAATCTTTAAAAAGAAACTACTAACTTTAATTCGTTTTATAATTAGGTCTACTAAAATAATTGATTTTCCATATATGTATTCTACATGTGTGCGAGTAAAATTTTAATATGTCAAATATGTAGCATAACTTTTAATTAGGTCTATATACTTACGTAACCATTGTAATTTAACATATAATGGTAATTATTCGTGTAATAATAATTAAAAGTGCGTATGATTTATGAGACTCTTTGAGAGGATGACTAGCTAATAAGTTAAATTTAAACTTTATATCTGAAAAAAATCCAGAAAAGCCTACCTTATAACAGAGTTGAGAATCTTAAATATATTAATTAAGCTAATTATTTGTTATGGAAAAGTACAAGAGCAAGGGCACAATCAAAGCATAGTGTCTGATGTTCAGAGTAAAATTGTATGTTATTAACGAATAAATTCAAAGATTTTTTTATAGGATGTATCTCTCTAATCTCTATATTTCTTTTTAATATATAAACAAATGAATGTTCGAAACGGCTAGTAATATACTTTTGTAATGGGAGCCCTTAATGAAAAACAAAAGAACAATTCATAAGGACAAGATGCATGCGTTAACAATCATCATTTGGATCATTAACTTAAAACAAATACCAGGAACAAGGGCAGAAATAACCTAGTGAATACCGCACCAAAGAACTTGCAGACGGGTAAAAAGATTATTCAAAGTTAAACTAAATAACCAACATGTATTTGACAAGTGGGCCAGTGCTAAAGGGTTGAATGAATTACACATGTAATCCTAATAATTTTCTTATTAATATAGATTAGACGGATCCTTATAACGCGCTAAGAAAAACTTGTGTAGCGTTGTTCTTGTTTGTATGCTAAATGTAAAAGCAAATTTATCTTGTGCATATAATTTTTGTTTGTATCTCTTAACTATGTATTAAAAATTAAAATGTTAATACTTGCTACTTCTAAAGAATTCCAAAAGTTTTCTAAACTAAAATGTTATTGCTAAACTTTGAAAATAATAAAAATGCTTCAAAGTAGAAAAGCTAAACCCTAAACATCTCAAAGTCTGAACATGTATATTATAAAAATTACTTCAATTTAATAAAATCCTTCTGTATAATACTTTAAAGTCTTAAAAATTAAAAACGAAATCATATAAGAAACTTACGGTACGCGCAGAATGGCGACGAAGAAGCGCGCACGCAGGCCGTAAGCACCATCGTGCGAGCGTGATAGCACAAGTCGTTTACGGCAAAAGCACAGGGTTGAAAGTCTCTCAGTTAAGAATATGAACGTAGCAGCGCACAAGCTCGCGGGTGCGCACTGATCGAAGGTCGGCGGTCGACTGGCGCCGGGGCCGCGATTCCCGCATCACGATTAAAAATTAAAACTTTTTTGTACGAATCCGTTTCTTTTTCCGCCCCTTAGTGAATTTTTTTCGCGCGTCTCGCCATTATTTCGATTACCTGAGATGGATTTTTTTAATGCTTTCGCCCGGCGATGCACGTTTAAAAGCTGTTTAATTTTTTTTATGAAAGGGGAACGACGGGTTCGGCTAACCGACGCGATGCGCGAATTCCGATATCGTGTTCGATTAAAAAAACGTTAAAAATCGGTTAAACTTCAGCTCAGGAACGAGCACAGCAGGCTTCATCGGCTTCGAACTCATTATCTTACAATGAGACGTAATAATTACGCATCAATATTTATCATTTAATTTGGACAGAACATTACTGTCTTGAGTTTTTTTGTTTCATTTGTATTATGTATTGAGATTATTTTAGTTTCATATGTTTAATTTAGACGACTCATTGTCTAGTGGTTAGTACCCCTGACTGCGAATCCATGGGTCCCGGGTTCGATCCCCGGCTGAGACGAACATCGATGTGATTAGCATTTGGTGTTGTGCTTAGGTCTTGGGTGTTTAAATATGTATTTATATGTCTATCTATCTATAATATGTATGTATATCCGTTGCCTAGTACCCATAACACAAGCTTCACCAGCTTAGCATGGGACTCGGGTCAATTGGTGTGAATTGTCTTTAAAAAAAAAAAAATTAACCGAAAAGTCGTGAATTAATGCATTTCTAAAGAGCAACTGCAAGTTTATATGTTTGTAATTTAAAGAACTTCCAGTAGCAATCATGTGATTATGTTACCAAAGGAATAACGCCTAAATAAATATAGATAGAACAGTATTGCAGTAAAGTGTTAGTATAAGGAACGTTTTGAATTTTAAAATAAGAACATGAAAGTTCGATCGGCGATTCCCGTGAAGTGGGCAATGGGTACTGAAAGTCTAAGTAGCACTTTGTGATGGAGATGTGTCCCGATTCGAGGCTTTTGAGTTGCAGCCGCGTGTTTGTTTAGGCGCACATATATTGCTACTTTGAATAAGAAATGTGCTCCTTGTGCCCACAATTGCGGGATAAAACATTCAAACTCTTTTGATGTTTCCGGGTTCCCTTTGTTTAACTTGGGTTATTTAAATTATTGTTTGATTGCGGTCAGTGAAGCACATAGCCATCTTAATATTGTTTTAGGCATTTTTTATTAAACTTCTACATTTTTATTGAATTTTTTCAGGTTAATTCTAACAAGACGTATTAATATTTTTCTATAATAGTTTGAAGACTTATTTCTAGTAAAGGTAATAAATGATTTATATTCATAAACTCATAACATGTTGGTCATAAATCATAGTCAGTTGGTCAGTTGGGCGGGCGGGCCGAGGGGAGAAATGTCTCTCGCGAATTCATGTTTTACGGGAGCAATAAGTGTCGCTAACAAGTGTTTTAACATTCACCCCACTCTCCCCGGAGGGCTATCACCTTGACCCTTGATATACGACTATACTTTACATCTCTAAGGGAAAGGGTTAATGTTATCAACATAACATATTAACACAAATATTATTAGCAAAACTTCTTCTGCGTGTAATTACTTTGTTACAGTATAAAGACCACATTATGACTGTGCAAAGGTGTGAAATATGTATATTTATCCTGTTGTTCATATAAAATAAACCAGTCTTATTACACTGTATTAATTAAAGAATGTTACATCTGTTTCTTTCATGATTGGAACAGAATGTTTCGTATCTAAAAATTCTGTAATGAAACAGGATTTGACAGAATAAGCCAAGAAGTACACTTATTTAGATATTATGCCTAATAATTTAATTTCATAAAAAATACTTTGACACGAGTGTCATATAATTAGGGTGAACATATTAAACAAGTGGTTGCCTGGAAGAGATCGCTTGAAAGCGATAAGGCCGCCAGTTGCCCTTCTTTTCATTTAATTATGTCAATTCTATAATATTTTTTATATGCAACGAAGTATTAATTAATAAATAAAAATATTCACAGTTTTTATTTAAAAGCCTTTTAGCGCTTCAAAGTCTACTGAAAACATGAAGAGTTTGCCATACGATCAAAATTATCTACTTGGATACATTATACTACCACCGTTTTGTTCTCGAATGGATAGCAAGCAAAAAGCTCCAACGTTGGACCATACAAAAACAGAAATCTTAAGTAATAAATAAATCAATGTGCAAACACTTTCTTGGCAGTAAATAAAGTAAAGTAGATTTAGCTTTGTTCCTAATATACTCTTTACAGAATGAGTACTCGCATTGTGCCCGCCCGCCCTAAGCATATCTTTGCTTGCAATCAGCGTGCGGAGGGCGCCTTATCGAATGCAGTAATGAATTGCGAGTTATCGATTGGTATTCAGATCGGGGGAAATGGCAGCCATACTGGATTAAAGTATTTGCATTTTCAATTGTATCTGAATGAAGGGTTACGCGTGCCACTAATCTCGTTAACTAGTACATGCCCCTCCTTCCTTCGAGCTCCGTGCCCCGTTCAAAATTCACCCCTTAAATCGCTTTAAAGTTCAAGTTTACATTCGGCTATTATTATTACTCTTTTCGCGTCTGTTACAATGTCAATATTATCTTACTCGTATTTCGCAATTCAATGTATGTACACAGTTATGTTTTATAATAATAAATACAATTTTCATAAGCGTTTATTTTATAGGATGCTGAAATTGTATTATGCTGTTGTTTGCGCATTGCCTTGTAACAGCGGAATTGTTAATTAAGAGTTAATGGTTACTTAAGTATTACACGATAGATCCAATTGGATGCAATAACAGGTCCAACTGAAAGCAACTGTTAACTAATCAGGCATTAAATATCATACAGTGAATAAGATAATAAAAAAATATATAATTTAATCGATCATTAGAGATAATTAATAATGATGTACGGTTGTAAATTTATATTGCTATATATTAGCATAGGTAGAGCAAATAAGGTGTGAACATATAATAACAATTAAACAACGATCTAACTAGCAATTATACGAAAACTAATTACATATGTTGCTCAATTCCACCTGTCACGGTGCATATTATATTTTAAATGCATATTTACTATATTGTTTGTATATACGTACATATATGTTTTTAGAGCTGCCATAAAAATGCTTCATCACAATGGCATAATACATAAGGTATAAAAAAGGTTAATTTTTATTTTTCTGTTTGATGTAATGTTTTTATTTGTTGTATTAATTGTGTATTTTTAACTCTTTAGTTTATAAGGAATTTAAAATTTGTACTGTGGTGTTCAGGAACCTCATAGTAGTTTTTTTTGTGTTTTCTGTAGTTTTAGTTTATTTATATATAAAAAGCAATAATAAAAATAAAACAAAATGAATTCTGACTTGACCAGAATTTACTCGAATTTACTAGATTTTTGACCCGATTTCAACCCGAGACTGTTGAAATCGAAGAAGATCGCGTTTTAATGTGCTTGTTAATTTGTTTCTTATTTAAATATATATTTTGATTAAACCTTTGCGGCCCATAAAATACAGCAATAAAACTTCATCGCAATGATTGACTAACATTAATTTATATTTCAAAGTCCTAAAGTACACACAAATAACCATCTACTACAGAAAGTCTCATATTGTCTTTTGTATGACCTGTCTGCACCTCATTAGCAGTGGGGGTGTTCGGGGGATACAGGGGGGTAAGGGGTAGACGCGGGTGGAGAGGGGGAGCTAATCAATAGCCGATGCAGCTGCAGCGCTCTCTAATGTGAAATAAACCTTTGTCGCGAAGTTTTATATCTTATAACAGCCTTTAATGTTCCTATTGTGTGATTGCAATTTTTTTAAGTAACGTTACTTCGAATAATAATTCAACCAGACCAGATATTACGACAAATATTTTTTTATTTAAAAAAAAACGAATTAATAAGAGTTACAGTTGCCGTAACTACATAAAAATAATATTTTGTAAATTACTATTTTTTAGGTTGATGACAATAGTTGCATGCAGATATTAAAATGGTATTCCTAACTTAGACAGAAAACCTATAGGCAATCCGTTACAAAAAACTTATTTGTCTGGCATAAATAAGGATTATGCGTGTGTTATCGGACGCGTTATAGCAAAGCGTAGAACCAACCCGGAATGAAATCGTAATAATTTATAATATTTACATACGTTAATAATAGTAATTAGTGTTCTATAATATGCACAATATATGCGTGACGTTGAAATCTAAAACACTAATACGTAGCCGCGTAGCTCAATTCGTAGCCCGTAGCACATATGTAAATGAACCCTAATCTATTTAAAACTCACCCTTCAGGTAAGCTATGTAAATTTATGTAAATAACGAGGGTCGTGATTGGTCCGTTAGTAAAGGGTTAGTGATTTATTGTTCGCGATATTTGTTGCATCACGCGTGACGATTTTAATTTAAGCGATGATGAACGATGCCGAGTTGCCCGCACGTGGCGTCGAGATACTCTTTCACTGTTAATATTACTCGCACCTAAATTATCATTAAATGACCCGTATTTTGAAAGTTATACTGATTTATCGTATAGCGGCTATAAAGTTAATCAGTTCACAAATAGGGTTAGAAATGAATTAACTTTATCATGTATTAGGATATTTGAGACATAACATTACATATTGAATTAATTTTCTATGTAAATAAAATTTTAATTAAATTGTGGGGTAAATTTACTTTTATTTTCACTTCCTCATTTTCTCTTGTTCTAGTTAATTTAAGTTTTTATACGCATAGTATAATTAAAGTGTAGTATGATAATGTTTATTAAAACATAGCACAACGTGGGGACTTTAAATAAATAAACTAAAATGAAGGAAGTTTCTGGCGGTTGCAAAAGCATAACTCTTAATTCAACTTGTCAATTATTCTATAACGATTGTCATAATGAATTTTAAATATTCTGCATATAAATATAAACTATATGCGTATTTTAATGTAAATTAGAAAATACACTCTTTACTTCTTTCTTCTAAAATTCACTCGCGTAGATACAAATTGATTATCTATCTACAGTAACCATTTCAAATAGTTCTGTGCTAATCTCAGACTTTTCACCATACAAGGGTCAGTCTCATTATGAATGTGGTGTGTCAACAACTACGCGGACTGCTCCAACATCGGAGGCGCCCCGGGCACAACGGCCCACTGTTTGCTCGCCCTCCGTCCTCCTCTAATCAAATTCTTGTAAACCCACTCAACTTGAGTGGCATTTTAAGCCGGAAGTGCCTCACGTATTGGACGTTTTGATTTTCCAGCTGAACGGATTCAATAAGAAAGGTTTGCGCGGTGTCCACTTAAAGGGGCATCTTTGATCGTATGGAACTGACACACATTCCCTAATGTTCTTGGCGCTTTTGTTAAGAAATATGTATAAGCGGTAGTTGTATATACGACATCTAAAGAACCTTGCTCTAACGATGATGGCCAATATCGTGAAGAAATCGTTAAGTTTTCAAACGCGGCATATTAGGATTTCACTTCATAATGCACTACAAAAAAAAATGTGGGACTACGGAAGTCTCAAAATAAATGTATAGTAATAGTATGTAAAGAGTGATTACCATAACATATTTGTAACCACATTATAAAATGTTTAAACTATTTAAATTGGTATTGCGTTTCTGACAGTAAATGCTTCATTAGTTAAAATTAATTTGGGCGTGTAAAAAATATCTCATCATTTTTTCTAATACAATGGGCGCACTGCAACTACTGTTAGCAAATTTAAATGT
This sequence comes from Pieris melete, assembly GCA_963693345.1. Classification (NCBI taxonomy): domain Eukaryota; kingdom Metazoa; phylum Arthropoda; class Insecta; order Lepidoptera; family Pieridae; genus Pieris; species Pieris melete. The sequence continues at coordinate 2,990,912 of CAVNZK010000030.1, forward strand.
GTACTAGAGCCTTTTATTTTTAAGTTTTTGTATAAGAGTGATAATGGTATTCCCGAATACACTGTAGGTTGAAAGATAAAGAATAGTAATGCATTTGCATAAATGGGGTCATTACCTCCTAAAGCTCAACAAAACTTCATCGTACGAGTTCATACACACATCTCACAATTAAGAAACTATTTAAATCACAATTTCAAATAAACAAAAGATGAACTCTGTGGTCAAGACATTTAAAGAGTTGTAGCTCTAAATACATTTTTGTAAATAAAAATAGTAGAACCAACCATAGATTAATACTTATTTACTGTTTTTATCACGACATTAATATAATGAAGTGTGTGCTTTGCTTGTTTCAATCACACCATAGTGGTAATTTTTTGTCACATTCAATGTGTGAGTAAATTTTGCGAGTTTTGGATCAAATCAAATTTTCATATCAGAATCATTCCATTGCCTAAATACCTTTAAAATCTGAAACTCAGTAGAATACAAATAAAGACAATTCACATTTAATTCTCCTCACTTCCCGTAAGATCATGTAGGTATTAATCCAATATTAAAAACCACAATCTCGGTTATTCTAAGCACGCAATCGGTACATGAATAATGATTCATATGTCAAAAAAAATGATCTAAAGTTAAATTAAAATATACTACATCAGATCGAATCAATGCATGTTTTCAAAAGTTGACAAGAAATATTTTTTTATTGAAATATGAAATGAAATGGTATGAAAATCGAATTTACCTATTATTACTATACAGTGTTCCTAAACGAAGGTGATGCAGTAACCAGATAATAACAGACCATCGAAAGTGCGTACAACCCTTTGATCGTTGAGTGAGAGTGACGCACGAGTTGGTGAAATGGAATTTGCGGGTGTGGGGGGAGGGGGCGACAGGTGCGCGGCACGCGCAGGCGCAACCCGACAGCCGTAACCCGCACAGCTTGCGAATTAACGACAGATTTATAACCACCTTCAATTCTTAGATTACTTTATATTACCAGTATCCTTATTCGTGAAAACTGCGAGGAAGACTATATTTAATTAGTACTTAATTGTTTTTACTCTTGAATCTTTCCAATAAACTGTATTTACGCTATGAAGAACAAGACAAAACAGTGCTGTTGTTAAAAGTGTGTAAATGTACTGATTTATTTAAGAAGTAAGAGTATAGGAATGGGAAGATAATATAGGTGCCACGTGAGCAAACATACTTCATAAATTTTCCATATGTAAGAGTAAATACAATGCAATGAATAACCGATGACCCTATATTTTAATCAGTGATAAAATCAGAAAAGCTCTTACCTTTGTACATACAAAAAATAATCAACACTTTCAAAATAACAATGAGACATAAATTATTATTTTCTTGAAAAATCTCTTATTTATATATACACACACTATTACAGTCATTTCGATTCACCACCAAATGATTACGTGTGAAGTACTTAACACAAATTGTTTCCCAAAGACATACAAATTAAGTGATTCAAGCAAATTGTGAGTATAGGTTGACGCTAGTTTAATGTCGACATTAAAAACGCATCAACCATTATTTAATAAGGTGAAATAACAGTAATTCTATGCCCGCGACGGCAGCACGTCTTGTCGCTCGACTGTTGCTTACACGATTATTGTTTTTGTCAGCGATCATCTATTATTCAACTTGATATGCTTACGTCTAATTGAATATTCAAACATATTAATCAGTTTTCATTTGTTTTTCAGTTATTTAGATTCCATCTGCAATCGGAATAATTCCGCGTGCGTTAACATCGAGGTATCGTGAATATAAATTATGAACACATACAAGTATATTTAAACAATGTAATCTTGTCACGATTCACGTGCCTGGACGTGATACAGGTTTTAAAAACACTTAACAGAAAAGTGGTCATAGTAAAAGATTTTCAAGTCTTACGAGTTCCGCGCAAAACCCCAGTCGCTTCAGTGATTAGTAAATAAAAATATCATGTAAATCGCAGTTAAAAAATTGACAATAGCAATTGGAGACGCATATATTGTTATGTGTGTGTGTTAGCGCACGTGCAAGGGTTGTAGACAAAAGTTTTACCCTTCGCGATAGGCAGCCGTTTTTTAGGATTGTCGGGTGCGGCGGGCGGGGCGAGGCGCGGCGGGAGGGGCTGGGTCTCGCCTGCTTTGCATACTCCGCCTCGCGTCGCCTTCATCGTTCCTCCATACCTCACCTCGGAGAACTCCTCCCAACCTCTCAGACTACAAAGTACATATACAATGGCTGATCTAAACCCTGATCTTACGAAGCTGAGACATCAAATTACTACATTCGTTTTTATTTATTGATAGTCAATAACAAAAATACTCTGTACATGAGTAATACAAATTAAAAGCGAACTTTTCCTGACAATCTCACCAATGTTTTTAGGGTTGCCTGGAAGAAATCGTTTGTTAACGATAATGCTGCCTAATAACTTATGTAAACTGCATTTTTGTTTTTTTTTTATTTTTATATGTATGATTTTGTATATTATGGTAACGAAGTGCAAATAAATAATTAAATGTTTGACCGGGTTAGAACTAATTTTATTAATTTAAATTAGTTACATAAATATTATATAGTTTATGTTTCCACACTAAATCTTTATTTATAACTATGTATTTATAATAAATGAAAATATATATATTTATTTAAGTTTCGCTGCATTACCTGTATGTCATAAGACGTTATTATTTGATTTTAATCACATGTACATACTAAATGTAGTGAACTCCGAGGCTTATATATTTATTACATATAACTCGGTCACAGGTTTAATTCCTGTTAAAAGAGTAATTGTTTTGACAACCATCGGCAAATAATATTCAATAAAAGATATGCAGAAATATTTATGGAATTATAGATTGTGTAATCCTATATTTCCATGCCAAAATACTTTTGCATCGTTTGCTATATTTGAATCAATTCTCTATGATTAAAACGTTTTAAGGTCTACGGTCTGACCATCGTTTGTCTATTTTTAATATAAAATGATATGTTAAGTGTTAAATGTGTTACGCAGGAAACTCGCTCAAAACATATTACCTTCAATTCACTTAATCATTCTTATTTCCCTGTTAATTAACAATCATAATTGTACAATTTTATAATTAGATCGATAAATTGCCATAATTATTTATAAATAATAGCGTAACTTATTTAGAGTACATATTAATGTGCAAGACATAAACAAATAGAAGATAAATGAAAATATATGATCATTAATACTGATGATGCTACCGTGAAGGGACGAGTGTGTCAGTATGACGCAAGCAATACCGCGGGTCGCGCCTAGCTCGATTTGTTAACGACAATTTTACTGCAATCCGCAGCTGATTCCACAAATTTTTTGCTAAAACCGTTATTTTAGACATAAATCTCACCCTTCTAACATTTTAAATTTCAATATGCTTTGAACAATGCTCTCGGCTTTTTACGTTTCTCTTAAAAATATGGGGTAATGCATTTTTTATTGCGCAATTCGCGAGGATTTCGGAGACGCGGTCGTTATTCGTTCCCACGGCGCCGGGGGAAGTGGGTCACGCATTGTTCCGTTTCTTCGGTTTTGTGCTAAAAAACGGATTTCTGCGGAGACGCGCGGGACCTGTCGCCCCCCCGACCCCTCTCCACGGGCCCCGTCGCTACCCCTGACACACTTTTTTAAGGGTAAAGAACATAACACTCGCAGCTTGCGATCTAAATTTTCTCAGGATTTGATTTTTTTGCAATAAAATGTAATATCGTGTAGTGGCGGAGGCTGTTGCTGTGTCGCGGCAAGGGTTGCAGACATCTGTCGCGGCTGATATTACATGTTTCCAATAAATTCGTGCATCGAGGGGAGCGCCGCGGGGAACGAGTTCGGGAGGGGGCGGGAGGGAGCAATAAAATGATTAGGTAAACAAAGCGGAGGGACGGCCGACGAGGAGATTACCTCCGTTTTAACGCGTGAAAGATTTCAAAGGCCACTTCACAACACTAGACGTGTAGTGGGCCGCGGAGGGCGCAAATTCGATTCCCATCTGAGATTGAAGTGCGCCCCAAACTTGTTAACGCCGAGTGCCCAGTGACCACTCCGAAGCACAAACATAACTTTACATTAACGCATTTTATAACGTTATTGGTTCTATATAAAGACAATGACAATTTTTTTTTAGAATGTAATTTAGGATAAACTATGGTATACAGATTTTTTTACTACACGTATACAGACAAGCTCATCAACACATTGACGTTTATGACGTGAGTATGCATAGAGTATAGAGAACAAAGGAATCATATTAAATATCACATCGTTTCCCGGATACGTAACGGTGATTATTGAAGTACGAACCGCTATTAGTTACTCACCGTTAAAATTAATTTTATTATATGAATTTTGTCGAAACTAGGATACGATTTTGAATATTTTATAGCACTTGTCAACTGTCTACACGTATCTAGCAATATTTTTAAGAAGCTACTTGCCAATACAGAACAGTCACACCAAAAAGGTATCTATCGAATGCTTCAATGAATTTTGAACACACTATGGTAAGTCAATCTTTTTTTATAGTATAAATAAAGAAAAAGTACAGAAAAACACCAAAAAAGAACACTAAACTTGGTGACTTAAGGGCTACACCAAAGTATGAAAACGAAACAAACCGATAAAATAAAAGTTTTGATACATAATATTATTTTAAATTTATGGAGTTAAGCAATCCCAGATTGGCAAAAAATATCGTTTAAGGTACACGATTTTCGGGTCTTGTTTTAAAAAGGCGCGGACAATATATGAGGTGGTCCGTTCATATATATTTGCACGAAGTTTTAGGTTGCTTCCAACTATTGTAGCGACACTGCTTCACAGGGCGGTGTTAAAAAAGATTATCAACAAGAGTTTTCTATGACTTTCATAATCACGGCTCTGTTCACGCAACGCTGGGCAATAGCCATCGTCCGACGAGACATAACACTATCATTAATTCAACGACATGTATGTTGTTTAAATAAACTTATGAAGAGTCGTTAGTTCCGCCGCTAGACTCCGACACCACACTAAAAATATTAAATGTACGCAATGCGACGTAAGCACCTTCCAGTGACAACAATATTGCAATTACTCTGGTCGATGTTATCCGCTAATTACAGCTCATTTAAATAAGCCCTCAGGCAAATATCCGCCTTAATGCCAGGGCGTAAGGGTGATAGTGCTACGCGCTATGAGATTATTATGATTTAATCAGCGACATTTGCAAGCGCCCGTATAGTGCAAACCATTGCAGACCGTTCATTCAAACAAATAAAATTGAGCCGAGCTTTACTTAGGGGTTTTACTACAAACAATGTAGGTATAGAATAACCACCACTGTGTGGAACCAGCAGCCCACCGATTCACTAATTCTTACAATACCGGCAACGTAAGCAATATGAGTGTCTATGGACGGTTGTATCAGTTAACTTCAGATAAGCTTCCTGTCACGTAAAAAAAGAATAATAAAGGTATGAAAAACATTATGTTGACCGCTGAGTGATATCTCGTAACCCAAATATAGAGCATTCTATACGTAGCCATAAAACAAATGAAGATATACGACTGGTCCTATATCTTCATTTGTTTTCAATAAGTAATAGTTCCTAAGCCCGCCATATCCTCGGTAAACGGCGTGTTCGTAGAAGTAGAAAATCATAACTTCGTAACGTTAGAGAGTGGATGGGTATTGCGATTGCGGAATTCCCATGCAGTTGCATCTGGGACAGGACGACACACACGTGAAGTGACTTGGTCAACCTCCAGTTATGGAAATGTAATAAAAGAAGAAGAAGCCCCTTATATTTAAGTGTAAGGTTCTCAATCTCAAGCGTGCTGTTGAATATGCGTAATAAAATGCATTGTCATTAAATTTCATTAAATGTCATTAAATAACGACGTGCGTCAGGCACCGAGGCTAAATCAATGAAACAGATGCAAGACTACCTACGGAAAAATAGGAGAGTACAAGAGAATTATTAAGAGAATTTATTTTATTGTTGCATTGTACAAAAGAATACAATTTCAAACTCAAAATATCTTTATTCATATAGGTATATATCTTTTTTTTGACGTTCATAAGTATACTTGTTACACTTATGAACGTCAAAGAAAAAGGTTAAATTAATTGTAAATTTACATTTACTACCAGTTCGCAAGTCAAGGCCGTAGAGTGGGCAAGAAGAACTGGCAAGAAACTTTCCGCCACTCTTTTTAATCGTCATGTATTGAGTCATACTAATTGTTTGAACTGGAGCAAATCAATCCCAAGGATTAGGATCATTTAAGTATTCGTCAAATTTATAAAAAGCTTTATTGATTAATTTATTTTTAACGAGGGCTTTGAATTTATTTAGTGATAATTCTCTAATTTCCCTTGGGATTTTGTTGTAAAAACGAATACAATTTCCATATTAGGAGTGGTTTATCTTCTGGAGCCTGGTACAATGCAACAATAAAATGAAAAACCATGGCACCTGCTGATAGAGAACAAATCTTTGATTTTAATTTATATTATTATTATTAATTACTTAAAATGTTATCTAGAACATGATGTAATGGTTGCAGCTTCTTACAAACATTGTGTGAAACAAAAAACTTGGCGATTAAAATGAGTGGCGGAGAGTTCATTGCCAGTTATTCTCTTTCGTGCTACGCCCTTGATTTGGGAACTGGCATTAAATGTAATGTGTATTTCTTTTGGCTGTTTATAAGTGTAGATTGTGTTACCTAAATGAATAAATGATTTTGATTTCATTTCATTTGATTGTTGAAAAACTTATCACCAATATCCAATTTCGTAAGTTTAAATTGGGTTAATAAGCGACGCAGTGAGAGCTGCTTATTGTAAGGTAAATATAATCGAGCGATATCGGTGATCTTGTTATTAGATGCAAACAAAGGAATCTGAATAGCCCACGACTCATTGTGGTATCGGGAGATGATATCTGATGTATGACAAGTAATTTTATATTTCAACAGTACAATGGAGGCATTTTCACAATCGATTACTGAACTAACAACTTGCTGCAGGCAGTGAGTAAAATGGTAAAACAATGAATCAGTAAAGGTTTAAGGCTGGTAGAATGGGGAAACAACCCAATCTTGGTTACCTTATGTTTATTTATTTAGTTTTATTATTGAAAAATAAGCTACCATTACAGAATTTTCCAATCGGCAAGTATTCCATACAATAATACATACACATAGAAAAATCTTGTTCATATTTATACAAATCTAAAACTTTAGACGTACGAGAGAGGGAAAAGGAATATATGTTAGGAATTTAATTGTCATTGAAATATTTAGTGTCGAAAATTAATACAAATGATAAATTTAATTTTTTAAATTTATTACTTCGATAATAAAAACACGTGGCATTTTTATTTACAAGTCGTCATTTGAGATTTCAATAAATTATTTCGCATAAAATATAAAATAGTAATATTTCATAAATTCGATTTACGAAATTTTAATTTTAAAAATAGAATTTCTATAAGGTAATTTGCCCTTCTAACTCTCTCTCAATGGCTCTCTCCCTTTGCTTCGACAAAAACGCTGCACATCTTCGTGACGTTTCCGTAAAAAATTACCCTTATGCACCTAAAGAAGTTTCACTTCAAAAAGAACACAACATTAAACAGTAATAGATTAAAATATTTACTAAAAAAGCTATTTCTTACAGTATAGGAACTGGGAACCTTTTGTCAGTTCACTCAACGGACAATTAAGAACATCTGTTAATTAATGCAGTTCATAAATTATTTTCATACATTGTGTTGTGTGTCGATTTTGAGATGTTAGTTGCCGCTGATGTTTGATGGTTTTAAGGGGTACAGAACTGAGTTCTTTGGTAGATTATTCTTTAAGGAACGATCTTATTTGGGAGTTCTTGACTATAGTTTTAAATATATATTCGTTACGTTTGGTTCATTGGACCCAAAACAAGCTTCAAATTTTATCAGAACTATAACTAAACTATACAAAGGTGTACAATGTACATTCTTTCTGAGTGGCAGAGTCTGAAGTAGAGAGTAGAAGAGCATCTACTAATAAGTATCAAATCCGTAAGTTACTTTTGCATTCCACTAGGGACTCAGTTCTAAAGCAACTTGCCTTTTGGCTCATACATACCAACCACTGGTAACCAAAGATGAGTCCGGAGTACCGGTAGTAAACACAAGGCGGGCACACGACGTGATCGAATCATGGTCGTGTGCGGTCAACGACCGGTGCGGGCGGCGGTCACGAGCGCAGCACGAATGCGCAGCATCTCAGATTTGAATACTAGATAATTAATATCGCTTTATTAGCGAAGGCAATATCGATTTATGAAGATATTACCCGCTTTGTGTTGAGCCGCCTGAACGTAAGCGGCCGCCCGTGTTGTAATACCTCTTTACGTCGCAGTATGACCTTTTATATAGATATACTTATATATCAGGCATTGAATACACTAAGATACAGTTTCATATAGTTAGAATAATAGTAGTGTCCTCTTTTACAAAGCCGTAGCAATGATATTAAATCAAATGTCTGTATATTGAGACCGAAAGTACGTATGACACAAAAAATACCTTATAAAAATAAATTGAAAATAAATCAGAGGCGCTACCTTTTTAGCTGTGGGTCTGAGATTTTTGAATCTGTTTGATCTGTTTGTCAATCTAGTAGGCAAGTAGGTGATCAGCCTCCTGTGCTTGACACACACCGACTTTTTGGGTCTAAGGTAAGCCGGTTTCCTCGCGATATTTTCTTTCACCGTTCGAGCTAATGTTAAATGCGCATATAAAGTCTATTAGTGCACAGCCGGGGATCAAACCTACAGTTTTAGGGATGAGAGTCACACGCTGAAGCCACTAGGCCAGCACTGCTCGCAAAACGAATTATTTTTGTATTTATTTTTAATAAGACTAAATAAGTATAAAAAAGATCTAACCCGAAGAAATGTATTAAGTATCATTAATTATAAAATTATATTTATTTCAATAAATATAACGTCTAATAAATAGTATTACGTTTTTTTACCTAGTACTAAAAAAACTATGATAACTAT